>JAXDDW010000062.1:477500-642500 GCA_034670385.1 Hoplostethus mediterraneus
CACTATTGAATGGAGCCATAAATATTAATACTCTCACACTCCCCTCCCGGCTGCTTGTCAGTCGTTCAAGGAATTGTGGGTGATGGTATAATATTGTTAATTAGGTTTGCAGGAATAATGTCCCTACTCAACGCATGGACAGGCTGACAAGTTGAGGTGACGACTTCCCTGCCACTCTCAATGGATGATAGAGGTTTAGAGATGTATTCTCCCGCTGCTTTACTAAAGCATGAAAACTGCTGAGAAACATGAAAACTCAACACACACAGTAATGATGATTCATTTCTCTTTTGACAAAAGTGGCGTAAGTTAAATATCAAAGAGGGAAATAAATTAGAAACGAGAATAAAAAAAGTGTAAATGTTGATAATGCATTGGTACACAGATGCATGCCTGCCACACACACACACACACACACACACACACACACACACACACACACACCAAACTGAAATCAATTGTTCATCGTGTTTTCCACCACAGCCTTGTCAGAGTAGCAGGGCACCGCCACAACCTCAGGCTCTCCACTCAACGCGTCATTCTGTCACATGTCTCCAGCACGTGGCCTTTTGAAGCGTCCATCGCCAACAAGCTGTGGGCTGCCTGAGGTGACGCCCCATGACCACTATATCACACATTACTGTAGCAATCAACTGTAACAACTATTATGACTGTACCGGATATGCGAATGACTTTTGCGACATGGCACAGCGTCACCATCTGCTCCAACTGTAAAGAAAGGTCAGTGATTGGAGAATCGAGAGGCATGAGTACGACAAGCGTGACACAGCGTAGCCTCTTTACGCTGCGTAACACGAGGAAAGGTCTTGAGCTGGCTGAATCTGTGCTGGTGACAGAGTTTTGGATGATACTCTATTGATCCCCCAAAGGGAAATTCTATTTTTGCTTGCCCCCGCTCCACAGGGAGGTCAGCTGCTGCACCGCGCCCACGGAGCTGGTAGGGATTTGCTCAAGGACGCTTCCGCAAGGTGGATGCTTGCTGTCGCTCGCTCTCCAACCTTTCAGTTCAGTGACGGGCCTCCCTACTCCCTACGCTGCCTTAAAGGGTAATTCCGGGATTTTTCAACCTGGCCTCTACGTCCACAAAATCGCTTTTCATACCTTTAAGTAGATCCCAAAATTTCCGGAGTTGTTCCGGTCGATCGGCTCAACCGGCAGTCGCGTAACAGCGGCTCAAGGCTCCAGTGTAATCCAGAGGGCGTGTCCGGGCATGTCTATGTCATGTCTAAGGTCTATTTCTGGTTAAAAACGGTCTATTTCTGTAGCGATCCTTTCAGTAATGTTGTCAGACACACGAATAACAATCTGAGCCCAGTCAGTGACAAAAACAAGCACTTTTAGTGGACGTACTTTGTCTGGCCGAGTATGCCTTTACGGATTACGTTGCCGCCATTGAGCCGCCGTTACGCGACTGCCGGTTGAGCCGACGGACCGGAGAAACTCAGAAACTTTTGGGATCTACTTAAAGGTGTGAAAAGCGATTTTGTGGACATAGAGGCCAGGTTGAAAAATCCCGGAATTACCCTTTAATGTTACAAACACATACACAAGGGCAAAGAAACCAGATGAAAAGTCATCCCAGAAACCGGCGGCGAACAGAGGTGGAACATCTGCTCCAGTTCTG
Source organism: Hoplostethus mediterraneus (assembly GCA_034670385.1). Taxonomy (NCBI): domain Eukaryota; kingdom Metazoa; phylum Chordata; class Actinopteri; order Trachichthyiformes; family Trachichthyidae; genus Hoplostethus; species Hoplostethus mediterraneus. The sequence continues at coordinate 479,146 of JAXDDW010000062.1, forward strand.
TATCCAAGCCTTTTTTTCCCCTGCTGTTCTCTCCTCTGACTCCTGTGGCTGCAGATGGGATCACTATTATCAAATGCCTCCTGGAAGCTGCTATTAAATTTCGCTTTGAGATAACGCAGGCTAAAGTCTCATTAAATCCCAGTCAGAGATAATGCACGTTAAACTCCCATTATGTTTTGATTATAAGGCGCGGGGCCTGATTGTGTTTTTAATCAGATTCTTCCCGCTGCAGAGCAAACAAGAACTAAGAGGAGGAAAGAAGAAGCGACAGAACAAGCTGAGCAAGCAGTAACAATTTCCTCTCTCTCTCTCTTTCTCTCTGAGGCCAGAATGGAATTGTCGTGCACTGTTTTTGGCATAATGAAAGTATATGAGGGTGGGTCTTAAATGGGATTGCTGCTCATTGTTATTACTGTGTGACTGCAGAAATTAATAATTTGGTGGAAGACAAACAAATGTACCAGCAAAAAGGGAATTAATGTCTTTTCAGATTAGTGTTTTCCTGCTTACAAAGTAAAACTGAACATTGTTACTTTCAGATACGGCGTAGTTCCTTTCTATAAAGATCCATACTCGATCAGCACGGATGTTTTCGACTGCTGCATTGTTTTTATATATGAAAATGCTCATTTTATTCAGTATACAGTCTCTACATTCACATACAAGTTCACTATCATAATGCTTTTGTTACAGTTAAAATTGTCCTGATAAAAAAAGGTTTCGCAATACATGCAGTGTAGTGTAATGTAATGTTGGGTGCGGTTCAGCAGCAACAGTGGCTGTGTATTGATGCTGCACGGCTCTGCATTTTATCTGTGTAAACTAAAAGCCTGTCACCAGTGATGCATGGCTGACCTACATATGGGTATTTTTTTCTATTACTGAATGACATGTTTTATAGCTGCTATGGATGCAGCTGAGCCCGAGACACACTAATCATAATCAGACTAACACATAATGATAGTGCTGTAATGGATAACGAGGAGCATCGGATTATACAAACCTTAACCCATGTGTTTGCTTGGGAACAATTGGCAGGGAGTAAGTATCGCTTTTGTGTGTGTGTGTGTGTGTGTGTGTGTGTGTGTGTGTGTGTGTGTGAGTACCTTTACCTGTACCAATCAGCACTGTATCTGCCACATCTATTTTCAACTGAGCATGAGAAACAGACAAAATCCAATTAGATTTAGAAGAAAAGTAAAAGAAATGTACACACACTGAGAGTAGAGACATTTAGTAATAACAACACAACAACAGGGATTCAATATCTTGCTCAGGAACACTTCAGCAGGGAAAATGCTTTTGAGTTCAGAGAACCATGAGGAGGTTACACCGAATGGAGTGAGATGACGAGCCAGCCAGTACATGTGCACACAGACGTGCAAGGTTGAGTGCACCCGCGGAGGAAGTTGTGAGAGTTTGTGTACAATATTGATCATAACAACCATCTTTGAATAACTGGTGTTTTTTCCCCACACAGATGCTTTTTAAAGCATCACGGAGCTGAGAGGAGCCAGCACCTGTCCAGGATCTTTCGTGCTGGTTCAGACCGTGTGACTGTGATTTATCATCGCTCTCCACCCATATGACTTATTATTGTTGGAAAACAAGCCGCTAGGAGTTTGCTCCTGGTCAGCAGAGAGTCTCTGTGGACGGGGCTGTTCACGCCGATGTGTCCTGTACATGTCCTGTGTCTGGTGAGACGCTGCTGCTTCCTCTCAGTGATTCTCCTGTCTGCCGGAGTCGGGCCGAGCCCAGGAGAGACAGAGTGCTTTCTAATTGGACCCGATTAAAGGATTTCTGCCGATTATATCAGTTCGGTGGGGGAAGGGGTGGTGAGACAAAGGAGAGGACAGCCGACCTAATAAGTTATCAGGTGATGGTGTCTGAAAAGCCGCCTCACATCGATAGATATATATCTTCCTGTAAAGGCACCAAAGCTTGTTGCTTTGCAGGATGCCTGGCTCTCACCTTAGGATCTCTCCATGCCTTCACATGGGGTCTCAGTAAAGACACAGGGAGGCTAGGCGTGTAGCAGGGAAGGGAAGGGCTGAGAGAAGAATGGGAAAAACAAGAAAAAAGATGACTCAACAACAAAAACAAAAACGTGAAGATGTGTCCTTTTATGTGACACGTGGCAAACGAACACGGGGAACAGTATATCACAATTATCACGTGAGAGAGGGAACAAGGTAATTTCACATGACGAGCAGCAGAATTACACTTCTTCCCCACCGCTGCACGTTTGGCACAGAGCATCTCTCTCGCCCTTTCTCATAGTGCGAAGCAGCCAATTAGAGCCCGATTGGGGGAAAATGAACTGTGCAGTTGGAAGAGACGAAGGGGAGAGGAGAGGAGGAGGAGGAGAGGAGGTAGGGGGGTAGGAAGAGGAGAGGAGAGAGAAGGATGACACATAACTCCAGCAGATGAACAAAAAAAAACACACTCCTTTTTCACGAAAAGGAAAATTAATTGGGTAATCTTTAAAGAATCCAGGTCCTTCTCTCTCTACGCGGCTGCGGTGTTATTAATCAAACCTAGACAGCTGAGTGAATTATTCTTTGGTGGTGATAATGGATGATGAGGGAGAGTCTGTCCTGCCTCATCTGAATGGGCTTTGTTCACACAGAGATTAACCCCTACACCACTTAGAGAATGGGAGCTACAGAGCGCCGGGGAATACAGCGACAGTGTTTCTCTCCCCTATACAAATTCAGAGGGAATCACTTAACGGGACTCATCATTATTGCAAGCCACACACACACACACACACACACACACGTTAAGATAAATGATGTTGTGTTGCTGTGACGCGAAGTACTTCAGCGCTCATCGGTGATGTACTCTCAAACACCAAGTGAGTTGACAGCTGACGCGCAGAGCTATCCAATATATATCAGGGAGGCGTCAAAAAATGAATAAATGGTGAAGTATTTGTATCACGTCGTGAAGATTTAACTCCTGTTCAAAAACGCCTTTAATCCCATTCACAGTTGTTAGAATTTCATGAGGATTAATGTAATGTTGTGGGGCAACCGTTTGTCTCTGTAGTGAGATAATCAATAGCCAATATACCGCAACGCTCTTAAAACTTGGTTGGGTCACAGATGAGGGAGCATTGTTTTTTTATCACCTTTGACACATTTGAAATGATCACGAAATATTAAAAGCAAATACAAAATACAGTAAACACCTCATGAGATAAATACCTCGAGGTAAAAATGAGCGAATCAGAAAGTTCAAGACTTTCCTGTCAGGTGTTTATCAAAAAGCCGTCTGGCATTTTTGGTTCAGAAGATGGATAACGTAGAAGAAGACCACTGGTCTTTCTCTCCAACGATGTAGAAACACACACAGCGCTAAGCTACTCTGTGCAACCGCTGATGAATGTGAATGAGGATGAGGAGACAAAATGAATATTGATGCAGGCCGTTTCTCCTCCCTCTGACTGATGGTGGAGCCGATCAATCATCATAGAACAACCAGATGATGGACAGACAGGTCCATCGCTCATTTATTACATACCACCTCTTTGTGTGTGTGTGTGTGTGTGTGTGTGTGTGTGTGTGTGTGTGTGTGTGTGTGTGTGTGTGTGTTGAGCCTTTGCCTGTGAGTGCTGGTCAACCGGTCTTTGTGTGTGGACGACTTACAGAGGGGAACATCTGTGCACTTGTGTCAGTTTACTCAACCCCTCACAGCGATCTGTGTTAAGTGCTGGCTCGGTGACTAATACACGCTTACACTGGCACAAGTGAAGCTCCGGTAAACAAACTCTAACGACTGCATCTGCCTCCACCGTGATGTTTATCCAGATGATAAATTGCACCTGAGGAAAGACACATAAATTGCGCCCAGTGGGTTTATTGTCATTAAACTGATTGAACCCACTCCAGAGCTTAACGAGGCATGCCAATCAGGTGGCAGATGTATTGATGGAAGGTATGGGGAGGGGTCAGGGGTCAAAATGACATTTGAACCAGCCTAAAATAATCACGTGGCCGCTAACAGTTGAAACTGGGCTCTCCTCTGCTTTGGTCCTCTCACTGTATATCCCCCCCCGCCCATCCCCGGTTGGAGTCGCCTCAAATTTAACTTGCCTTTCAAACGGAGAGCTTCCTACGGGCTGTAACCTCTCTGTGCTCCATTACAGCTCTAATGCAGCGTCTCCTGTTCCTACAGCTGTTGAATCATTTACCGCCTCTTTACCCCCTCGCTTCTCCGCGTTTACCCCGGGCTTCACCATTCCCCGAGTAATGAGTCACGAGGCACCGACGACCACGCGGAATCACATTGTTCCTCCTTTCCGTCGATGGGACGTCAACGCTGTGACCCCCCCCCCCCCTCTCTAAGAAGGCAGCGAGTCTTAATCGGAGCTGAAACAGCGCAGGCACATACACCCGTTAGCGTGTTACAAGGGGTCAGAGCATGTCAGGGGGCTCTTCATTAGGAAGCTGCTTATCTGCTTCAAACAATCTGGTGTCGATATAAGATATAGGAACTAGAGGAAACTAGTCATTTCCCCTACTGTGATCCAATTATCTCTCACCAATGGGCAGGTGTGAGGTAGTATTCTGTGTTAGTGGTGTATGTAACAGCAGTCTGGTGTAAGAGTAGAATGTGGTTTATTAGAAACAGCATCTGAAAACAGGGAGCAGCTGCAGGTGATGCTGAGATGCAGCTGAGATGGTTTTGATTCACGATATGTGTAAGTACAGTACCAGTCAAAGGTTTGGACACACTTACTCATAGAAAGGGTTTTTCTTTATTTTTACAATTTTCCACTGTTTTAGAATAATAGTAAAGTCATCAAAACTTTGAAATAACACAAAAGGAATTATGCAGTGACCAAAAAAAAAAAAAAAAAAATCTTATATTTAGATATCTTATATTTAGATTCTTCAAAGTAGAAACCCTTTGGCATTAACAAGCAAAGAAATTCCACAAAGTAACTTTTAAAGGCCACAATCACTATGTGAGTGTTTAAAATGATGATTTAATCATTGTGGTTCAACATTCTCCACCTCTAAAGTCTAAATGAAAACTACTTGTTGGGGGTGCATTTCAATTTCATTCAAATGTAAGTTTTGAAAATAAATTCATACACAGGCATCAACTTCTCTATTTGTCTAAGAAGATTTCAAGCATTTAAGCATCAAGCCTTTATATCAAAATGTCTTGAAGATCATGAGAAACAGAAACTTTTGACTGGTACTGTAGGTGGAAAGAAAAAAGAAAACGTGATCAAGTTTTTCTGTTTGTTCTCTGAGAAGTGGAGGTATTGCAGTGATTCAGTCCACCAAAAATAAACTCCTCTCTGTCACATGTACGTCACCGCTTGTCTTACACACTTTACACCATCTCCCTCCCTCCCTCCTCCTCGTCGTCATCGTCACCCTCTGGATCCGCTGCGTCAAGGACAGTATCGACAGTGGCGGGAGTCGGCGTGTCGAGTGGCGCGGCGGGAAACAGTGACATGTATCCACGGAGGCGGCGTGGAGGGGTGTGACGGGCCCTCGACAGGCCTGTCTACCCCGTGTCAAGAGATTGTATGTCAACACTGTGTGTGACATTCCCTCAGGGGCAGAGTTTGTGTGGGACAGAGACACTAACCCAGCAGTGTCCGTGTGAAAAAGCCTATTGAGCGTCGGGACGCTGAAAGAATCAAACGGTGAAGGCCATAAATTATGAATGAACGCTTAATTAGCTGCCATTGTGCGCATAATTGTTGCATAATGCATTGGCTCCCCCGAAATAAAGTGTTACACGATCATCTCTGCGGGAAACATAATCAGCTTATATGGATGAAGCTCTTTTGTGAAGATCCTCTCGGTAAGCTTTGTGTCTGCCAGAGGTGGCATCGTCCTGGGGTTGCAAAAGCTCCAACGCAAAAGCTGTTGCAAAAGCTTTCCATCCCTTTCCTGCTCGGCAACACTCACCGAGAAAGCCGCAAATGTCCAGAACAAGCTTGAGCAACAGAGCTCTCTATCATGTATTAAAAGGGCATTGCAGACAAAACTTCTGCTTCCTGATTGAGATTACGGGCTGAATTCTTTAATTGGTAAAATGGGCTAAATCCAGACTTGATTGCGAGCCGAGAGAGAGAAGGATAGATCTTCTTGAAGCAAGAAACTGCTTCCACAAGCCCCCTATAAATCAGACCTTTTTTTTTTTTTTTTTTTTCTCCGGCTGCACTGTAAAGCCAATTAGTCAGATGGATGTGCAGCGTTATCTTCACGCTGTGGCTCATCTCCACTACACAGGCACACAGCCCCTGTGAAGACTGTGGTCGAATAAGCCCAGATACCATCAGTAATAAAGAGCCCACCGCGCTGATATTTCTGCCACTACAACAGCAGAGGAAGGAAAAGCAGAGGTTACTGCAGCGTGGTGCCGGGCACTCTTCATCTAATCATGTCATTTACTGCCAATGAAGACTTGAACTAAACTAATTCTGCAGCCTCTACACTCTCTTGGTCACTAAATGACATTATGCTGTTTGCTTTGACTTTGAGTTTAATTTGACTTCTAATTCATTCTTGCACTATACACCAGTGTGGTGTCTGTTCACCACACTGATGGAGCAGGAACCTAACACACTAATGAAAATCTAAAAGCGCAAATTAAAGTCATTTGCCTCAGTTTTGATATATAGATATTGATATAGCTTTTACCCTATTTGGCATTTTACAATTCATTTTCTCAATTAAATAACCCTAATGTCCAGAATTGGGCAGTCGATCATAACTCACTAGAGTGCTCTGCCAGCTGAGTTGGGACTGACTCGTGTTAAAACATTACTTCTGTGTAACTTCTTGCTAGCAGAGGTGACTCACGTTCCCCAAACGCCAACGATGTGGCAGGAACAAGCTGCAGTAGAACGGCTGTGAGGAAACACAAGTAGTAATGAAAACTGGTTTCATGTGTTATGTATGAATGTCAACAGTTCACTGCCTCCATCACAGCAGGTGCTCCGCCACACACACACACATGCCTGCTCTATGTGTCCTGCACTGACGGATGAGGCTGATGCTCGTGGCGGCCGAGGTTTGTTGTGGCTTTGGCTGGGTTTATGGTGGAGGCCACAAATCAATGTTTTTTTCCTGTATTCTATTCTATTCTATTTTGGGATAATCTGTCCTTGCTTGTTTATTTTTTAGTCCTCTATTATTTTGCTCAAAAATGACATTTTGTTAAAATTCACATTCATTTTAGCACAGACCTTTATAATTAAAATAACGTAATTTAAATTTTTTTTTTTTTGAATCACTGTAACTCAAAACCGTCCGATTTAACACCAGAGATAACAGATATTACAAACAAACTATTTAACTTGTGTTTATATAGCAACCTTAGGGCATATGAGAACAAGAATATATAGTGAGTATACACAACAGCCAATGTTGTTCAAAATCTTGATATCACTTTCACAACAAAGCACAGCGTGTTCCTTGTTCTGATGGTTCAGATCCCTGTGGGATGTTGATGTTCAGGATGATGTAATGGAAGTGTGAGTTATCACTCTTCCTTACTAACAAGCCCCCCGCTCCCCCCCGCTCCCCATGCTCACACCCAGTGCCACCTGCCAACTGATACTGAAGGGTATCTCTTTCAAAGTAGCAAAAAGGGCAGAGGACCAAAACGGAGGATGACATAAAGCTTTAAAGGGTAATTCCGGGATTTTTCAACCTGGCCTCTATGTCCACAAAATGGCTTTTCATACCTTTAAGTAGATCCCAAAAGTTTCTGAGTTTCTCCGGCTCAACCGGCTCAACCGGCAGTCGCGTAACGGCGGCTCTATGGCGGCAACGTAATCCGTAAAGGCATACTCGGCCGGTTAAAGTACGTCCACTAAAAGTGCTTGTTTTTGTCACGGACGGGCTCAGATTGTTATTCCTGTTATTATCCAAATGTCTGATATGTCAATTCCGGTTGATACGTGAGTCGGAGAGACGAGTTTTGAGTTGACGTAGAGGAACTGCTAGAACTTGCAGCAGCTGGTTCACCCTCTCGCTTCCATAAACTATCTTCGTATCCTTTTCACCGTCGTTTTCCGAGCTGTTTCTGTAGCGACCCTTTCCATAATGTTGTCAGACATTTGGATAATAACGAGCCGATGGACCGGAGAAACTCAGAAACTTTTAGGATCTACTTAAAGGTATGAAAAGCCATTTTGTGGACATAGAGGCCAGGTTGAAAAATCCCGGAATTACCCTTTAATGCAGTTGGTCTTGAATTTTATTATTACAGAAACTACATTCGTCAACTGTGCAAGCCATCGATCTGAGTGAACATTCCCAGGAGCCGGGTGAGCTCGCCCCAAACATCCTGCGGGGAGGTCAGAGTTCGCCGCCACACTCTGAACGACTGTTGTCACGGTCTGACATCATTAGTGTGTTTCCTTGGCTTTGTCTTTGCACTCCAAACCCCATCCACCCCTCGGTGTCTCGTTCTCTTTCTCTTCTGCGGCTGGGACAGATGTTCGCTTCCAGAGACGCCCCATCGGAGCCTGGGAACTCCAGTGAAGGCTCGCCAAGTTTGGGCTCACTCTGGTGTTCACACAGCCGAGCCAATGCCTTCGCTCTTGAGGGGTCAGGCGCTCAGCCGCGGGCTCTGGATGGGGGTTGGTGCGCTTATTGTGAGGCTTCCCCCTCTGCCCTGTTCCATATCCTATTGATGCCCTAAAGAGTCCAGGTTAGAGGTCAGCCCTTCAGAGGTGGCAGGGTCAAACCTCTCTGATGAATATGGAGGAGAGCTGGGCTTAGCGGACCATCTGGTCTGCTCTCACAGAAACGAAACAAATGGACCTGCTGAGAAAGAGCTGTATTAGTGTGATTACTGAGGATTTCCCAGGCCTAGAAAACACAGTGTTTACGTCTGCCCAGTCGCTCTGTGCACCGGCCTTGCAGACGTCTGCAGGTGGCCTGAGTGAGATAGTGTTACAAAGTGTTACAAAAGTCCCCCATGCTTGGTGTCGCACTAAACATCTTTTAATTACAACTGATGTCTGGATCTGTGTTGTGTTGATATTGCAGTGATATTGTAACTTGCCATAAAACAATATTCTCATTGGAGGAAATCATTCTGATAGTGTCAACATCAGCTGTCCTGTTGGTCGCTAATTCTTATTCTTCTATGGAGGGAAAAAGAAGGGTGGTGGGTTGTTGTTGTTGTGGTGGTGGTGGTGGTGGTGGTTATGGGGTGAGTCTTATCATAGTAAATATTTCTTGGAATATGGAATATGGAATATTGAATGTGGAACATGGAACATGGAGTATGGAATATGGAACATGGAACATGGAGTATGGAATATGGAATATGGAATATGGAATATGGAACATGGATTATGGAACATGGAACATGGAGAATAGTATGGAATATGGAATATGGAATATGGAATATGTAACATGGAACATGGATTATGGAATATGGAACATGGAACATGGAACATGGAACATGGAACATGGAGTATGGTAAAAAAAATACAAATTGTCCAGGTATATTACAGGACAGCAGCACAGTTTACTTTGGGAGATGCAGAAGCTTTCAGACCTGGTATATCACAGTAGATGTCGAATATGAAGTATAATGGTGTTTATACAAAAAGATTCTATCTATCTTCAGCCGGGCAATCTGATATAACCTTTCTATAGGCTATGAATGTGTAAGAAAGGCAATCATCCTAGCTGCCTGGTGACCTTGATACCAATCTCTAGCTGTTTGTCACACTGGGGGTTCGGTCTTTGTGTTGACTTTCACCGGAGGCGGATCGTGGGTTAACCTCTGTGAATCCAGGCTGTCACTCTGCTCTCTTTCTGCTTCTCTTTCTGTCATTTACACCTCCCAGGGGACAAACAAAACACACCGCGGCGCTATGTGTCAATGCATGTGTGTGTGTGTGTGTGTGTGTTTGTCTCAAGAGTGTTTTATTGTGTTTGAGTGCAGTGAACAAAGCCTCTATTCTTAACTAGTGTTCATTGATGCAGGTGACCTGGAGTCACTGTAAACTGCAGCACTAAAGACGGCAGATTTCAAAGGGAGAGGGAGAGATTTTTGGATCACAATAAGTCACGTGACAGCGCTGTCTGAAAGCTTGTTGATGTAAGGAATAAAAACATAGGCAGAGGAGGGTGAAAAATCTAGTTTCTGTCTCATGGCTTTGTTCTGACTGTTGCATTAAATTGCATTAGCTTGCATGTTGGTCTTTGTCTTTTTTTATTTCACCAATTTCTGCGGAGAAGAGAGGAGAGTCAGTGAACGAATGGCGTGAGAGGATGTTGACGCGAGTGCTTCTCACCATCACAGCTTCTGTAAATATGGGTTTATGTGTCAAGATAGCACCCCCCCCCCCCCCGTCCTCCTCCTGCAGACATGTGTTGTGCTGTATATGAGTTAACCGATACGTTGTGAGCATCCATCTGTCACTTATGCAGAGAATAATTATTATGTTCATCTTGGAGGAGTTGGGAGTGCACGCTTGACTGGCAGCAGAACGGGGATGTAGCGTACTAGCATAATACCTTCGGTTCGCCTCTTGCTTCCGATCTGTCGGACTGAAATGTTGCTGACATTTTTTGTAACAACACTTTGGAATCGTGTAATAGTTGGGGGCATGCAAGCGACACACACACACACACACACACACACACACACACACACACAAAGGAAAAATGAATCTGAAATCGGCCCTACAAGATTGTGATTTTGGTATAGAGGTGTATCAGGGTGAAATGATGGGAGGGCAGGATTGTTTATGTTGGGGGGGTGGGGGGGGGGGGAGGGGTGTCTGTCAGGCTGAGTGGCTCGGAGCATGAATAAATCACCACAGTTTGACCCATTTAAATACCAAATGGAAGCACACTCTCCATCGGGGGGGGGGGGGGGGAACAGAGGCATGCTGAACACACCGCCTCGTTTCCATGATGGAAGCGGGACGCCGACGAGTGGACAGCGGGGCTGCGGGGGGGGGGGGGGGGGAGGAGGAGCGGCACCACCCCGTGACACCGTGACAAATGAACAGCGATACGTCCCCGACTAGCCTGAGGTGAGTGAGAGCAACAGTAATCTAGTGGTGCTGTAACCTTAAGGTGAACTCCATATTCCTCAACTGCAACGGCTGGAGGAGAACCCTCATTTGTGCCTCTCTCTATCCCGTGGCATCACCCTCCACCCTCCACCCTCCACCCTCCACCTCTGTCATCACAGGCTGTCTATCTGCCTAATGGAAAACTGTATTCACTGACACCGCAGTAGCTCAACAATTCCCACGGTGCACTGGGCTCCATCCATACATCTTCCAGTTAAATGTTTATTTGCCCACATTGAACATGTCAAAAAAAAAGAGAAATATCTATTCTCTACCCGCTGTGGAATGGAGAGGCGGTTGAGCGTCATCTTACTTCCCTCGATATGACTCGCTACCACTACTCACGAGGAGTGTGCGATCAGACCGCAGTCCAAATCTCCTGAGAGTTTGACCGTGGTATATCTTGTAGTGTGCCACCCTCCCAGCAGTCCTGTCCTGCTGTAGTTCCAAGCGTGTGCCTTTTTCCAGTTTGCTGGTTAATATTTAAACTTCATGTTTCTCTAGATGTGATGAGTGACGGAACCACTGCACTGGGAGGGAAAGGAGGGAGATGGGTGACAGAGCTGTGGAGAGCGGGGTGGGGATTGGGCGCCCACGCAACCGCGGAGGAACCAGTGGATGAAGCTGCCATGACAACAGCGTGCCGGAAAAATACGTTTCATTATTATTTACAGATTGAAATTTGGTGTTATCGTCATCAAAACCTTTTCTTTGGATATGAGTGAAAAGATGTTGTGTTTCCATAATCTCTACAGTCATGTTGTGTTTTAGTAACTGTTACCTATGACCACATAACACGCCGTGACATGTAATCTGTTGTGGGAATGATGTGTACATCCGTGCCCCGTCGATATCCTCAGCAGGCTCTTTCCAGCCACAACACTGACAGACTGTATACTGCAGCACAGTGTCATGGTCCTAGCCCTATCCCCTGAGTTTCCTCGTGTTTTTACCTCCCCTGTTTGTCTCTGTCTGTCTCGTGTGGTTGTGTGTGTGTGTCCTGGGCGTGGCTTGCTATCTCCCGTGGTAGAAACCCTCTTGGTCCTTTGGTATTTTCTAAGACTCGAATCCTTGTGGTGTTACATGTTTAACTGTTTGTCTCTTGTCTCCAGTGTTCCCCGGTGTGCCTCCTTCCTCGTGTCTCCTCGCCTGCCTGCTCCCGCCCCAGCCTGCTCCCCGGTTCCCAGTCCTCCCTCTGGTCTCTCCCGTCCCTGCCTCACCTACCTGCTCCCCTCCAACCTGCCTCCTCTGCCCCGGCCTCACCACTACACCCCTCTGCACCCACTTCCATTAAAATCCTCCTTTTCCCTCACTCCTGTCTCCGTGGTCTGCGTTTGGGTCCAGGCCCTACTGACTCCCTAACATAACGATCTGGCCAACATGGACCCAGCAGACTGCGAGGCCCTGAAGCAAGCCATCACCCACCAGGGCCAACGCCTGGGCCAGCACGAGCAGGCCCTCCAACAGATCATGGGGCAGCTCCAGGAGATCTCCTCCTCGCTGACTGCTCTCCGCCCGGGCCCCGGTGGCGTTCCGGATCCTTCTCCACCTCCAGCGGCAACTCCCCCGGACCCTCCTACCTCCGCGGAGCCACACGTACCACACCCCGCCAAGTATTCCGGCAACCCGGACACCTGCCGTGAGTTTCTGACACAGTGCCAATTGACTTTTAAAGCCCAACCTTCCCGCTACAGTAGGGAAGCGGCGAGGATCGCCTTTATTGTAAATTTGTTAGAGGGCTCCCCCCTTAGTGTGTACAATGCTCTCTACGAACAGGGCTCTCCCCTAGCCCAGTCGTTTTCCGCATTTTCCGGGGAGCTTAAACGACTGTATGACTTCCCCATTAGGGGCCCGCAAGCGGGGCAACATCTGCTTACGTTAAGACAGGGAAAACTCACCGTCCGGGAGTACGTGGGGAGATTCCGCAGCCTGTCCGTGGAGTCGGGCTGGAACGACGCCGCTCTCCTCTCCGCGTTCCAGAGCGGGCTCCAGCAGGACGTTGGGCGAGAGGTGGCGCTCCGGGGGGATGTTGGGACCCTGGACGAGGCTGTCCAGCTCGCGATCCGGGTGTCCGATCTGGAGGCGCAATGGCAGGTCAAGCCCAGCCCTCCCCGGAGTTCGGTTCGGTTTCCGGGAGGAAACAGCGTTACCAGTCCTGCCTCCACCGCTGACCCCGAACCCATGCAGCTGGGACGGACTCGCCTCTCTCCAGCGGAGCGCCGCCGGAGGATGGACTCGGGAGTCTGCCTCTACTGCGGCCAGGAGGGCCACTTCCTCTCCGGTTGTCCACTCCGGCCAAAAGGGGAGGCTCGTCGGTGACTGCGGGGTCCCTGACGAGCCAAACCACAGCCCGTTCCTCAGCCCCGCAGTCCGGCGTTCACCTCAACGCCTCCCTCCTCTGGTCTCATGAAGAGCTCCCGGTACGAGCGCTGGTGGACTCCGGCGCGGACGCCAGCTTCATTGATGCCGCGCTGGTTTCCCAGGCTGGGATCCCCACCGAGCCACTCTCATCGCCACTTGCGGTGAACGCGCTGGACGGAAGACTCCTGGCCCGCGTCACCCATCGTTCGGCGCCCCTCACCCTGATGACGTCGGGGAACCACCGGGAGACGATCCGGTTCCACGTCATCCCCTCCTCTCACGCTCCGGTGGTGTTGGGCCGGCCCTGGTTGTCGCTCCACAATCCCCACATAGACTGGTCCTCCGGCTCCGTAGTGAGTTGGAGTGTTTTCTGCCACTCCCACTGCCTCCTGTCGGCCCCGGCCCCGAGGGAGTCCAGCCGCTGTCCCGGTTCCGAGCCTCCCGACCTTTCCTCCGTTCCCTCCGTGTATCACGACATCACTGAGGTTTTTAGCAAACAGCGAGCCCTTTCCCTGCCTCCTCACCGTCCCTACGACTGCGCTATTGACTTACTCCCCGGAGCCCCGCTGCCCACCAGTCGTCTGTACAATCTGTCGCGGTTGGAGAGAGAAGCCATGGAAACTTACATCCACGACTCCCTGGCGGCAGGGCTGATCCGGCCCTCCTCTTCTCCTGTCGGCGCCGGCTTTTTCTTTGTCGAAAAGAAGGACCGCGCCCTGCGCCCCTGCATCGATTTCCGAGGACTTAACAACATCACGGTAAAAAATAAATATCCCCTGCCCCTGATCGACCCCGCCTTCGAGCCACTCCAACACGCCACGGTGTTTTCCAAACTGGACCTCCGCAACGCCTACCACCTGGTCCGGATCCGCGAGGGCGATGAGTGGAAGACTGCCTTCAACACCGCGCTTGGCCACTTTGAGTATTTGGTCATGCCCTTCGGCCTCACCAACGCACCGGCAGTCTTCCAGGCGCTCATCAACGATGTCCTCAGGGACATGCTCAATCGGTTTGTGTTTGTGTACATTGATGACATTTTAATTTTTTCCCGTGACCTGAACGAACACACCCAGCATGTGAGGTTAGTGCTCCGCCGACTTCTGGAAAACAAGTTATTTGTGAAAGCGGAAAAATGTGAGTTCCATGTGCCTTCAGTGAGCTTCCTGGGGTACATTATCGAGCAGGGCCAGGTGAAGACTGACCCGGCTAAGGTCCAGGCCGTGGCGGACTGGCCGACGCCTGCCTCCCGGAAGCAGCTCCAACAGTTCCTCGGGTTCGCCAACTTTTATCGCCGGTTCATCCGGGACTTCAGCAGAGTCGCCGCCCCACTGACTCGACTCACCTCCACCCTCTCCCCGTTCGGCTGGACCCCGGAGGCGGATGCTGCCTTTGTCCGCCTCAAACACCTGTTTACCTCCGCCCCGGTTCTCCGACATCCCGACCCGGCCAGGCAGTTCGTGGTAGAGGTGGACGCCTCGGATTCCGGAGTAGGGGCGGTCCTGTCTCAACGGTCCTCCGAGGACCAAAAACTGCACCCCTGTGCATTCTTCTCCCGACGTCTCTCACCAGCAGAACGCAACTACGACGTGGGGAATCGTGAGCTCCTGGCAGTGGTCCTTGCCCTGGAGGAATGGAGGCACTGGTTGGAGGGGGCGGAGTTACCGTTTGTGGTCTGGACCGACCACAAAAACCTGTCCTATCTCCGCTCCGCTAAGAGACTCAACTCCCGGCAAGCACGATGGGCTCTGTTCCTGGGGAGGTTCAACCTCACCCTCACCTATCGCCCAGGCACCCGCAATGTCAAGCCAGATGCCCTCTCCCGCCAGTGGACCTCTGAAAGGGCCGCGCCGGAGTCCGAGAACATCCTTCCCCCGTCGTGCGTTGTGGGCGCAGCCACCTGGGAGGTCGAGGGCCTCGTCCGGGAAGCCCAACGGAACCACCCTGACCCAGGTAACGGCCCCACTAATCGCCTCTTTGTGCCCGACTCCGCCAGGTCCCAGGTCCTCCTATGGGGCCACGCCTCCAGGCTCACCTGCCATCCCGGCGCCGCCCGCACCCTTGCGTTCGTCCAAAGAAGCTTCTGGTGGCCGTCCATGGCTCGGGACACCAAGGCTTTCGTCTCCGCCTGCGCCGTCTGCGCCCGCAGCAAGTCCTCTCACCGGCCTCCTGCCGGCCTCCTCCTTCCACTATCCACCCCCAGCCGCCCATGGTCCCATGTTGCCGTGGACTTCGTCACTGGTCTGCCTCCCTCTGACGGCAACACCACCATCCTCACCGTCGTCGACCGCTTCTCCAAGTCAGTACATTTCATTGCTCTCCCCAAGCTTCCCTCCGCCAAAGAGACTGCGGACCTCCTGGTGCTGCATGTGTTCCGTCTCCACGGGATCCCACTGGACATTGTTTCCGACCGGGGTCCGCAGTTCTCCTCCCAAGTCTGGAAAGCCTTCTGCCAGGCTCTGGGCGCCACCGTCAGCCTCTCCTCCGGCTACCACCCCCAGTCGAACGGGCAGACTGAACGGGCCAATCAGGACCTGGAAACGGCTCTCCGCTGCGTCACGGCTCGACACCCTTCCTCCTGGAGCTCTCACCTGCCGTGGGTGGAGTATGCCCACAACTCCCTATCCAGCGCGGGCACAGGTATGTCTCCATTCCAAGCCTCACTAGGCTACCAACCCCCTCTGTTTCCCACCCAGGAGGAGGAGCTGGCGGTACCATCCGTCCAGGCCCACCTCCGACGATGCCGCCGGGTGTGGAGGACCGCACGGGCGGCCCTAATCCGCTCGACCGCCCGCAATCAGCGCCTGGCTGACCGCCGCCGGATCCCTGCACCCGCGTATCGACCTGGGCAGGAAGTATGGCTCTCCTCCCGGGACCTGCCATTACAAGTAGAGTCCCGGAAGTTGGCCCCCCGTTACGTGGGTCCCTTCGTGATCGAGAAAATCATAAACCCCGCTGCAGTAAGGCTCAAGCTCCCGTCATCCCTCAAGGTACACCCCACATTCCACGTTTCACTCCTCAAACCGGTTTCCTCCAGCCCTTTATGCCCTCCTGCCGACCACCCTCCACCCCCCCGGATCATCGACAACCACCCAGCATACACCGTTAAGAAGATTATGGACATTCGCCGTCGAGGTCGGGGCTTCCAGTACCTGGTGGACTGGGAGGGCTACGGCCCGGAGGAGCGCAGCTGGATCCCCCGCCGCAACATCCTAGACCCCTCCCTCATCCGCGACTTCCACCGGGAGCATCCCAACAAGCCCGGTGGGGCGCCCAGAGGCGCCCGTTGAGGGGGGGGGTACTGTCATGGTCCTAGCCCTATCCCCTGAGTTTCCTCGTGTTTTTACCTCCCCTGTTTGTCTCTGTCTGTCTCGTGTGGTTGTGTGTGTGTGTCCTGGGCGTGGCTTGCTATCTCCCGTGGTAGAAACCCTCTTGGTCCTTTGGTATTTTCTAAGACTCGAATCCTTGTGGTGTTACATGTTTAACTGTTTGTCTCTTGTCTCCAGTGTTCCCCGGTGTGCCTCCTTCCTCGTGTCTCCTCGCCTGCCTGCTCCCGCCCCAGCCTGCTCCCCGGTTCCCAGTCCTCCCTCTGGTCTCTCCCGTCCCTGCCTCACCTACCTGCTCCCCTCCAACCTGCCTCCTCTGCCCCGGCCTCACCACTACACCCCTCTGCACCCACTTCCATTAAAATCCTCCTTTTCCCTCACTCCTGTCTCCGTGGTCTGCGTTTGGGTCCAGGCCCTACTGACTCCCTAACACACAGGTAGCGATTCTGAACAGGGTTTGGTCAAAAATACTAAATACAAGGCAGTCGCTGCAGTAACACTCTGTTGTAGTGAGTGCTTCAGAGGACACCAGAGTGCATTAAATGCGTGGGTTTCAGTCCCTCTGAACAACAGCTCAAGCTCTTTTTAAAAACATGCCAAATGCATTCCAATTACCGTACTGAATCCCGCTGCTGTAATTAGTCCCAAAGCTGCAGGGTCTACTGCGGGGGTGTACAAGGATTACCTGCACCCCCATCATAACCTTGACCACCGTGTAGGTTTACGAGACCGTTGAACACCCTGGATGTGTCTTACTACAAGGCTTGTTTGCTCACATCGTGTGTAACGAGAGCAACCCGAGGGCAGTGTGCAGTTCATCTAACGATTTATAGCGCCGCCGAGTCTTCGCCCCGGCGTTTCCACGTTAGACGGCTCTGGACGGTGAGCAGGTGGGTCATTCTGCTGAAAGTTGAAAGACTCTTTCAGGTAAATTCTCCGGAGCTTTCCTGTCCTTGACGCTCTCTCTCTCTCTCTCTCCCCGCTACCCTCTCTACCGCTAGCTTCCTCTCTCTCTCTCTCTGGAATCAGTGTGATTTATAATGGCTAATAGCCGCCCACTCTCTTCACGCTCTTTAACTCTCCATCACGCTCTATTGATATTAGCCTGCCAGGAAATGGAGCTAAATTATCCCATTCACCGGGTGACTTTAAGAGTCCATAGGATTTACCCTCTAAGAGATTGGCAGTCTTAATACACATGCAGTGCACACACAGACAGACGGCCAGCCACCGCAAAATGGCACATGGCAATTTAATCACACGCTCATTATCATCACGTTAGAAATCTATTATCAAATATTAATTTTGTTATTTTTCCATTCATACACAATAAGGTGAGGGATAGACAGACAAAGAGGAGTTTTTCATAAGAAAGCAGACTAGTAAAGGAGGCCACCCATCCCCCAAATAATACCCTCAGAGAACAGACGAGCTAAACCACTTCATCAACCCACAGCATATCAGTCCTGCCATATATGGAAAAAGAGAGCGAGAGGAGGAGGAGGTAGAATAAATTCCACCACTCTCTTCACCTCCTAACTCAAATCCTCTCTCCTCCTCATCCTAATCTCCCTAATATGTTTTTATTCACCTTGCTTCTCCCCGGGTGGATCAACCCAGGCTGCCATCTAACCCGAGGCCTTATGTCCACTAGGCATCTTTATTTCTGGAGGAGTGCTGGGATGAAGTGCTTTGAGTGCGGCGAGGAAAGAAAATTGCATCTTTGACAACATCTCACCTGCGCCGTTCTGACTATCTGAGATATTTTCAACTTGAAGTGCCCAGAGCAGCAACACAAAAAGGGTGGAGCACTCTGGAAAAAAAGGTGCTGGGTGAAGCGCTTTTCGAGAGGCAGCTGCTTCAGCTGCGTACTACCTCCTGAAAATGACTGGAAAAGGCGCTGATGCTCTAAACAGCATCCTACTGCATGGGCACAAGACCTAAATTAAGATAAATTTCAATTGCACACACACACACACACACACACGTGCAGCAGCATCACCTCCGCCACCAGTGAAAAGACATTCTCACTCCAACTCTCAGACAGAGCCTGTAGCTAACAAAGAGCAGTCGTCTTTGTTGGGTTGGTGCAGGAGAGGGAGGGGTGAGTGAGGAAGGATGGGGAGAGAGGATGGGGAGAGACAACCACTTCTCTCCACTCAATACGAACACAAAGACAGCTAAGGAGAGTCATTTCCTCCACCACTCACACTACCTAATTCTACCTGTTAGGGTCCAGAGCCCTGCGCCGCATCTTTATAAACACTGCTGGTGGGTCCAATGACGACTGAATATGTTCAGATACCTGCAGTAAAGTATATAGTATATTGTACTGTATCATATGGTTTCCTTTTGTGGTCTTGAAAGGTTCAGTTACAACTGGAGCAAGAGAGAAATCAGATCTGGGAACATCAACATCAAGCAGACATGAGATAGCAGATGAGATCAACAGTTGAAACAGTGACATACTGTACATACAGCATATATATATATATATATATACATCCAAAGCTGTTCCATTATTATCTCAGATCCTTTTCTCTGGAGATGCAACACAACTTATACGCTTCCATGATCTCAACATGCTGCAGATGATCACTTAATGACGGGACACAGATGGTAAGAAACCTCTTCAACTCTGTGCTGTCGCGTTCAGAGTGGATTGCATGAGTCGAATTATTTTAACGTTGACTTGCTGGTGCTATAGAGATGACCTAAATTGGAAATTGGTATTTAATGTGTCCCCAGCTGGATCTAAAATGTAATGTTTCAAAAAGTAAAATCCATTAGCCTACATGTGGCAGTCACAAGCAATTTCCTTCCCCTCCTTTGCAAAACACCAGTACAAGCTGTAAAAGCCGCTGATGCCGCGTGTCAATTAAATATTAATGGTCTGTTTTTTTTTTAGGGTGAACTGAGAGGCAGAAAAAAAACCTCGTAAATGTTCTTGTTTGTCTGAGAGGAATATACGCAGGATGGAGTAAGATAATTGATTAACACGTGGCTATTTATGTTCAATAACAATACGCCACGCCCCATTCACGAGCACATACAGGTACTTCCCGCAGCAACACACCCACACGCGTGCTTCAGAAAGTATTTCAATTTGCTTTTGGGCCAAAACAAATCAAGCAAGGCGTGTGTTTGACAAACCAGAATGAAAGTCAATCCCCAAGAGCCTCTGCTAAATTGCTTTCCTCAGGAGCAATTATAAAGGGATCTGTTGATTTTGGTGTTAAGTGGCTTTGATTGGTTGTGGAGTGGCAAGCTCTAATGTGGAGCCTAATGCAAAGTGACACATGTAACAGGAGTCAGGACCTCATCACCTATTAAGACCGGCTTCGACGGGACACTTCAACCTCACACTCACCTTGAGCCTCTGCGGTGCAACCGGATGAACACGTTGTAGCCAGTCAACACCACAGGAACGGCCCCCGCGCTGCGTGTTTTTTTACACAATCAGGTATCGCGTTGAGACATTTTGCACGGAGATCTACCAGGCGCAGTATTTCAGAACACTCACATCAACACATGTTACGTGTTGATGTGAATTCACACGTACGCGGTGAAAACGCTCTGACGTCCCTTCCCTCTCAACTGGGCCCACAGCCAGGACTGTCCCTGCCCCTCGGCTAAATTTGATTTACTTCGCCCCTACCTGACCTCACCCGTGGTTATATCAACCTATTCTGCGATGATATGATATGATATGATATGATATGATATGATATGATATGATATGAATTCAAAGACCAACC
Organism: Hoplostethus mediterraneus; assembly: GCA_034670385.1. Taxonomy (NCBI): domain Eukaryota; kingdom Metazoa; phylum Chordata; class Actinopteri; order Trachichthyiformes; family Trachichthyidae; genus Hoplostethus; species Hoplostethus mediterraneus. The sequence continues at coordinate 499,671 of JAXDDW010000062.1, forward strand.
TCCAGGACATCCTATGACCTTTCAGCAAGACAGAGTTTGACGACGTTACAAGGTCATATATCATTTACAGAGCGTGTAAAATATATGGATCACATGCACTTTCTGTGATAGAGACTAGCTGTGATGCTTTATTTGTTTTACCTATTAAATCTACTTCAGGCGTACAGACAAATAGATGGACAAAAGAGACCGATTTAGCTTTCACACAGTTGAGATATGGACTGTGCAAAAAAGAGGGTGAACTCAATATTAGGTTGGAGAAAGGTTAATATTGGACAACATTTCTCTCAAGAGCGACAGTATCTGAATTGATTTTGTTTGTGTGTGTGTGTGTGTGTGTGTGTGTGTGTGATGTGGGACAACATCTGCAATCCGTCAGCTCCATTTTGCTCTAACCTGGGGGAAGGTGGCTGTGTGGGTGTGATAGTGACATCATGTCACAACAAGGTAGTAAACGTGCTAAATATGGAGGTGGCATCTGCTCCAGTTACAGCTGAAGACACCGTCAAGCTGTTTCACATTACTAACTATTAGATCAGATACGTTTAGAAGATCAAATGAAAGATGGTTGCATTCAATTTTACATGTCAAATAAAATGTGGTTGAGCTGTGAGAAAGGGTTTTGGTATAGATGATGGTGTACTATTAAATTCATAGTTATACAAGCCCACTTTCAGCATCCTATCAACACTGAAGCCATTTATTTACTGTTGTTTGTGTGTGTATGTACTCATACTTGTGTGTGTGTGTGTCCTTGTCTACTTCTTAGCACCTGCAGTCATCTCCTCATTCTCTGCGCTCCTCATTTAATATTCTACCCATCCATGACTAAAAAACAGATGCTATTGACAAGAAAAATGACACCTCGTCTTCTCCTGAGCAGCGTGAACTGCGGCAAAAACGTCGGGGAGACGGGGAAAAGGTAAAGCGAGGGCCGTGCGCTTCTGCGTGACTGGTTTTCCCAGATGGCCATGTGGAGGGAGCTCTGTGATCAGAGATCTAATAAACTGGTGGATATGCTGCAACGCCTTTCCTGGGAGGGAGGTGTTGCCATGGCAACCGCACCACAAGCACTGCAGGTTAATGGAGGGAAATTATGATATGCTGGTTGCAGAGGTCAACCAACACACAGAGTGGCCGCTGAATAAACTTTCAGTGCAGTTCTTGGTCCTCCAAGGTCCCTGAAGAGGTTTCAAGGGTGCTGTTTGTTTGTTTTTTATAATTGGAGAATGTGCAACAATTGCTATTTTTAACATAGTTTCACTCTCTATAAGTGTTATATGATTAGCAAGTGTACTAGGTCTATAGAGGTTATATAGATGATATTCTGCCCTAACAGGAACAAAAAACATGTTCAGGGGCAAAATCATCTCAAATAGGATTCAAATAGGAAGTATATTTGTACAATTATTCCAGATCATCTTTTAGAGAAACAGGACAGAGTTTAGGAGTCTGAACATTAAACGTGATGTGACATAGACTTGGGCTACATGTGGAAATTAACTTGTTAGCGTTATTGTGCATCCATGACACTTAAAAAGAATAATGGCTGTCATATGGCCCCAGAGAGTTATATAGTGCATCGATTGCTTTCCCTTAAATCATCAAATGAAGTCAATTAATCAATTACTAGTTTCCCTCACTAAAGTGCAAAACTGGATTGGGTTAAATGTCAATCAATGTGCCCTTCATTCATTTTACATTAAATGTTGTCAGCTTTTTCAGGTTTGTTTATTTAGCTTCAGAAGGAAGCTTCAGGCTAAATGCATGAAAACGTGTTTACTTTTTTTAACACTATTAATGGCCCGGACATTTCACAGGTGATAAGGTGCCAGTCTAAAGTAAAAGTAAAAAGCTCCAGCATGTCTTTTCTGGAGCGTTTTGCCTGATAAAGTACAGACAGATGAGATATTTCACCTGAGGAGTCACGATGCGTGGGCAGCCAGGAGTGACACCTCTGGAGCAGTCACAGGTTCAGCGTCCTGCTCAAGGACGTTTCAACAGAGGTGGATGCAGTGGCTTGTTGTGGGTGGATCCAAGCTGTAACCTACTGGTCACAGGGAGGTCTCTCTAGCCCCCAGGCCAGCCCGCCACCTGCACATGTAAGGAAGAGAGATTGCTCCAAAGGAAATACATCAATCTTCAATTTTCAAAAGGATTGCAAACAAAATCTGCTTTTGTGTGTTTACTCAAATCCCTGTTATAGTTTCCATTATGAAGCCAAATCAGCTAGCCTATAAAAAAAACTTCCATCCAATAAAGCTCATGTACATGACATCTTCATCTCCACACAGAGGTGATTACATTATATCTGCAGTATGGAAGAAGAAGTAGCCATGCAGCTCCCTAAGCAAGTGATGAAGCACTGTCACTTCAATGCTGTCCTTGGAGAGCAGGGAGGAGGAGGAGGAGGAAATAAGCAGGTGACAGGTCTAAACATCGATTTCAGTTTAACAATATCGACTATAGTGCGTGCAAAGGTGTACCTGTGTGTGCGTCTGTGTGTGCGTGCGCGCTCGCGTTTGTGTACAAGGTTCCACTTAGAAGTCAATTTCACATAAATGAATTCATGATTCATTATCAAGTCTATATCAACCCTCTGGGTCCGAGGGGAAGACCAAGCACCCAGAACCCCCTAAACTAAGCCTCGGTTGTGATGACTTGAGGGGGTGATGATGGAAACAAACCACGAGGAAATCACGCCAACAGTCTAAACAATGAGATGCCATCAATGCAGTCGGGTGGGTGCCACTGGGTTTCCCCTGCACTGCCAAAACAACTCGGACCTCGCAGAGCTTCCACGGCAGGGTGGGACTTGTGCTCCCACCGCGCGCTGAAGACCGAGCAGATGGTGAGGTTGCCTGTTTGGGATCCACCGTCAGTAACAGACGCGTTTCAGTTCAGCTGACCCGCACCAGGATAGCTTCTCCGTCACACTGGGAGCTGCAGCGTTACCAGCGGCTCGGTGAAGCTGTCACTGCTCCAGTCAGCGGAGATCAGACTCGATATTACGACTAAGAAGCGCAGTTATCTCTTAGATTAATTGCATTTGCGTTAATAATCTGCAAATCTCCACCCCTCGTGCGTTTATCCTGGAGCTGCGGATTGTGCACGGGTCACATACAGTAGCCTGCATTCTTGTGTATGGAAGATACCACGCGTCTTGGGTGAGAGCAATGTGCTTTATTTTATGCTTGTTCAGAAATTAATTTTGATGCATGTGTAGTGAATTTCTGAAATTATTTTTTTTCCAGAATTTGTTGCTCAGTTGGTAAAGGAATAGATTTCAAACCTGTCCGGAGTGATGAGCTCGGATAGATTCAATTATTTTATTGTTTAAAAAAAAATGCACAGATCAACAAAGATTCAAGGAAACAACAAAGCGATCTTTTCTCCGCGCTGTGAATCCGCATGCATGTTAACTACGGCAAAGAATAAAGCTACTGTTTTTATATTGGATTCGTCAAACAGTACAAATTTCATCTTGACATTACAAAAGAAGACATAAACCTAGTCCATCTTCATCAAGGTCTACTCAGTATGTATCTGCAATGTGTGTTTGGATCCATCTCATCAATAGAATGCATCATTGCACTCTATTGGGTTTGCAAGGACACTGTGCTCTGCAGTCAATCCACACGTTGTTGTTATGGAGCCTCAAGTCTAGACTATCAATAAACATGGATTGATCAGAGTTTTACAAAGGATAGAAACAAAGAAAAAGTCTGTACATTACAAACCAAAGTCAGCATGTTGAGGTGGCATATTTCCATTTCTATCTGAATAGCTTTGATTACACTACTTTTCTTTTATCACCCACAAAATTAAAGGACATGCTCATTCTAAGTCTGCGTAACGGGCCTTGTGATGAACTGCAATCAAACTTAAAGTCATTGCACAGCGCACAGTTAAACTAGTGTTAAACAATGTCGGGTAACATCCACACAAACTGCAGCGTCACACACCAGTGCAGAGTGCAGTTGAAACAGCTGAGCAGCCAGGCTCATGTGTTCCCTCAGCAAGGGCCGGGGAAATTGGCAGATGTCTGAATTGAGCCCACGGCGGGGGGGGGGGGGGGGGAGAAAGACAGACAATCCCACTGTTCCCACTAAGTTGGCTAAGAAAGGGAGGTGACGCTGCATTGTTAGAGTCACCTCTTGCTTCCAAGTGGGCTGTGTTGTTTCAGCTGCTGCATCACAGTGGCACCTGTTACTGAGTTCACCGCCACCACGAGCCTTCGGGACTCATCATCACATCAACACACTCCGCTGTAGTACAGCTCCAGCTCATTCTGTTGAGAAGGTACAGACACGTGTTGTTCAGCAACAGTCGAATTTGGACGTTTGCTTGATTTGCACTTGCGACGTCTTCTACTCTTAGCGACCCTATACCCAACCCAAATTTGTGTTGTCGACTTTGTCTTATATGGAGACAATTATAGATCTCCTGCCCCTGAGCCAGTGATGTGAGAGCTGGTGCATGAGGTGCATAGTTCCCCCGGAGCACCTTCCCCCAATCCCCATTTGCACAATGATGTATCTCCTCAGCCAGCAGTCAGGAGTGTGAGAACCAGCCAAAACAAAGATGTGTCTGTGTGTGTGTTTGTGCAAGTGCCATTGTGAGCGCTATAGGCACTGACTCTGCAGCATGTGCTGTAGTAGTGGGGTTCCCAGAGCAGGAGGGGAGACAAGGGTGCACCAGCTTGACCTTCTCCCATTGTCAACGTGATCTGAAGGAGCAGGGAAACACGTCAGGCCATTGAGAGGTTTTGTAAAGACCGTCCCGCCTGAGTCAGCTGTTTGTCTAGCTTTATCTTTAACGTTAAAAACGAATTTGTACTTGGAAGAGAGACTTGGGGAGGTTGTTCATAATGATGATGAATGCTCATAATGCTCAAACAAAGTTATCTAAAGAGCTTCAGATAAAAAGGACCATAAAAACAACATAAAAGAAAATGAGCGAGTAAAAGTGAAAAACGATGTAGACGTAAGTTTATGAAAGCCCATTTTTAAAAGTGATTTTGCTAGCATGACCTCATCGGGTCCAGGGCTCCGTTTCCACTGTGTAATTTAACCATCCGTGACATCATTTGTTTTGTGCACTGTTTCGAATGGGGGCATCCCCTGAGATTACCGCGTTGTATCTTTATTGCAGCAGTGTTAAGAGGACTATGGCAAAGTCAGCATGATTGATCCATGCTCCGACGACAACGTATTGGCTTTTCTGCCATCGCAATTGGAATGAGGGAAGAACCGTGGGTGGGGGTGGGGGTTGGGGGGAATGAGGGCAAAAAGGGGAGTGTAACATGAAAGAGAGAGGAGGAAAAATTGTGTCAGCATCCATGTCAGTTCCATAGGGAATTAAACACGTGCTGCCCTTAAAATGAAGCTACCATATATGGATGCGCAGTAAATAGCACCAACACAGTCGATTTTGATCGGACTTTTAAACTTAAATGGAGTATGCTGCATGTTATTCCCAGGTTATCCCGTCCTCAGCCCTGTTGTATTTGAGTTCATCAGCTGGCCCTCCACCAGAAGCAAAGCTCTCCAACGCTCTCCCTGTTTACTTTCTCTCATCTCTCTGACCGAGCGGACACGTATATATCCTCCTTCTCCTCGGCGCTATACACCTCTGCCTTCAGCAGCTGCAAAAAGCCCCGTGTGATGTGAAGCGAGACGCATGCATACTAATGGGGCAGGAACAGGGTGTCTCTGAGGCAGGCCATCCCAGGGAGGACATGGAGAGACCATAAGGCAGCCCTACTCTGCCCTGCCTTGCCGGCGTCATATAACGGCTGCTAGAAGAGCATGGAAACGCATCGAAGCTGACTGTCTCTGGTCTAGGAACCTGTGAATAAAGAAGTGCAATGCGGTGTGCTGCTGGTGTGTGGAGAGAGTCAGACAGTTGTGCTGTCATATAAATTAAATGGATATACTGGTCATGGTATAATGCAATATTATGCACATATATTTTATGCTTGCAATCATCTTCTTCTGCTACTGACAATTCACATTGCCATATTTCTGTAGCCGCCTGATGGATTACATAGCCGTCTTCTCATTTGGGTATGAAGCAGACATGCCGGTGGCATAGCCGTTGCTATGGTGATGGCATGACTGTGAGCCTGTTGTGCGGCTGCTGATTTGGAAACACTGCTTACATTTTACACCCAGTGAAAAGGAGCCGGGAAACAGAGGAGAGTACATTTCTCCTCTTGTGAAAAGAGTGATCACGTACTATCATGTGAGGCTGCTCTTGGCATCACCGGTGGCACAGGGTGTCTGAAAGGCGAGGCTTAAGTCAGTGAGTGATAAAGCAGATATTCGGAGGACAAAGGACAGGGACAAACACTTAATGAACTGAAATCAGTCAACAAAAAAACCTAAAAGAAAGAAATGAGTTCTTCTGGACGAGCCCTCCTCGACGTGAGCGTGGCCGTCCACTGAAGACAGGGAGTCTTTCTAGTCTCCTCCACTGAGAACAGCGAATGCTGCCTAGGCAGAAAGACTCACACTAACCAGCTCTGATCTGGATCTGACTGCAGCTCTGTGTTCCTTTAGTGGCTCTGATTAGCTTCATTGGTCCCTGTGTTGTCTAGAGATGTTGTCTTATAAACGCATTTATGGGACCTGGGCATAAAACAGACCAAGCTAATTATGTCTCACAATTACATCTTGCCCCTTTTTCAGTCTTGTATCCTTTGAACCTCAGGGCCACGGGGTCTCCTGGGGGTTTATGGGCGCCGAGTAAAGATAGCAACCATCGTGTGTATATATGTGTGTGTTTGTTATATATGTGTTATGTGTACTTGGATTCAAAGCACATAAGCATGGGGTGAGCAGAGAGAGTAAATCCCTCCTGCTGGAGGCTGGCTCTGCTTCAGTTCAGTCTGAATCAGCTGGATAGCTCCAAGCTGATGAGGGATTTTTTGCTCCCTTTACACCAGTGGGGTAGATATGCGTGTTAAGATGTAGGTGTGTGCGTCAAAATAAGAAAGATAAACTGCAGGTGCTCTTTTTTTTGGTGCTCATTTTTCATTATCTTTGCGTTTGGGTATGCACGTCTTCGCTATATGCACTGTGTCTTTGCTGCCCCAGGCGAGAGATTAGCAAGAGATTTTCGTGATACAGGTGCTGGGGACACAAGTGACCTGGCCCTGCTCTGGCAGGGAGGGAATTAATCTCAGACCTAATCTCTCGCTGTCGTGTACCAGGGAACAACAGTTTGCAAAGGTGTCATAAGATTCTGGGTTGAATCTTTGCGCTACAACACAGCTCACTCCCTCTGTCAAACATCATGACGGTAGGCAACGGCGGAATAATTCATTTGTTCTTTTTTTTTTACTGTCCTCTGAGATTTAGCTCTCCTTTTTGGTGTTCCTGGCATGCTAAATCCCTGCTGCTGAGACAAGCCAGAACTTTGAAGCAGGATACTCAAACAATGTGTGCTATTTCTGCTCCTATTGCACAGCCGTTTCCATCCTGTAAAATAATGCAGATAAGGGAAATAACACGGGTTTGTATAGTAGCAATCAGGATGTTGTTGTTTGTTTGTAGAGCAGGCTTCCAAATCAAAACAGGCCTTTTTGGGTCATTCATCATTCATGACAATACACATCTGTGTAATCTGACACTGATGGATCGGTGCTATTAAGTCAACGTATAAGATAGCAATCTCTTCCCCCTGTTTCCCCCCCAATACCTCCAGCTGTTTGGTAGCCATCGATAAGATAGCCATTATTGATCTCTGAGCTTATTGAGCTGCCGTGACAACATCCTGAATTTAACCAAAATAATGTGTTGCCTCTCTCTCTTTCTCTCACACACACACACACATTTATTTATATTAAGAATGATAAACAGCAGCCCAGGACATACAGTATCATATCAGCAGCACCGAGGTGACCCAGGACGTGTCTCTCCTATGTGTGATACTTTCATGGACCCCCGTGGCATGATGGAGAGCCCGGGAGTCCAGGTGAGGATGGTTTATATTACAGTTTTATAGCAGCACCTTGCAGTGATCATTCTAGCTCTCAGCATTCAGCTGCACACCGCTGCCTATAGAGCACTATAGGACTATAGCACTATGGGAACACAGTGTTCTGGCATTTGTATCACATGGCTCAGCTATATGCTGCTTCGACTTTGAACTGCTGTTTGGATATAGGTAATGTTAATATGGGAGAGGATGAGGGCTGTGGTCCTCTGAGAACAGTATCTCTTCCAGGCCGCCGGTATCTGGATGTGGCCACGTCCAAAAGCGAGAGAATAGCACTGGGAGGGCTGCGGTGCTGTACCGCGGGAGGGAGGCACCGCTGATGTAGAGGGTGGAGAGTGAAGGGGGATTGTTGTGGATGAGTTGAGAGATTCATTTTATTTGTGTGTTGTCTCAGGAGTGTGAGCCAGCAGTGCGGTCCTGAGTATATTGGGTTTAAAGTGCTGCTGGGTCTGTGTTTTTATACACGTGGAAGTTGTATGCCGTAGAGAATATCATCCAAGTGGGTTTTGTCTGCTGTGCCAAGGAAGTTGTGCGAGATGTAGGTGATTGTGAGCGGGGGCAGTTGAAAATGACTGAGTGTCAGGGAAGCCTATCCTGCATGACCCCAATCGCTACACTGAGGAGCTCTGATTGCAGTCCTTCAACCAGACGCATGGAGTGTACTCTTGTGGAAATGCTGTAAAAAGTCTAATACATTCAGTGACACGCCGAGTCTGGAGAGCTGATGCCACTGAATACTCTGGTGCAGTCAGTGAAGGTGACACATACAGTGGCAGAGCGGCAGAGTGGCCTAAAGGTAGAAGCGTGGACGTTTAAATCCCTGGACAAGCAGGGTGAATCTGGGTGGAGTGCCCTTGAGCAAGGTGCTAAACCCTAACTGCTTTAGTGGAGCTAGTCGGTGGGCCAGCAGCAGGGGACTACGGTTACACCGGGCAACTCTTAAGTATGAATTTCTGTAAGTCAATAAGTGTGAAGCAGGCCGTCACTGAAAAAACAGCATATGTGCTCAGCAAAGCTTCCTTGGGTCAATAAGGGTAACACACACACACACACACACACACACACACACACACAGCGAGATGTGGGTGGGAACGGATGCAGCCCCCCATCGTGGCTGCCAGGCTGCTAGAAACCTGGCGCCAGGTGTCTGAGTTTTATTGCCTCAGCGTGAAAGCAGCGATTACTTCGCCTGTCTCTTTCGATTTAAGGCCAGAGCGGTGCAACACATGAAGGAACAGAGAGGACAGACAAATATATTACCTGGTAGATCTCTAAATACCAAGGCAGACAAGACTAGATTCATTGGAATATGAATGGATTACTTGAGAGATTGATGGATGGATGATTCAAGGCAGAACGAGGTGTCACTCATCTCCACTGGGCATCCCCAGTCAGGCCCTGTACTCTGAATAGGGACAAGAGAAAGTGCAGGTCTCTGCTGGCACACATCAGTCCCAGTGAGGGTGTAGTGTATTTTGTGTATTAATAATGGTAATAAACACTATGCTTAAAGGTTAATCTCTACATATTATTAAAAAAGGCATATTATCACTATATTCATATTAGGAGAATATTAGGTCAAGATGAAAACAAGTTGTATAACCATGATTGCGCAATTATGTGTGTATCATTTGTTATCATTTGTTATCATTTGGATTGGGCCCATCATTGAGTAACCAATCAGAGCTCTCCATTTGAGAACAACAGACCAAGTTACTGGAAATAACCTAAAAGTTATCAAGGGGATTGCCAAAAGGAGGAGGACAACGAGGGGGGGGGGGATTAAATCCCATTGGTAGAAAGACCAAAGGAAGAAGTATCTTAATAAAAACTATAACAATAATAATAATAACTATATAAACTGTGTGCATTTCATGTACTATTCAGTCTCGTACTCTGCAGAGACAAACTCAGGCCCTTTTTGTAATAAAGGTTCTTGATCAAAAGACTTCTGGGTGATTTTTCCACCACATAAAGGGAATCAGTTAGATTGGTCTGAGTGTGACCAGGCCATTGCAGACACCAGACACCATATGCCTTCTCACATGGGCAGAATGGTGCGCTGGTGTACGTACTGGTAATATGTACTGGTAATATGTACTTTGTGCAGGACACTGTACTCTTACCTTAACCTACTGTACTTTAATGCCTCCCCCCCTATGCTCTCACTGGCATGCAGGGCCGCTGCTCTGGCATGGTGAGATATCTAAAGCCAATCTCATAGTTAGTTTTCCACCTAATAAGGTCTTTCAGGTTTTATTTGTAGAGCTGCTATAAATATTGTACATGCAAATGTGCAATAAAAGCTGTGAGGTAGAGTCACACATCGCAGGGCTCCTCGTCTCTGCCAGGTTCCTGCTGGGTTCACATGGACAAGGAACGAGACATCACACTGAATCTGTTTCATGTAAATATTGTAGAATTTCAGAGGAACTTGTCAGTGTTGATGTGAAACAAAACACAACTCCCCCCACCCAAACATCGCTCTGCCTCACACACACACACACACACACACACACACACACACACACACACACACACACACACACATACTGAGTGCATGCCCAATCTCAGCCTGTTTATGAGGATAAATGTGAGTGTGAGTCAGATTGGAGGCTGACACACAGTAGTATTTACTCTGTCTCTCTCTCTCTCTCTCTCTCTCTCTCTCTCTCTCTCTCTCTCTCTCTCTCTCTCTCTCACACTGGGAGAGTTATAGAAGGCTGATTATTCCCCCAGGTGGTAGAGATAAATTGCCATTTTCGACAACACACACGCCACTGAAATCTCGCCCGAGCACACACAGCTTAGCTCAAATGTGAATATTTAGTAATTATTCTTTTCAGTATCAAAACGAAATGGATGTGAATAGACAACAATTCAATATACTGGGATCAAATGTTTGATTCGTTTAAACAAATTGGACTGATTCCATATCCTCATTGTTCGTCACCTTCAGATCTGTCTGTACAAATTGAGCGCTGTACCTGTCATCCGTAGAAATATCTCTAGGAGTAGTAGTAGTCATAGATCACGCTCAGATACCATCAGTGTGTGTCTGTCCCCCCTCAGCGTATTGCCTCGACACACATTACACAAGCTCGCAGTGGAAATAGTCTGTGGCAGAGGAAAATCAAATGTCCCCTTTGAGAGGAATTATAGATCATTTATTGGTTTTTAAACAGAGAGAAGGAATAACGCTTGAATTTGATTGCTGGGTCTCATAATCATGTAGTGAGACGGTGGCGTGGCAGAGTGGAAGGCTCATCTGAAATCGATAGAAGGAAACCAAAAGTGTTGAACATTACTCTTTCAAGCCCGCTGTGCCTCTCCAACATAACCAGCAGCTCAAAAGGCCTCACACATCACTTCAGCCTCATGAAAATGCTCATTCTGTGTCACACGTGTGGACCAGTATCACAAACAGTATGAATGATCGTTAGCAATGAGGAGCACGTACTCTCGCTCAGTGTCCCAGTAGATTAAGCCTGTTGTGTAATGGGCTCACAGCCAGAGCTGGAGGCTCGGAGCACAAACCAAACACCCCCTCCCCAAGAGCATCACTGACACTGAGCTGGTATGCAGATAATCTACCCAGCCCAGAGAGAAAAACATGTTGGTAATCTCCGAGGAGACAGACGCGTAATGCATCAGAGAAGCAGAGCTAATATCAGCCCCGACATCTCGGATACTGACAAATGCATACTGTACCAAAATCCTGCATCAATCCTATCTGCTAGGTAATACGTATGCTAAGATATGTATGCTTATTTTCAGTAATAGAACAGCTCCATTATATTCTACTATTTACAATAAAGTATTTGTCTATCATTGATCTATGTTCTATAATGGAGCCACATGACATTTTTTATTCTGTTTGAGCATACTTACTGTTATTTTCTAAATAACATTGTTATTGAATCAACTCGTACTGTTACTATTAACTACGACAACAAGGTGTTAATATCTTTGCACATTGAGCAACAGCACCGTTAGTTTTTCACTCAGGAGACTGTTTGATGAAGAGCATGGCCAGACTGCTAGCATGGTGGTTATGTAGCTTTTGTTGTAAGAACAGACTGATCTGATTCAATTTAATTTCAACAATCAGAAATAGCCTTTTGTCTGTTTTCAAATTGTCTCTGGCTGTGTAAGAACTCATTAAAAGGTAGAAACGAATGTCTACACAATAGCAGAGCAACAAGAAGAATTTGACAGATTTATTCTGCCCTGTTAGACATGTCAAATTAGTCCCCTAAATGTCTGTGGCACTGGGAAAACCTTGCCTCGTTTGTGACCCACTGTCAAGGAAACCAAGAATCTCTATCTATCTATCTATCTATCTATCTATCTATCTATCTATCTATCTATCTATCTATCTATCTATCTATCTATCTGTCATCTGTCTATCATCTGTCTGTCTAGCTATCTTTCTCTTTTTTTCACTATCTTGCTATATTATTATCTAAACTTCTACCTGCTTGCAAACTGATAATACTTTTTTTGTATATCTGTTTTGTTTTAACATCTGACCTAGTTGTCTGTGTCTTTCAGGTTCACTCTGCTAAATATTGAGATATGAGAGCAGAAAAACCCATCAATTGAAGTGGAGTTTGGACTGGGCAATCCTCTGGCCTCCTTTTCTCAAATAGACTTTCCCCTGGATTGGAAATTACCACCCAGAAAAGAATCTCCAGCAGCTGGCCTCCTTTCCTAAAACAGACTTTCCCCTGGATTGGAAATCACCGCCCATAACAAGATCTTTAGCAGCTAGCTAGCAGCAGAGGAGACTGATGCTCCTGAACAGTGGTTCACCTTCCCTCCAGGCCCTTCTCCAGAACACTGCCTCTCGTCCAAGTTTAGTGTGAGCATAGAGAGCAGACAGAATGGCACTCAACTCCCGCCCTTGGCCCCCACTAACCTGGTTGTTTGCAGGGCTGCTGCTGCCCCTTCTGTCCCCGGTACATGGCAAAGAATGTCCTCGGTTGTGTGTATGCGAGGTCCTCCCATGGTTCACCCCCCAGTCCACCTACAGGGAGGTATCTACAGTCGACTGCAATGACTTGAGGCTCACGCACATCCCTACCAACCTGTCCTGTAGATACACAAGTGTTGCTGCTGCAGAGTAACTCCATCTCTCACACCAGTGGAGAGCTGGAGGCATTGTTCAACCTGACAGAGTTGGACCTGTCCCAGAACAACTTCAGCAGCGTGGAAGCCGTGGGTCTCACCAGTATGAACCAGCTGACCACCCTGCACCTCGAGGAGAACCAGATTAGCCAGCTGCCAGACCACTGCTTGCGGGACCTCTCCAACCTCCAGGAGCTCTACATCAACCACAACCAGATTAGCTCCATCTCCCCTGGGGCATTTACAGGCCTGCACAGCCTGCTGCGCCTCCACCTCAACTCCAACAGGCTCCGTGTCATAGACAGCCGCTGGTTTGAAGCGACACCTAACCTTGAGATCCTCATGATCGGGGAGAACCCAGTCATTGGCCTCCTAGACATGAACTTTAAGTCTCTAGGGAGTCTGAGGAGTCTGGTTCTGGCTGGCATGGACCTCACTGATGTTCCAGGAAATGCACTGGTAGGCTTGGATAACCTGGAAAGCATTTCTTTCTATGACAACAAACTGGTCAGAATCCCCCAACTGGCACTCCAGAAGGTTCCCAATCTGAAATTTCTGGATTTGAACAAAAACCCTGTTCACAAAATCCAGGAAGGAGACTTCAGGAACATGTTGCGTCTGAAGGAGCTGGGCATCAACAACATGATGGAATTAGTGTCTATTGACCGCTATGCCCTGGACAACCTGCCAGAACTCACAAAGCTGGAGGCCACCAACAACCCTAAGCTGTCCTATATCCACCGGTTGGCCTTTAGGGACATGCATTCCCTGGAGAGCCTGATGCTCAACAATAACGCACTCAATGCCCTCTACCAGCGCACCGTGGACGTATTGCCTAACTTGCGGGAGATCAGTCTGCACAGCAACCCATTGCGCTGTGACTGTGTCATTCAGTGGATGAGCTCCAACAGGACCACAGTACGCTTCATGGAGCCCCTGGCCATGCTGTGCGCAACCCCGCCCGATCTCAGAGGCCAGCGTGTGAGAGAGATTAGGCTGCTGGAGTCCCCAGAGCAGTGCCTCCCCCTCATATCCCAGGAGACCTTCCCCAGCCACTTGAGCCTAGAGCTGGGCATGAGTGTCAGTCTGGACTGCCGGGCCATGGCTGAGCCGGAGCCTGAGATCTACTGGGTGTCTCCTCTTGGAACCAAAATCACTACAGACACCGTGTCAGAGCGTTACCACCTGAGCAGTGAGGGGACCCTGCGGCTGTCCCATGTACAGGTTGAAGATTCAGGTCGCTACACCTGTGTGGCCCAGAACACAGAGGGGGCTGACACCCGGGTCTCCACCATCCGTGTGAACGGGACCCTGCTGGACAGCGCCCAGGTGATGAAGATCTATGTGAAGCAGACTGAGTCCCACTCCATCCTGGTCTCCTGGAAGGTTAACTCTAACGTCATGACCTCCAATCTGAAGTGGGCCTCAGCCACCATGAAGATTGACAACCCCCACATCACCTATACAGCACGTGTCCCGGTAGATGTTCACGAGTACAACCTCACACACCTTCAACCTGCCACTGAGTATGAGGTATGCCTCACCGTCTCTAACGTCCACCTGCAGACACACAAGTCCTGTGTTAATGTGACAACACGTAGTGCTACTTTTTCCCTGGATGTGTCAGACCAGCACCCCAGTGCTGCTGTGCTGGCTGTCATGGCTACCATGCTGGCCTTTTTCAGTCTGGCCACAGTCGGGGTCTATATGGCCCGCAGATGGAAGAGAAAGAACTATCACCACTCCCTGAAGAAGTATATGCAGAAGACCTCCTCCATCCCCCTGAACGAGCTTTACCCTCCGCTCATCAACCTGTGGGAGGCCGACGGTGAGAAGGACAAAGATGGCGGCGCAGAGGGAAAACCCTCCCCTGTTGACACCACACGTAGCTACTACATGTGGTGAGGATTTAGTGAGGAGGCCTGGCTGCCTCTCCAGCAGCACAAACAGACACACTTTTGCCATTTTGGTGCAAAAGTCAGATAAAGTTGCAGATGTTTTTTGTATTCTCAGCTTTGCTAATAAGAAGCAGAGTGATTAAGGACAGGATTTTTATTAGTATAGCGTATCGCCTTTGTTTGATTCTTTCTATCTCTCTTGATTGGTTTGGACTCTCTAAGATGGCAGCTGTATTTAGCCTCCAGGTTGTCTTAGTTGCGATGCTCGTTTTTTGTGGTGCATTTTTGACTCACTTTCTTTTGGGTTAATAATGTAGCAGCAGGGACCGTTGGTCTTCTTGCCGTATTAGTAGAGATCAATGTTTCTTTCTCCGTTTCATAAAACAGGTAATCTGTTGTGCACTGATAGATTATGGAGTTTGTATGAACTTCAATTAAAAGCTGACGGAGGGGTTTAGACTTGTTATACTGTCTACTGAATGTTAGCGATTGTGCAGTAATGTTGTATCAACTATACTTTTGAACTCTTTTGATTTCAATTGCAAGAAAATAGGATTTTAGTTTATTGATAAATGTGCTGTTAAATGCTAGAAACACAAATGTTTATTAAAACATTCTGTGTTTTTTACTAAGGTACACTAGAAGCTTTTTGACCCCCCCCCCCCTCATTTACTCTCACTTAATTTGCTAGACTTTTTGCTTAATGCCTAGTTTATGATATTCACATGCAAAATGTATACTGAAGAAGTTAAAATAAATAACATTTTTGTTGTTTTGCACACATTTGGTCTCTTCCTATTACTGATCAAGTCCCAGAAATGCTATAAAATTATATTATATATATATTAGGTTTAGATAGGTACTCAATGACCTTTCACCTTGACATATGACTTGTTGGTGGTGCACAGATTTCATGAGGTGTCCCAGCCTCATGTCCCCGAGGAACTCAAGCCCATCTCAGCAGAAACGGAATGGATCAGATTCACAGCCCTGAATCTAATCAGCCTCACAGTGAGAGCACACATCCTGTCAGCTTAACTTGTGTGTGTGTGTGTGTGTGTGTGTGTGTGTGTGTGTGTGTGTGTGTGTGTACTCCATGACAGATAGATAGATAGATAGAGATTTGATCGAGTAAAGCTCGAGTAGAGAAGAGTCATCACGTGCTTCTTCTATTGCAGCATTTCTCCTCAATCTCATTTCAAGTGGATAGTTTTAAATATGTATGTAGCAATTCAAAGTCAGCCTGGGAAAATCATGTAAAAAAAAAAGACTGGCGGAAGAAAAATAATTGTAGAAACCTGACATCATTTAAGAACTGCGGCAAGAATGGTTTGAGTCTGTGCTGCCCTCTGGTGGTGCTACAGCACAGCTACACAACAAGGTATGACTGGTAAACCCAATGAGCCAGAATAATTATAGTAAAAAAGGCATTTAAAGATGTTTATGGTCATGTTCATTAACAGATACCTAGATATTAGGAATTCCAGTTGACTTTTTCTTCACTAGACACTTGTGGAAAAGAGTTTTTCAGTTTAAATCAGTTTTAAAAAAAAAAAGTTTTTATTAGCATTGTTAGAATAGCTTATTGACATCGAGAGGTACAGCGTGCTGCAGGCTTGCAGGTAGTCGAACCCATAGGTTTAGGGAAACCGAAGGACATATGTTGAAACTTTTTGTGTCTAATGAAAAACAAAATAGATATATCAAGGTATCCATTTAGTCGTATTCAAGAAGTTCTATTTGCACAATGACAACCTAAAAAGTTGTCTCACAAAAATGCATGCCACTTTTTTGCTGAAGTGGCAACATCGTGCCCTTGGAGGGGCGGTATTGATGTCTTGTGATGTTCCAGCCTTGTTCTGTCACCCAGGCCAGGCCATGATTCAGTTTGTTTTTATTACTGGAGAGGCTGTATCATATTATGCCAACAGAGAAGGGAGCACAGAGAACTCTATTGTTTATCTCTAGGTCAGTCCAACACTTCGGGATGTACCTGAATAAACAGACATAAATGACATTTTGTCTTATTACATATTCTGTCCACCTTACCCTTCATGAAAAGATCATAAACCATAACACTGCATATTTAGGCCCGAGAGTTATTATGTGGATGATAAAATGATTCATGGCTACACCACTCTATATGCCAGAGAGAATTGGAAGCATTCATGTTGGCACTACAATGACTTATTAAGTTCAATTTGAATTTTATAGAGGGCAGGATACAAATAAATACAACAAAAAAAGAAAAATACTGAAAACATCTGGGAAAGCATGAAATACTTGAAACCAACCAACAGTGTCCTTTAGGACCCCAATCATCTCAAACCGGTTCTTCCATCTTATTCTGTTTGCAAACATTACAGCCTCAAAACACATTTAAAATGTTCAGTCACAACCATTCACATAGCATTGTTCCTTCATTTTAAACCTCTGCCATCCAATTAATGGATTGGGTCTTTATCTCAACCAACCCTTTGCTGATAATGACCACTTAAATTAATTGCAATGACGGTGTGTGTCAATGACCTCCACTACAAGCTGTTTGAGGTGCATTCGGGTGGTGGCAGGTTTTGGTGTTTTTATCCACCTCAGATGCACAGTAATGCTATGCTCCCCTCATGAGTTTATACAACCGGCACTGGGACTGCGGTTAGGATCAGTGCCTTTGACTACAGGAAAGTCAAGGTCAAAGTCAAGCTCTTTCAGGTCTCCGTTGCTCCTGAGACACAGCGAAACCCGAGGTTAGAGGCCGAGCTGTCAGGGGTGTTCTGGCTTCGCGCTGCACATCGGTATCTGTAACAGTACGACTGGAGGAGGAAAGAAGAAAGAGCTTCATTGTTAATAACTTCTCTGGTAGGGAAATGTATTTGTTTCATAAAAATAAAATTTTAAAAAAAGACATTGGCTACAAGTAACAAAACACATCAGAGACAACACAATGGAGATTTTTAGCATTTGACAAATCACTGAGCCACCACCTTCTTTCTCATTTGGAGGAAGTTGCTTTACAGAAACCGGTTGAATTCTTGAACGTCTTGTACTATCGTATGTACTAACATCCTGTACGACGAGTGTGTTCACATCCACACAGCATGTCTAAGTGAAGTCCTCTCCTCCCTCAGATGGTTCATTCAGATGAAACAACAGACCTGTGTTCAGGGCTTATGTTGCATGCAATCAATCACATTCCCCAAAGCCAAATAAACCGGATAGGTCGCTAGCCAGCGGGTCAAAGTGTCTGGTACAGCGCGTACTGTAAATGTACTTTCTGAGCCAACATGAGTTCCCTCGTATTTCCCGTGTGCATTGTGAGAACCTTTCAGAACGAGCAGAGCCGTTGAAAGTGTGGCTCAGCCGTTCTTCGTGCACTAGAGCGAGAACCACTAACAACTAGACCGCAAAGAAAAGACAGAATAGGGAAGAGTGCATGTTGAGAAATAGAGAGCTCCCCTACTTGGAGGAAACGCTGAAGTCTGAATGGGTTATTGTCTCGATTCAATACCCCTCCCGTACACCAGGCAATCACCGCATTTCCTTTTCATTGCTCAACACACATCTCACAAGGCCTCTATGGCCACTAAATCCACCCACCTAATGAAAAGATAACTGCTAACTCAACAGTTCCAGCGATATCAGTAAACAGCGGTCTCTCCTCGCTGCCGTTTCCAACTTCATGTTCTCGAGACAATCTATACCTTGTGAATCTGTAGAGAAATAAAAACCTTCCTTACCTTGTGGCACATGTAAGAACCTCCCTTCTTCACCCTGTCGGTGCCTGACGGAGGACCTTGCTAAAAAAAGGGAGAGGGATGAAGAGATATGAGAGCAACAACAAAACGCCATCGTAACGTCTTCTGGCTACTGGCACTCAGGGACAGGTACAAAGAGGTACTGCCGTATTACCGGGTTGTGCTGTTGGTCTGTGGTGTGGTGCACCGTCCACCAGTCGGAGGTCCACTCCCATGCGTTCCCCACCATGTCATACAGGCCAAAGCCGTTGGCAGGAAAGGACATCACCTGCAGGGTATGAGCAGAGCAACACCTCACTGAAGCAAAGCAGAGTCTTAAATAAGGTAGTGAGCATTGATACTGAATGCATAGAAAATGAGACTTTGATTTAGAAGGTACCAACAGCTGTAGGTGCCATGTATATGTTATGTGTTATATGTCTGTCCATGTGTTTTTGTTGCATTCAAGCCAGAGAGAGCATGTGATGCCGAAGAACCTTTGCAGGAATGTCTCACAAATACAGACAATTTCAGAGTATAGCCCAGTCTGCCTAAATTGCTGTACTATTGCTTTATATGCCATTGGATTGAAGACACTATTCACCCTCAACCTGCTTGAACGGGCGCCCATGACTTCACTTTTGGTCGGTGCTAACCACTGCATACCGGGAACCACCTGCCGTTCTGGAGATGCTCTGACCCAGTCGTCTAGCCATCCCAATGTGGCCCTTGTCAAAGTCGCTCAGATCCTTCCGCATTTTTCCTGCTTCCAACACGTCAACTTCGAGAACTGACTGTTCACTCGCTTCCCAATATATCCCAGCCCTTGACAGGTGCCATTGTAACGAGATAATAAAGTTTATTCACTTCACCTGTCAGCGGTTTTAATGTTGTGGCTGATCAGTGTATATATTATTTACATTTTCAAGGTGCAAATGGTTTGTATTGGTTGTAAACAGTGAAGAAAAAAACATAGACCTGCATTTCCAGTTACAGTGAGACCAGAAAGATTTAGAGATTCTGTGTGTCTGCACTCATGATTGATACTTGCAAGATTGGGGCTTTAAAGCGACCACTTCCTTCCCCTGCAGAGAACTGGATTTTATTAGTATTATCTAAATGTTATTCATCTGATCTCCAGAAGCTGTGACATTATTATCAACTTGTGAAATGAGCTCTTATCTCCAGAACCATTAATTTCCTGTTGGTCCTATAGGCAGGGGCCGAATCAAAAAATCAGCTTCCTGTTTCACGACAATGGATTATGGGTAAAGGCACTCTAATACACCCACCCACAAACTCTATTATCTCTCCATTCTTTCTTACCGGTGAGGTCTTGATGTATCCGTCCTCTCCAGAGTTGTGTGTGGGGAAATCTCCCTGCCAGATGTTGGCGTAGTGCAGTCCTTTAGGATTCAGCTTGTTTCCCCAGGGGAACAGTCTGCAGGCAGGAGCAGCAGATTAAGAAGACGGCTTCAGAAGAACCAGGACGAGACTGAAGACATGAAGAAAGGCCTGCACGTCTGGATGTTTTAGATTCAGACATTGAGTGAATATCCGACCTGTCTTTCAGCCCGCCCCTGCAGGCGTACTCCCATTCTGTCTCTGTGGGAAGTCTCTTCTGGGCCCAGGAGCAGTAGGCGACAGCATCCGCCCAGGACACATGCAGGACAGGATGGTCCAGTCTACGACACAAAAACAGCTTGACTGTTTCCAAGTCCATACGGACCCTTACTACTTAATCAGCACAAAAACACAACTGTCAAAACGGATAACAGACTAGTGCACCATCACTTCGGGGAGTCAACAATCAACTCAGGTTACAACTTCATGTTCCAACAACTCATCACCTGTGAGAGGGTCTGGGTACTAAATAGTAACTATGGGTGTTCTGTTATACAGGGTTCCCACTCTGAGTCAAATGTAAAATTCCATGACTTTCCCTGACTAAAAAGTTGAATGTCCATGACCTATAAACGTAACATGCAAAACATCATTTCAAACACACTTTAGATTTGGGATCTCAGACTCTGGTCCCCGAGAGCCAGTCCTGCGGTCCAACCTTCCACCCACACCACCTGATATCACTAACAAGTTACCTTAGGCGACTTATTTCAGGCGGTGTGTGCAGACTCCCAAGACCCCTGCTTAAGGTAGACAGAAAAGACTTCTGACTCCAGGGTCTCCGGCTGCACTGGGCAGCAAAGATGTGACGAGGACATTCTCCCATATTTGATAGATCTATAGTTGTAGCACAAACTTTTACGTTTACTCGTCTGTCGTCTACTTGACACCCAGTCCTTGTAACCATCTTGTAACCAAAGCTCCTGAAATGTACATTTCCCAGGGTTGTTTGCACGTCTCAAGTGCTTTGCTGTGTACAAACATATGGTGTGATATTTCATTCTGACAGATTTTGTTTAGTGTGAGCCCGTATACACAGGGGTTCCCACGGGTCAGGGAATTTATGGAAAGTCGTGGGATTTAGAAAAGTCTAATCCAGACGGGGAAAGTCAGGGAAGCACTTGTGATTGCAGACAACAGGAAGACATATGTGAGGGTATATTTATGTAAAATATGGGCTCACACTAAACAAAATCTGTCATGGTGAAACATCATACCATATGTTTGTACACAGCAAGACACTTGTGATTGCAGACAAAAGGAAGGCAAAACTACAGGGGTCACAATTTCTGATGAGTATATTTATGATACCATTATGGGGCTTCTATACACAACTTCCTTCTACCTGTCTGTGATGCTGGAGTCTGGACCCTCAGGGTGCCTCCAGTCGGCCCCTTTGACTGGCAGCCACCAGGGGGCAGCAGCCACCTGATAACAACAAGGAAGGACAAAAAAAAAAAAGAAGAAAAAAAAAAAGTATGGTACTATAGACTACAAAACTGAATGACATTTGGCGCACGCACACACACACACACTTATGGGTACATAGCACCATCTCTGCCACTCGACCAGCCTACCAATGACAACTGAGATGAAGCAGTATCTCGTCTGCTGTCTGGCTTTCGTCTTCGGCAGGCCTGCAGCATTCAGGCTGCTCACAACCAATTTTAAAGACTATCAGCAGCACTGAGTCTTCATGTCTATCCGAGGCCAAAAAATATGTGTGAGATTTTACCAGAGTAAGGCTTAGTCCATATACAAATCGAAAGACAGCATTAGAGGCAGTGGGAGCGTTGAGAACATCACACCCCCACGTTCATAATGTTCTGCTGACATGGTGTAGGAATCATTCTCAAAGCAGGAAGCGGGGACACTGTCCAACTTGAAAAACAAAGCGTGTGAACTTCTCCCCCTGGCCCCTAGCACTCCAAGTTTCCATGGCAACCACCCAGAGTGGACGTCCATCTGTGAGTGATTACATGCTTTGTGTGTGTGTGTGTGTGTGTGTGTGTGTGTGTGTGTCCCATGAGAAGTGCAGACTGGTTGAATCTGGATTGACGAATAGTCTCTGCACTGTTTGGGTTGTCTTCACCGGTGACATCATCGTAGCGATCCCTTTCATTGCCCCCTATTCATGCTGACGCAGCATAACAGAGAGTCAGGTGCATGGAGGTCAGCAGGTTAACCACATATCACCTTGTAGAAAATAAGCAATACTTACTGCCTGGGAGATTTGGCTTTTGACTGTCTCACTCAGAATCCCGTCAAATACAAACGAGTCTCCAAATCTCTCGGCCTAAAAGCACAAGGTAGAAAGACGTGATGAGCGGCGGTGAACCTTCAACCTCAGAGCATCGGAATCAACAGTAACAAAAGTGTTGTTTTCATTTCATCTCAATTTGCGGCGCTTTTGCCTCGAAGACAATTTCCTACAAAAACAATCGTGCCTCTGTCTTGAGCTCGGACACGATTATCCGTACCTCCGTGATGAAGCCAGTAGCGTTGATGAAGCTCTGGAATTGTCGGTTGCTGACTTCCTGGATGTCCATGTAAAAGGAGTCCAGGTGCACCGGCCTCTGCGGTCCCTCACCATCTGGAGGGATGCCTGGCTCGTCTGTTCCCATTAGGAACTCTCCCCCAGCGATCAGCACCATCTGTATAGGAAATAACCTTTATTCACTTTTTTTTTTGCATTTTCTGAAAGCAGGCGGAGTCCTATTAATCTTCACAGTGTGGAAAGCAGAAGGTTACAGAATTAGAAGGACTGCGAGTCTATAAAAAGCACGGTGGCTGTAAAATTAATCTCAGCCAAGATAGGTTTGAGAGCTAGTTGACCATTGGACTGCAAAATACCTGTTCCAGCAGTACAGCCAACCCAAGGCACGCATCATTGCACATACAATTATGCTGCAAAAGGGGACATGGACCACATCTCTACCACAACGCAGCCTTAGAAAACACTAATTCAAATAAAAACCTTTAGTCAGCTGTTGGAGACTAACTGGCCAGACAAATTATGATTTGGGGGAAAACATCAATGTGATCATTGTGATACTTCCCCATGAGGGAGTTCTCTTTTCAATCCCCACCTCCAGTGTGGTCAGAGTGAAGCGTCAGCTACACAACAGCCCTCCTGAAGCTGGTAGGGATTCAGTGCCTTGCCCAAGGGCACTCCAGCAGGAGTGTCGGTCCTCATACTAACTACTGTCTGGATTCAAAGTCAAATGAGAGGGAACTCGCACAGCGTGGGAGAAGCGTGTCAACGTCCTCTGCTTTTAGCTTGACGACCTTGCAATCCCTCATTTATCTAATGGGTTGTGAAAGGGTGACATAAGCCCAAAGGTTGTATAATTCTCCTCAACTCACAGAACACCTCAACTGTCCTCAACTCCTCTTTCAGTTTCGGTTAAAATGTGAATACCACCCAAAGTGGAGGTAAGAGGTTTTCACACGACAATAGGTTACCTGACTTGTTGAGTCCTTCTCATCTCCCGGACTCTCCGCCGGCTTCTCATTCGAGGTTTTGGCGTATATACCAGCGGGGTTGTCGGCCAAGCCATCCTCCTCGGTGTCCACGGTAGCGGGTCTATTCAGGCCGCAGCCACAGCCCGCAGCTTCGCCGGCATCCGATTCAGTCCCACCCGAACTTTGTAGACATAACACGGTACAGTCACAGATCAAGAACACAAACAATGCGAGGCAACGCGCCATCGTTGCAGCAGACAGCCTAACGCCCGCTCGTGTTGTTGATAGCTTCCGTGCTTCCGCAAAGTCACGTGGTCAGTCAGCTGGCTACAATGTAACTCTTCACTGTCCGGAGCGATGTGATTTTGTTTGCGTTGCACCACGAGAATGAAAGCTGCGATGACAAACAGTTTTGTAAATCATAACGTGAAACATTGCTGTTACAGAAGAGGTTAAGTCATTTATTACCCAATCCTGCCAATAGGTTCATTGTGGGAAACGCTGTTTTTTTAAATGCTACACGTGTAATTGTTTAACCAAAAACATTCCTGATACATATAGTTGCTCTTTTTCATCATTTTATTTCAGTTAGGAGAAGTTTCTTAACACTAACACAAACATGGCACCGCAGTGGGAGTTGTAGTCACGAAACACACTTTCGATTTCCTTGGTGATCGGATGGGGACCTTGACAAAAACATCATTTCCCAGATATCAACGCTGGCGCGGCCGCTCGAGAAGAAGTGGCAGCGAGCCAGCGCAGCCAGTGCTGCTTCAGCGAGCTCAGCCCTGGAGGCTCGTACAACCGGGAGAGGTGAGGGAGCTGTCAGGAACCCGGACTACCGTCACTGACGACTTCACCCGCGGCCGCCCGGTGTCGAGGAGACCCGCAGGCATGTTCTCTTAGCTGATCCGGTGAATGCAGAGCGTCCGAGCGTTAAACACAGCCAAGGTAAAGTTGAGCGCATAACTTGTGCAGTTCACTGTCCTCTTCTGTTCAGCTCATCTTTTTTTTTTTTTTTTTTTTGGTAGCTTTGGCAAAGATTCAGTTAAGCCTCCTTAAATGGTAAACGCAACAAACTGCT
Organism: Hoplostethus mediterraneus; assembly: GCA_034670385.1. Classification (NCBI taxonomy): domain Eukaryota; kingdom Metazoa; phylum Chordata; class Actinopteri; order Trachichthyiformes; family Trachichthyidae; genus Hoplostethus; species Hoplostethus mediterraneus. Next base: position 524,387 of record JAXDDW010000062.1, read on the forward strand.
CGGTGCTCATGAGCAGTGTTTGTGATGTGCCAGTTGGCTCGGGTAGTTTCGGACCAATGTGAGACTGTGTGATTGCCGAATGAAATTATAGCGTAAGCCATCGCGCTGCCATTCGGACTTTTCAAGTTCCTGGTGTGTTTCAATGACAAGATTAACAGGTCTTTCGGAACATACGAACTTCTGCAGTGTATGGTGAACAATACATTTTTTTTATAACTGATCTCACTCACACACTGACATCAGCCGTCCAGATACCTGACACTATAGTAGAGCGTTTCAGCACCTCTAAGTAACCAACGCCTTCATTGCACTGCATATGGACCCCCAGGAGAGGCAGTGTGTCAGCAGTGTGAGAACATCAGTACAGTGGATGTCCACCTACTCAGCCCTGGCTGTGATGACCTGTAGCAGGTGCATAGCCCTCCTGGTTCTCTTTGACCAGCTCCCACTCCTAATCATTAACCGCCCAGCCCTGTAGCCACCTACACAACCGGTGAGCTGGAGTAACATCAGATAGAGAGTTATCCTGTAGCTCCTATGCAAATCCTGCTGCGAAGGGGGGGAACCCTCTCTTGCACTGCACGACTAACTGGGAACTTTGTACATGGGGGATGAGTCTATAAACCCACACACAACCACGTCTATCACGATAATCTACCAGTGCCAACTCAAATTGAGTGGCTAATAAATTGGAAAACAATTAGTGTTACACAGTTATAATGTGACTACTACCCACGCTGAAAACAAAGATGTTTCTGTTGCTTCGTACCACTGTAATGTAAATGGCAGTGTAAAATGCTGCCCAATGTTTCCTCTTGACTCCTGAGTTTGTCATTTCCTCTTTTCCTCTGCTGTAGGTGTTCGCGAGTGTGTGACAGACATGTCGGATAAGATGTCCAGCTTCCTACACATTGGGGACATCTGCTCCCTGTATGCAGAGGGTTCCACCAATGGTTTCATCAGCACCCTGGGGTATGTCCACCTCACTGGCAGAACATATATTATATATATCTGTGTGTGTGTGTGTGTGTGTGTGTGTGGTCCAAATACAGATACAGACTTGTGTGTATTTGGAAGGAAGGAAGGCTATGGGGATGCGTCCCAGTAGGAATGGCAACTATTGACCTATTGAGCAACTTTGTTTTCCTGACACAAGAATTTGCTGGCACCGTCACGGCCACAACAGGCTTTGCATTTTCATTCTGTGTTAGTGTGCCTGATAAACGTTAGCGTGCACATGTGAGATAGTCATCAGTTCCCGTCGTCGGTGGTAGAACGGAGTTAAGTCGTTAAAGAGAGATTAGAGGATGCATTTTCTCAGTTCATCCCCAAGAACAAAGCTGGGAGTATGTTGGGAACAAGCCTTTTTGAAGTGTCACTTTGGCCATGACTGGCTCCACCGCTGATAGCGCTGGTAGAGCAGGAAGCACGGGGCAGCAAATGCACACAAAAAGATAAAGTGTGCACATACAGGCGTGTGTGTGGCAGAGACAGACGATGGAACACTGAATCTCCGCTTACACAATCTTGTGCACAACACTCAACAACTGATCCTGAAACCCAATCTGTTCGCTCACCCAAACATCCTCAGCATTGGGCTGCAGTGGTTTCTTTATTAAGTCCATGTCACTTTTGAAACACAAGATAGAACAAATGTTGATTTTCTGGATTTAAGATGCACCCGATCACGTGCTTACCCTACTACACACCCTGAGGTGGCATTGTGGCCTAGTGGTTCGAGAGATTGCCCTTTTAAGCAGAGGACCAGGTGTCAGCAAGCACCTTCCCTGCTGAAGGGTCCATGAGCAAGACAGTTAATATGATGAAATATCACAGTGCACCAGCCCTCCTCCTCCTCCTATCACATCAGTCTAGCGATCCAGCATGGGTTCATTCAGCTTCATGTGCAGGAGACCGTTCCATTCATGCAATAATATTCTGCATTTGTTTCATTTAACCTTCCTCTCCCACGCTGGATTTAATAGTGAAGCTGCTCCAAAGAGAGACAGCTTGACATCAATGTTTTGCTGGTGGAAACCACATGAAGAGATTTATAGACAGTTACGGTATATGGTGACTAGCTGTGGTGATGCTAGCAGGGCTATCTGCTCAGTGTCAACCCCCCCCCCCCCACCCCGACACCCACGCTTTGCTCATGAAACAAGGAATGACCTACAGCAAAGACTGAGCAACAACTGAGATTTCACGGCCTTTCTAGAGTTGCAGAGCTTCCCACGTACACACACACACACACACACACACACACACACATACACATGTTTATACACGTATACATAACCGCCATGAAAAGTGTTGGCTTGGTTCCATCTCCACACTCAACCAACCAACTCGGCAGCAGTCTCCAGATCGCAGCTTCATGACAGGCTGACCTGAGCCGGGGGGGGGGGGGATAAACTGACAAGTGAGCGAACTCTCCTAGCGTCATCGTTCCTGACCTACTGGTCCATCCAAGTCGTCCGGCCGAGTGGCGTTCCCTGCTCCTGGTTCGTTCCCTGCTCCTGGTTCGTTCCCTGCTCCTGGTTCGTTCCTGGTTCGTTCCCTGCTCCTGGTTCGTTCCCTGCTCCTGGTTCGGTCCCTGCTCCTGGTTCGTTCCTGGTTCGTTCCCTGCTCCTGGTTCGTTCCTGGTTCGTTCCCTGCTCCTGGTTCGTTCCTGGTTCGTTCCCTGCTCCTGGTTCGTTCCTGGTTCGTTCCCTGCTCCTGGTTCGTTCCTGGTTCGTTCCCTGCTCCTGGTTCGTTCCTGGTTCGTTCCCTGCTCCTGGTTCGTTCCTGGTTCGTTCCCTGCTCCTGGTTCGTTCCCTGCTCCTGGTTCGTTCCTGGTTCGTTCCCTGCTCCTGGTTCGTTCCCTGCTCCTGGTTCGTTCCCTGCTCCTGGTTTGTTCCTGGTTCGTTCCCTGCTCCTGGTTCGTTCCTGGTTCGTTCCCTGCTCCTGGTTCGTTCCCTGCTCCTGGTTCGTTCCCTGCTCCTGGTTCGTTCCTGGTTCGTTCCCTGCTCCTGGTTCGTTCCCTGCTCCTGGTTCGGTCCCTGCTCCTGGTTCGTTCCTGGTTCGTTCCCTGCTCCTGGTTCGTTCCCTGCTCCTGGTTCGTTCCTGGTTCGTTCCCTGCTCCTGGTTCGTTCCTGGTTCGTTCCCTGCTCCTGGTTCGTTCCCTGCTCCTGGTTCGTTCCCTGCTCCTGGTTCGGTTAACCGGCAAAGCGTCTGTGAGCAAAGTGAAAGGTTAAACACGTGAAAGATGCTGCGTTCAGCAGGACCCCCCCCCCGTCCTGCTTGTTTGTCCTAAATGTGTTACTATTAAACTGAATGTTAATGAATGACCATGCCGAGAGGGATCAGCAACTCGTGTGTGTGTGTTATCCACACACACACAGACACACACACACATATCCCTGATATTGTCACCCTGTAAATCCCTGTGTCTTGCTCATGGAGGTGTATGGCTGTACAGGCTGCAGCAGTGAACAGGTCTGTTTGGACAACTGTAGACATTCCCCGGGTAAAGGCCTGAAATGGATGTGGGATTTGGCCTGAGTCCAGACAAGTGTTATTCTAAGCCAGTAAAAAGCTAAATTTGTCACCAGGAATTTTAGCCTGCCCACAGCCCATCTAATCCTGAATTATTTCATTATTGTGTGGAGTCAAACACACTGAAACGATGTGATAGAAACTAAAGATAGAATGGGAATAGGCGTTTAGCATGTGCTGCCATTTTCAGTGTTTTTTTTTGCATGTGCGACAATGTTTATTGTGACTAGATTTGGTGATGTTTTGAATTGTGATATTGATCATCTCAGCCCTCTAGTATGTTTAGCACACACACACACACACACACGCACAGATAAACACCACAGCGAAAGCTCCCATCTGTCACTATTTATACGTGATGGTTTATTACTATTAAAGCAGAAGTGGTTATATCATCAATGATTGATTTGTTGCCAGGATGTGAAGGGATTGTGTTTCTCTACCCACAGCCTGGTGGATGACCGCTGCGTGGTGCAGCCGGACACTGGGGACCTCAACAACCCTCCGAAGAAGTTCAGAGGTAAGAGGGTCCGCTCCCCTCGCGCTCCCGAGGCTCGACGTCAGCGGGCCTAACTGCTCCGTGTTTATACCGAGGGCTCTGCGAGAGACGCCGCTGAATGTGTTGTGCTGTGTTTCTCTGGTGACAGCCACAATATCCCTGCCCACTGGACTTCAAACAGGGCCGCCTTTGATAATGATAATCGCGTGTGTGTATGCGCGTGCGTGCGTGTGTGTGTGTGTGTGTGTGTGTGTGTGTGTGTGTGCGTGCCCAGCATGAATGTACATCCAAGTGTGTTTTTGCATGTGCATACACGTTAGAAACAGATGGAGAGAATCGACGCTGATGGTGATGTGGTGTTGATCAACACGTTTGGCTGGAGGGAACTTGGGGGGAAAAAAAAAATGCTTTCTAACCCAAAGTCTTAACGCACGCGCTATTATTAGCTCCTATCCAGGAAGTAGAACCACTGACCCTCAGTTCTCAGGCGGCGGTTTCGTGTCTCTGGGGAGAGGACTGGCCAGAGCTGTTGGCTTCGCAATAGTTCATAGATGTGGGGAGGAACGCGAGTATAGGAAGTGCTCGCCGTCAGATGGCAGCTTGTTGGCTTTCTCTTTAGCCACCCCCTTTAATCCATTGTCCCTTCTTCTGTGAAGCAACTTTACTTTACTGGGTTGTTTCAGTTTAGCTTTGAAGGGTGTCGGATAACAAGCATTCCTCATAGAAGCACACTCACGCTGAACATTTGCTATCTGCTGCCCCGCGACTAAAGAAAGACTGGACCGTATTTAGAGTGCAGAAAGCTTTGATCTGAGCAGGACCGACACAAATGAGTTTTTCAGTGTATCTCTGGTGTCCCGGGACAGGTTATCTCCCCCTGCAGACTATCACTGTCACCACGGCAAACCCAGACTGCAGACAGACCATGTCTAAGCCTGGAAAAACACGAAGCGAGAGGGTCTGTCTCTTGTTTTTGAGTCCAGCAGGATGAAAGCCATTTCATGGGTCTAATTGTCATTACTGGGGTAAAGCTATTAATATGACTATTTCTGGGACCAAACCTGGTTACAGCGAAGGAGCTTCCTATTGGCCCACGTATACGGAAAGCTTTTACTAATCACTTTGCCTCATTTAATCTCTCTTCCTCCCACACTCCTAATCACTTTGAAAACCCACAGAAAAGCCATACAATGAAATCACAAGATAAACCGCAGGTAAAAATCCTGAATCTGACCCGTGAAACATTTATATTATTAGAATAGATAAGATAATTGTGGCAGAATTTTATACTGACCTACTTCATTAATATCCCCGCCACACAAAAGACACATGGGGAAGACGGGAATTCATAGTGGATGGCAAGAGGGGGAGGGGTGAAACTTTGTGTAATTACATAACAGAGAAACATCTATATTACACACGCGCACGTAAGCGTACTCTTCGTAAGTTGCAAAGTTGCCTTGGTAACTCCTCAACGCTGTCAGCTGGTCTTGATCAGAAGTGTCTCTCACATCACCGTGAGGACCCTCTAGACATCTGCCAGAAGGCAAAAAGACAAACGGGTGACAGGAAAGGTGAAAGTGAAGCCAATGCCCATAGGATAATGGAGAGAGAGTGAACTGATGAGTGACTTGGTCCTCTTGTTTGTTGAGTTGTAAAAACCCCCACTACTAAAGAGGATTGGATTTTGATGTTTTCACACATCCAGCCCAGTAACACACTCTTCTCTTTTTCTAGCGACATTGAGAGTGTCAGATTGTAAAGTCTCTCTTCTTTCTGTGACAGAAATGAGTGAATTCTCCAGCGTTCCTCAAAAGGTGGATCGTGACCCAAAAGCTTTGCTGTAGGACCTTTCTGAACACGCGTCCACAATCTAAACTGAGCTTACAGAAACGCGTGACCCTTTTTTTTGACCCGTCAATATGTGTTTGATATTGCTGGAAATATAAAAGCGTTGAGTTTGATTTGGGTCTGTTGACATTTCAGTCAGATGAATAAAGAGGACACTTGACATGCTGGAGTTGACCCTCTCCCCGTTCACTTACTCTCCCTCTCACTCTCGCTCTCACTCCAGCTCTCGCTTAAGACATTATCAGCACAAAGGGCCTGCTGTAACCGCCTTATGAGCCATAATCTAATGTTTGTGCTTACACAGAAACATTACTTAAATGTTAGAGGGAAAGGAATGCGGGTATGTTGCTACTGTTAATATGTGGACACTGTCTAGGGATGTTTTGCTGAATTTGTCTCACGGTGCCTACAGGAGACTCGCTGTCTTCTGCTGTCCCCTCTATGTACAATTTCCACACCAATCAGACCCACAGTCTCTTCCACTTAGTCTTACGCCACCACAAACAAGTCATGCTCTTCAATCGGTAGGATATTTGAGCAGCTGCCATTGCTGACTTGAAGGGTAGACTAGGAACTATAGGACTAGGACTAGGTACTAGGAAAGTCACAGGCAAAGGTGTGGTGGAGATCATGTAGTGTCATGTCAGGACCGTACACTTGAAGTATGATTATTATTGTGCCTGTTGTCATTTACTATTTTTTTTTCTTGACGCCGCTACAACAAATCCAGAAGTCTTTCATTCTGTTCTGTGCGCTGAGTCCTGAGACACTCCTCCAGCTAGCCGAGGAAGTCCCAGTATTTACCACATATACATTGGGGAACGCGAAACATTATTAAAACCAAACAAGAAACGGGATTTCCGTGCTTCCACGCGTACGTATCTTCTCCGCAAACTGCTTATTTGAGCCCTCTGGGTGACACGCCCCCTTCCGTCCCTCATTGGAGAGGCTCCTCGGTTCTCTCTCTCTCTCTCTCGCTGCCATGTTGGGAGACAGTCCTGCAGAGATAATCCTCCTTAGTGGACGCTACGGGCACGGGGCCAGCCTAGCCATGTCCACCAGGCCCCACACTGTCACTGCTGAGGTATGCTTACCATTTCCTCCTAATGTAAGCACGAGCACCCTCCGCACAGTCACACTCTCACTCATGTAGCATGCAGGCATACACTGAGATGTCAGATCGCTTCATGCTTCATCCTCCCAGTCGCCGTTCTCCCATTCCCCATGACACCCACACACACACACACACACACACACACACACTCCTTGTATCCGACAGGATGTAGATCAATCTCACTGATCTATACGTCTTAACTGAATTGTTTGGATGTTATTCCAATAGACATGTCTCATGTTTTCATAGTGCACTAAATTTCCAATTGTCAGATGTTCCCCTGTTGAATAATCAGACTGTGTTGCTCACATGCTGACACAATGCCTTTGTCTCAGTGGTTGAGTGTTGCAAACTCTCCCTCATAGCAGTTGGGAAAGATTTGTTTTCTAAAAGTTGAAAACTGACAATGCCGTTTAGCTTGACGTGATTGGCTAGCACCGACAGATATTTAACCGGATTCAACCGGATAGCACCGATTTTGTGAAGCAGGCAATGTCATCTGTTAATCACCGAGCATTCACTCCAAGCATTTCCTCTGAAACTAGGATATGGGCGGTTATCAAGTGGGCACCTCCCACATCAACCTTAAAACATTTCTCTACATGAATTGCCCAGAAAAGTCCGATAGTACTTGAACACTCAATAAACACTTGGTTGAGTATTGGTCAATTGCATGAAGAACTCAACTGGTATGGGCTCAGAGATCTATCTACATCCCCAAGCATCCCTAGCTTGTACAGAAAGCTATCAAAGCACCAAAGTGTGTTTAATGGCTAAACCAGTAGCATGTGAAAACCATTATGGTGAACAGTGCTGTGCTGTCTCCTTGCCCTGGCCTCCCTCCTCTGCAGTTCTTGTTTTTTTTTTTTTTTTTCTGTTGTTGTTTCCTCATCCTGTCACATCTCTATTTCCTCAGACAGTTTTTTTTAAATGCGCACGTGAGCTGGATCATTTAGCGGGAACAAACCTCACAAACTGCCAAGTGACATTTGCAGCACGAGGCTCCAGGCCAGCGTCTGGCTGATGTGATAAAATGTCTCGTACGCTTGGCAGCCCAAACCACTGTTGTTGTCCGAGGCATAGGTTAGTTGGGTGGTTCAACTTGGATGAACACCAGAAGTTGTTCTGTCTTCGGTCCTTTCCTTTCCTAATAACTGCTTATATTGCTTTTCCTGGTCACTCAGAAGGGAGAGGTATTGCAGGAAACAGGCAAAGGAAGCCGTTAGATTCATTGTCTTAGACGCAATAGAGCAGCTTAGTTGCTTCCTCTATAATATCTCTAATAGGGTGAGAAGAACCGTGGATAGACCGACCCAGAGGGGGCCAGGGGCCAGGGGCCTTAGGCCTCCCTGCCTGTGTGTAGCCCAAGTTCAGTGGCGATGCCTGATGTGACGTCTGAAGATCTTTGTCTCACATGATGCAATCAAATCAGAGGAGTTGACGTCTACATTTAAATCTCAGTATTTTTACGAGGTCAAAACTCCACAAAATGACCATAACCAGTCATATCAATGTTAATGATGCAGCAACATGTTCTCTTAACTCTTGATTAAAATGCTGTTACGTTTAATTGCCAGAGAGGCAAAGTGTCTCTGTTAGTTTTACGCCTGCTCTGTAGTTTTTTTTTGCCAGCGGAGCAAACATCACGCTGAAGTCTCAAAGTCGCTGTAGCGTTTTCATTAGGTCCTTGCTGAACAGTGCGTGTCTGAAATACCTGTGGTAGTAACCTTTATAGGCTATCTGATGGCCTTCATGTAAGATTGCGTGACAAATTCCATTGTAAAAAGACATGGCATACCAGTGGAGTCAGTTTCTACTACTCAAACACTACAACACTAACTCATCAAACTAACCAGCTTCGGCACAACTCAAATCAACAGTAACTACACTAGTTCACTGTACAACCATTTGATATAATGGACATGTGAGGGTGAGTACCTGTGATACAATTACGTAAATGTTTGTTCTGCAGTGAAACATGGCCTCGAGCTGCAGGAATGACAATGAATTATTGACTTGTGCAGTCTACCAGGCTAGACCTGTCCTAGACCAGTCCCACCACTTCTCCTCCCCAGTGACTCCGGTAGGAATTCCCAGCCCAGTACGACTGAACTAGCGTCGTCTCCCACAGCTGACTGGGACAAAAGGCTGGTCTTCCAACACGCCACGTCTAGTGCAAGCCTGTTTACTGTGCTATTTGTGTTTGTACTGTAATTGTGGCTGTACGGACTATAATAAAAAATGTCTGGGTCACCTCACTCCTCTGAGACCTGTTGCTGGCAGGGCGAGTGTGTGTGTGTGTGTGTGTGTGTGTGTGTGTGTGTGTGTGTGTGTGTGTGTGTGTGTGTGTGTGTGTGTGTGTGTGTGTGTGTGTGTGTGTGTGTGTGTGTGTGTGTGTGTGTGTGTGTGTGTGTGTGTGTGTGTGTGTGTGTGTGTGTGTGTGTGTGGTTTCTGATTGCCTCCTCTTTGATCCTAGCTAGTTTGGTCCAGTTCCAGTGGGCATCGTGTCAACAGTCCCATCTACTGAGATGAATATATGCTGGACTCGCATAAACACACACATGTACTTGATCCGCAGCGCTGAACAGCTCCGGTTCTTCTCTCTCTCGCCCTCTCTTCCACATTCTCTCTCTGTTCCTCTTGTTCTCATTCATATTTCACTTCCTTTTTATTTGTTTTTCTAATATCCGGGGCTCGAAACTGTTAGAAACTTGAGAGTGAGAGAAAGATGACTAAGAAGGGCGGAGGAAGGCAGAAAGGAGAAGGAGGGATGATAGACTATAGAGGGGGGAAGATAGGGAGACCCCACCCTCTTCTCTCCCTCTGTCATCCCACTCCCCTTCTCATGGCTGGCCTTATTTGGTCATGTTACTGCGGCTATAGCGGGAGGAGAGAGAATGGGGGGGGGGGGGTGGACAGATTGCTCTTTTTTCTTCTCTTTTCATCCTTTCAGGATTGAGAGTTCTGGTCTGATGGGAGGTTAAGTCAGAGGAAAGCCAGGGCTGAGAGGGAGGAGTTGCTGCTGGGCTGTAGTTTAACTCTAATATTAGTTTTTCTCTACCGGCTTTCTGCAAGAATGCAAAATAAAAAAAAACAACCCTCAGACAGAACTCATGGAGGACTTCATTCTTACTCGTCCCAAACCGTCAACCCTGCAGCTGTCGGTTCGCAGCGCTCTCGCACGCTTGCAGCATTTGACAGAAGAGGAACTGGGGCTCGTCATGCGTAACTGTGTCCACATGCAAACCAGAGAGAGAGAGAGGAGCCTTTTCCCTCTGGTCCGGTTTCTGTTGTATCTATGGAAATGAGTGGCACAATCAGAATCTGGTCCGAGCAGCATCACCTCCCCGCCGCCACCGTGCACACTGACTGACCTCAGCAGTGTCGCATGGTAACACAGGCATAAACCTTATTGTACACACATACCATACTCTAAACCACAAGACGTAACCATGCTGTATTTCACTTGTGTATATATTGGGCACGCACACACACACACACACACACACACATGCGCGCACACACACTGTTTCCTATCCCTCATCACGGTTCGCCAGACCAGGCAAAGCCCTTTGATCTCCACTCAAGAGAATTACGCGATCCATCTTTGTGTGTGTGTGTGTGTGTGTGTGTGTGTGTGTGTGTGTGTGTGTGTGTGTGTGTGTGTGTGTGTGTGTGTGTGTGTGTGTGTGTGTGTGTGTGTGTGTGTGTGTGTGTGTGTGTGTGTGTGTGTGTGTGTGTGTGTGTGTGTGTGTTTGTCCGTGTGTTCACTGAAATTGTGTCGTTGAATCTTTGACTCGCATCTCTTGGCAGTCAGCTGGTCTCATTTATTAAGTGGAGCGTATCTGCAGTGTTTTATTGTTGTGTGTTCTGTGTTCACCGAACATCTTGTATCGTCTTCTTTAAGCGAGCCAGACCTTTAGGGTTCATCTGTCGGTTTATCCTGAGCAGAGACATTCCCCCCCTTTCTCCTCTCCCTTTAACTTTTACCCGTGTACTAGTTTAGCTACATATTTTGTTTAGCCCACTAAGTCTCTTTCTAATAAATTTGCTGTCTGTCTGTTTGTTTCTCTCTCTTTTTCTCTCCCTCCCTCCCTCCCTCTGTCTGTCTGTCTGTCTCTCTCTCCAGACTGCCTGTTCAGACTGTGCCCTATGAACCGCTACTCGGCCCAGAAGCAGTTCTGGAAGGCAGCGAAGCCTGGAGGGAACACGGACACGGTGCTGCTCAACAAGCTGCATGTGAGTGAAGTGACCACGTGTTCCTCCTCTCGCCAGTCGCACACAGGCCGAGCGCAGCAAACACACACACACACACACACACACACACACAAACACCAAGCAGAGAGTCGAGCTCCTGATTCAGATTTCCTTTTAGATTGGGTTGAACCTGAATGCACGGCTGTCCAGGCGGTCTTGTAGCGCCTAGTTTTTTCCTCTTCCGCCTAAACTTCAGGTTCTCAGAGGGATTATATATTTGCTGAGGTAGAATTGTCAAGTCCTTTTATAGACATTTCTGAAGCATTTCACTCCTACTGTCCCACCTTTCTGCCCTCTCCACTCTCTCCTTTCTCTCTTTCTGTTGCGATACAATACCATTTAAAGCAATCTGCTATCTGACCACACCGTCATAAAATGGAAGATTGTAATCTCCTGCGTTTCCATGGAGACGTGAGCCAGATTTTTAGGTTGAAGCTGCTCTGTTGATGTCCGGCTAACAACTTTGTTGCTATTTCTATGACTTGTCTAACAGGCATGACTGCAATCAGGCATTATTGCGTCCTACCACATGACTGTGTGTAATAATGAGCATTATTGGAGGTGTTGGAGTAGTTGTTCCATTAACTGTCATCATTTGTGATCACGCCCGTCTTCTCTCTCTCTCTTGCCTCCTAGCATGCAGCTGACTTGGAGAAGAAGCAAAATGACTCTGAAAACAAAAAGCTGCTTGGAACAGTAATTCAATATGGGAATGTCATTCAGGTTAGCTTGTCTTTGAATGAGCATATTTTCTAACTAGGGTTTATTCAGATTATTGTATTATTATGTATGGATGCACTCTCGGGTAAACCTGGAATATTCTGACATGTCGGTGGAAGTCACATGTCATTATGTTAAACTTTAATCTTGAGTGCATTATTTTGGTGATGCATCTTTCTGCAGAATACAGCAATGTAAGGGGGTCTAAATACACTTCACACAGCCAGGCAATTGAGCGTAATCCCAAAAATGGGCAAAATACTTTCATATCATCAGTGCCGGGTGAAAAACCCTGTATCTCCAAAATCTCTCTCTATTTTTTCTTTTCTTTTTTTTTTTTTTTTACATTTTTGAGATTATCCAATGGGTAACCATGTTGTAATGTTAGAGCTGTGGATTCTGGTACAATCCCACATGATCAGTGATGTAGTTTCACTGATCATGTGGGATTGTACCAAAATGATGTAATAGATGTCCTGTGCAAACAAAACCATGAAACACCAAAATCCATAAGCAAAGACAAAAGAAGAAGATTTCCAGCATAACAGTCAAACAAAACAATCAATGTGAATTGAAAGGAATGACCGTAATAGATCTGATGTTCCAGACTTCTCTTTTCTTTTATGCCATTCATTTCTAAAGCCATTAAAATACTGGATACTTCCTCTAGTCAACAAGCTGATGAACTTTTACCTTTTCACTCTTATTGTCACAGCTGAGTACACCATTAGAAACGTCTTCACCTTCTTCACCTCATATCTCATCATTAGATCGCCTGTACTGGTCTGTCAAGCTTTACTCTGATTATTATTGCTGCTCAGCTCCTCCATCTGAAGAGCAACAAATACCTGACGGTGAACAAGCGTCTGCCCGCGCTACTGGAGAAGAACGCCATGAGGGTGATGTTGGACACCGCTGGAAACGAGGGCTCCTGGTTCTACATCCAGCCCTTCTACAAGCTGCGCTCCATCGGGGACAGTGTGAGTCATCGCCGTGTATAAGTCTGTGGGCACGGTGCATTTTGTTCACACTGTATGCCAATCAAACAGGCGAAGCAAACGGTTTGAAACACACGCGTGGGATGAATCTGTATCCAGGGCTGTGTTAACCTGTGCTGCATCTTGTTTGTCTCGTTGGTCTCAACCCTGTTAGATATCAACAAATACCTGGACCGTAATACTTCGCTAATGTAGGTCATACGTAGCTTGAGACATCTACATTGTCATGCAGAATTCGAAATGTGTTTTGTGTGTTTCCAAGTATTATTTTTTGTTTCATGTAAGTAGTCATTTTGTAATATAGCATCAAATGTTACTTTTTATGGCGGGCATCACTATTTTGGAGTGACATTCTTCATTTGATCTTTGAGGAACAGAAGAACTACATTGACTGATCATGCAGTAAAACAGTAATAAGTACTTCATGCGTGTAGATCAGTATTTGCAAGTTAGAATTGCAGAAAGGGATAGAGGTTTCCTAGGCCAGCTCCATGGGGCAAGGCTCAAGTCTCTAGGCAGCTATCCCATCACACCTATCACTGGATGGGCCTGTGACCAGCAACCAACTCCAGTTTACCTGATCACAAAGCTCTTACTGGCACCGGCTTTGCCTCTCTGCTGCAGGAAGCACTGGGCAGGTGTCCAAGCGCAAAGTGACCCGTGGCAGAGACTGGGCATCTCTGCTGAGCTCCTCTCAATGCAGGATGAGCTACGGCAAAGGGCTTAAGCACCAGGCCTCTCCTTAGAGTGGAAAGTGGCATGACCGTGCCTGTGTGTAAAAGATATACCATTCAGAAGATTATTGCTACTATATACAACAAAATCAATCAATAAATAAGTTAAATCCAATAAAATGAAATAAAAAATAAAGTGTGCAGCCGCCTTGTCGATCCCCGCCTGTAAATTCACTTGAAATCATGTCAGTCGTTGCTCATACTACAGCATTTATTTTTCATGTTTTCACTTTTGTATGTTTCTTTTCTTTCTTATGTGTGTGTGTTGTGTGTGTGTGTGTGTGTGATGCCAGGTGGTGATTGGGGACAAGGTGGTACTGAACCCTGTGAATGCTGGTCAACCGCTCCATGCCAGCACACACCAGCTAGTGGATAACCCAGGATGCAATGAGGTCTGGCTGAGCCGCTGCAGCTCATCTTTACTTCCTAGATGTTTCTATGGGAGTGTCTGCAGAAGAGAGTCTATTTATAGCTTTTATTCTGTGTAATTGGCAGTGCTTGGTTATTAGCTGATGTGAAACACTGCAGCATTGTTCCACCGTCCTCCAGATCGGCCTCAGTGATGTTTGCATTTAGCAGTGCGGCTAACGCTGTTCCTCCTCCACAGCGCTGGAGTGATCTGAGTTACCGAACAACTTGACCTGTCATTTTATTCAAAGTGCCTTGCGGTGCCGTTAGTGCCGTTAGTGCCGTTAGTGCCGTTAGAGCGCGCACATTCTGCATGGGTGCCTCCCCAGTGTGAGAGCTAACCTTTAGCAATGCTCCCGCTGAGCAGCCTATACCTGCAGCCATATGAAACTGTGCTTATTTGTTTCAGGTGAACTCAGTCAACTGCAACACCAGCTGGAAGATTGTCTTGTTCATGAAATGGAGCGACAATCAGGAGATCGTCCTGAAAGGGGTTTGTTTCACAGCTGTCACCAGACAAGCAGATTAATTGTACAGTTTGTAGCTCCCAGTTATTATGAGGCATGTTTTTACTAAATCTTGTGGAATTTAAAAGGTGCTGTAGGCCCACCGGATTAAATACTTGATTGTTAAAGAGTAATTGGATGTATTAAAGCAGGCTTTATCTTTCAAACGTTTCCCCAGGGTGACGTGGTACGGTTATTTCATGCAGAGCAAGAGAAATTCCTCACTTGCGATGACCACAGAAAAAAACAATACGTCTTCCTTCGCACCACCGGGCGGCAGTCGGCTACCTCGGCAACCAGCAGCAAAGCCTTATGGGAGGTTGAGGTGAGGAAGGGTGTTTCTAGTTGCACTGATTTATATTTATTTAGATTTCTAATATACAGTACCAGTCAAAGGTTTGGACACACTTACTCATAGAAAGGGTTTTTCTTTATTTTTACAATTTTCCACTGTTTTAGAATAATAGTAAAGTCATCAAAACTGTGAAATAACACAAAAGGAATTATGCAGTGACCAAAAATTAAATTAAAAAAATCAAAACTATCTTATATTTTAGATTCTTCAAAGTAGAAACCCTTTGGCATTAACAAGCAAAGAAATTCCACAAATGAACTTTTAAAGGCCACAATCACTATGTGAGTGTTTAAAATGATGATTTAATCATTGTGGTTCAACATTCTCCACCTCTAAAGTCTAAATGAAAACTACTTGTTGGGGGTGCATTTCAATTTCATTCAAATGTAAGTTTTGAAAATAAATTCATACACAGTGTTGAATAAACTTGGATCGAGACAGAAGTCCTTTTAAATCAATCATGAATTACATGAGCACATTTATTAGCACACAGAAGACAATACAATACAATACAATACAATCCTATATAATACAATACTGAGCGCTCAGGAGAGATACGCATACATGGGTAAAGCATACGGATCTCTGCCATAGAAGCATCAGGGCAAAGTTTATATAGTTAAAGGAAACAATAATGGGGATGAATATGTAAAAGCGCTATCTACTAGGGGAAGGACTAGAAGCTGACGAAAAGCATTGACGCAACCAGTGAGGTCACAAGGTTGCACGGAGCAGATATCTGGGTACACGTGGCTTAAGGAAGTAATGGGGGAGGCTTTCTGGATGGTACCGGCTCTTGGGCGACCTATGTTATGATCTGACCTGACCTGTGGTCTACATTACCAGGCACCAGTCGTTCTCCCAACAGATAGGTTAGGCACAGCCTGTCCTCCCAGCATATGATATGCCACTATTGACAAGACATGCACCCAGACACCTCGGCGCCTCACCCTGTGTGACTCAACATGCTAAGGCCTAAGAAAGAGCAGCATCTAAAGAAATATAGGGGATAACAAATATAGGGGATAACAGTAAACAAATCAAGATACCTAAGGTAACATACGTAAATTCTTCCACACACAGGCATCAACTTCTCTATTTGTCTAAGAAGATTTCAAGCATTTAAGCATCAAGCCTTTATATCAAAATGTCTTTAAGATCATGAGAAACAGAAACAGGTGTGTCCAAACTTTTGACTGGTACTGTATATATATTATTTTTATTGCTATATTGTTTTTATATATTATATTGTTATATTGTATTGCTTATACTAATAGTGTATTACCCCCCCACTATCCATTTGCAGTGTTTTTTTTCACAACCTAATTTTCATTTTACATGTGCCCCGGTATAGTATAACGACAATAAAAATTGAATTGAACTGAACTGAGTCTATTCTAGTATGATGTTGAAAATGTAGCTGCAAACTTTATGCAACAGCTCCTATCTCGAAAGGGAAGTTGTGATCCATGAAGTAAGCTTCACTTGAATATTTTGAACTCAAGAGCACCCATCTCTGTCCCAGCTCTACTTCACATCAGGTTATTCGGCCCCTAGCACCTGTTTTAATACGCTTCAGTATGATATGTGACCTGTGTCCCGTCTCTGCTGTCAGGTGGTGCAGCATGATCCATGTCGCGGTGGGGCAGGCTATTGGAACAGCCTGTTCCGGTTCAAACACCTGGCTACTGGACACTACCTGGCTGCTGAGGTCAGTTCACTTGCACACACTGTATTCTTTTTATTTGATTTTATTTGTATTTTAGATGCACACTTGTGGATCCAGGTGGTGAACCAGTGTGTGTTTTTGCAGGTGAATCCAGACTATGAAGAGGAGTGCCTGGAGTCACGCTCCTCTGTAAGTGAGCCATGTATCTATCTATAGGTGAATTAAACAGTATTTACTATCTATTAGCTATCATGTAATGGTTAACTAACAACGAGATGATGATAAACTTTCAGTGATATCGTCCACATTATTTAATCATCGTTATTATCCAAGTTAAAGGCTTTTAATCCGTAAATGACGGTGATTGTAAAGTGTTACCTTGCAGTGTCGGTAGGCTCCGGCGTGGTATTTCCCAGTTGCAGCAGCAGATGGCAGAGCGTGTCTTTGCAGAGTGAGAAGATCTGAAACGTGATAGTATGTGTCGGGCGACCAGCAGGTGGCAGCCTTCCACCGGGGGGGAATGCATTTCTCTGTCTCCGGCTGGTTGCAGCTGTTCAGCTCGCCATGGTGGCAGCGGGCAGTCAACATGAGGTTGTTTATGTCCAGCTGACCAGGCTGTGACAAGTGAACTGAGCGTGGCTGTACATGGGTATTTTGGCTCGCTGCACCAGTGGGATGGGCCGCCATTCCTAAAGTAGTAGTCATGGGAGAGGAACCATAACAAAGGTCCCAAGCGAAAGAAAATAACCTCCGATTTACTGTGATGATATTTTAAGTTCCGACTGGATCGTATTCAACTAATTCAATGATGTAGCTTTATTAAATGCCATTTGGCCTCCGATACCAGGACGTTTCGGTGCTATAAATTAGTCACAAGTTTTATTTGTTGATTGAATTAAGAAATAAATTGTAGTTGTGCTTTTTGGTGGTCCCTTTGACATTTCCTATCTGCCTTATTTCCTGCTCACTGAAACCACGAGAACCTTGTCAGTGTATCTTTCCACAGTAGCGGTAAACTATTTAGGCCAATTTCACTCCCATACCTGACCCCGTCACTCTCCAGCATCTTTCTGGCCACTGTGAAATACAGTATTATACATAATGTTATTGAGCTTTACGTAAACTCGAGTCCATGTGAGCATCTGCGTCAGAGTTTGAAAGGGGATCTCTGTTGCGTTGGTCATTTCTGATAAGAGTGCGGTGTGTCTTTCCCCTCCAGCTGGACTCGGAGCAGGAGGCCTTGCGTGCACGTTTGAGAAACGCCCAGGATAAGGTCATGTACACGCTAGTCTCAGTTCCTGACGGGAACGACATCTCCTCCATATTTGAGCTCGACCCTACCACCTTGAGAGGGGGAGACTCACTGGTGCCCAGGTAGGACGGCCACAGTATGAAGGTGTTGCGATGAAAACAAGACCCGTACTGTTACACACTCGCGCACACACACACACACAGACATGCACGCTAAAACCAGCTGAAACCTAAGGTGCTCTTCCATGGAGAAGCCCAACCTGCTCAGACCTGTGCTACATTGCAACCGGCACTAATAGAGGACATGGTCCATTCCCTGATTTCTCACTCTTTCCACTGACGACCAGACTACAGACACATCTGAAACAGGGGACTTCCACTGTATATCGAAGTCATTTTATTATGGTTACAAAACAATAAACCATGGAAAGTGTGTGCGCGTCCGTGTGTAAGTGAGTGTGTGACTTACTGTAACTCAGAGTAAACACTGCTGCGGTTCACTGTCTGATGCTGGTTATGAGGGTGGAGTTTTCTAGTTAATGGCTGTGAAGGAGCCGATAACAATCATTTACACTGGCACTCGTGTGTGTGTGTGTGTGTGTGTGTGTGTGTTTTTGTGTGTGTGTCCACGTTTGTGTGTGTGTGTGTGTGTGTGTGTGTGTGTGTGTACCATTAAACAGTCAACAGTTCAACACCATGTGTTTGACTCACAGTATCTACTGAATTTCGCTAGAATAGCTCAGGAAAGAGGAAACTGGTAATAATTTGCGTGTGTGCGTGTTTGGGTGTTTGGGTGTGTGGGTGTGTGGGTGTGTGCGTGCGTGTGTGTGCGTGTGTGTGCGTGTGCGCGTGCAAGCTGTTGCTCTGTTAAGATACAAGGCTCCTTTTCATGTGAGCAATGGGACAGCTAAGCAACCGGCCACGGATTACAGTTGCAGACTGATCGGGAGATTGGCAGACTGGTGATTGGCCAATCACCAGTAAAATCTTTTAAACCACGACAGTCACTGCAGTTCACACAAATACTCACAATTTCACAGTATAAGTAGCGTAGTCAAAGCCAGTATCTAAGTACTTTTACTCAAGGAACTGTCAAGTTTGCACGTTTGCTGTACATGTTAAAGCAAATATCCTATTTTTTACTCAGCTACTTATCAAACACTTGTCCATCTATCCATCCATCTATCTATCCATCCATCTATCTATCCATCCATCTATCTGTCTATCTGTCTGTCTGTCTGTCTGTCTGTCTGTCTGTCTGTCTAATATAAAAATAATGCACATTTTGTCTCTGAGGCGGCTATAGGTTATGCTCTGAAGATGAACACTACCTAGCACTGACATACAAGATTGATATTGATTCATATTCCACATAGAATTTTACTACATTTACCAGAGTACTATTCTACCAAATTATTTTAACTTTTACTTACTGTACTTCTTCCACCACTGATCTGATGTACTTGTCACAGACAGGTATTTAAAAATATCAGAGAAGATCAGAGAAAAACATGAAATATCAGTACCGGATAAGAATGAGTCATCCTGAGAGTGAGAACCGCACCCTGTTTCTGACACGGTCTACTTTTGTGTACGTGTGCGTGTTTGTGTGTTTTCAGGAACTCGTATGTGCGACTCAGACACCTGTGCACTAACACCTGGGTCCACAGCACCAACCACCCCATTGACAAGGAGGAGGAAAAGCCCGTCATGCTGCGCGTGAGTGGCAGCGCGGTGTTGTAGCTCTCACCACTGCTGCAATACGTACGCCTAGCGGTGTTGACATGCAAGGCTAAAGTGTGATCAGTCCAGTAGTCAACCCTAATCGCTCAAAACATACAGTACCAGTCAAAAGTTTGGACACACCTGTTTCTGTTCCTCATGATCTTAAAGACATTTTGATATAAAGGCTTGATGCTTAAATGCTTGAAATTTTCTTAGACAAATAGAGAAGTTGATGCCTGTGTATGAATTTATTTTCAAAACTTACATTTTAATTAAATTGAAATGCACCCCCAACAAGTAGTTTTCATTTAGACTTTAGAGGTGGAGAATGTTGAACCACAATGATTAAATCATCATTTTAAACACTCACATAGTGATTGTGGCCTTTAAAAGTTCATTTGTGGAATTTCTTTGCTTGTTAATGCCAAAGGGTTTCTACTTTGCAGAATCTAAAATATAAGATAGTTTAGATTTTTTTTTTAAATAATTTGGTCACTGCATAATTCCTTTTGTGTAATTTCACAGTTTTGATGACTTTACTATTATTCTAAAATAGTGGAAAATTGTAAAAATAAAGAAAAACCCTTTCTATGAGTAAGTGTGTCCAAACCTTTGACTGGTACTGTATCTGATGTTGCACTGTTTGCACTCTTTTGTTTCTTTATTCAAGATTGGCACATCCACACTTAAAGAGGACAAAGAGGCTTTTGCCATTGTGCCCGTCTCTCCCGCTGAAGTGCGAGACCTTGACTTTGCCAACGATGCCAGTAAAGTTCTGGCCTCTATTGCTGGCAAGCTGGAAAAAGGCACCATCACACAGAACGAGAGGAGGTACGAGAGTCGGGCAAGACTGTGAATTTATTACACGGGACACAAGATCGTCACGCTTTTATGCTTACCTCTTGCGTGTTGTTGTGTTTGTGTCTGTTGTGTCCAGAGCGGTTACCAAGCTGCTGGAGGATCTGGTGTTCTTTGTGGTGGACATTCCCAACAATGGGCAGGATGTGCTCGAGATCATGGTCAACAAACCTAACAGGGAGAGACAGAAACTCATGAGAGAGCAGAATATCCTCAAGCAGGTAGTGGACTTCTGCTCACCTCCTTCATTCAACATGTATTGTGTCATAACGCAAAATGGCATCATATCTTATTGCAGATGTCATTGTAACCTGATGAGTTATCCATATCCGTGCGTTCCTTTTGGGTTTTATTTCAATACTGTTGCAATTGTCACAACGTAATCTCTGAGTCCAGATCTTCAAGCTGCTGCAGGCTCCCTTCACAGACAGCGGGGACGGGCCCATGCTGCGACTGGAGGAACTGGCCGACCAGCGCCACGCCCCCTTCAGGCACATCTGCCGCCTGTGTTACCGGGTCTTGCGCCACTCCCAGCAGGACTATCGCAAGAACCAGGTACTCTGTCAGGCCTGGGAGCTCGATTTAGGTCTACTTCAAGGCCCTGCAAGGCGTGGGCGTGCGGGCGACTGGTGGTCCGATACGCAGAGTTATGCATCACAGAATACTTGTAGCCATTAAAATGATTTCAGTAAGATAGGATAATCATTTGGGTTGAACAGAGGGGTGAAGTTAGCTGGTGCTGACATGTCCAGCCCTGTCAATAACTGTAACACATGCTTGTTTGCACTTCGTGGGACACTAACAGTGTGGGTTGTAGGAATAAGGCAGTAGAAGCACATTCCAAGTACTACATGTTTACCATTTACCAGTACATGGTAAGAACAGTAAATCACAAAGTAATTACAGCTGTAACGAAGTCAGTAAATACTCAAAAGACATAGATGAATAACTTGAATAACTTACTCATCATTTCAATTAATTACATTGTGCTTTTGGTTAGAAATGATAACAACATGGACCCGTAACAAAATGAGTTTTTTTTGGTGCCTGTGAAGTAATAAGTTGTAGCAGAGAGAAAATCAGGCATATAATCATTTTTTTATTGATTCATTAGAAAAATGTTGCTGTATATGCATGACAACTCCAAGTTAAATATAGAGTGCAAATGGAAACATTCAATCAAAGCCTATCAATAACAGATAGTAATTAAATGTATTGCTTTCACCATCAGCATCATAAGCGTCATATCTTAGCAACTCAGCACCATGCATGTTGGCGTGAGCAGAATGTACACGTGTTGCTCTTCCAGGATTACTTACTGATTAAACTGGAATGTTTCACTTAGTACCTTTGCAGTACATACGTAGTATATGCTGGCGTAATTGAATTGGAAGTAAAAACAGCAATTCTTAACTTGGAAATGTGGAAACAAACAACACTTAGAGGGTTATTTCCTAGTAATACGATGGAGCATACTTGCTGGCCGTTCAGCAGAAACGATCTGAGAATGCCAAAGAAATTTAAGAAAATATACCCTGAGACTAGAGGATGTGGTCTGCAGAGATTGTGCAAGGTCATTATTGCCATATTTCTATGATAAGTTCAATAAACACGTTCCAGCTGGGAGAACTACGGACAGTTGCTATGTAAGAAAAGCTTTTTTATAATAAAGTCTTTCCTTAATTCCTAGAAAGTGCACTATTGAACTACTGCTAATATAAACCTTTTGTACCTCCAAGATTGTTCCTTGAATTGCTGGGTTATAGAGAGAGGGTTTCTACGTCCTTTACCTCGTTATTACATTAGAGTGACTGTAAAAGGAATGTCCGGTCTAACAATTGACTCGGTAAACAGACGGTCCAAAAATTGTAAACGAAACTATTGTAAACTGTAAACTGATATTGAATTGAATTAGATGAATCAGGTTTCGAAGATTAGACTATAACTTTTTGCACAGAGTATACATTTAGAGATTAGAGGTTAGATTAAAGATTACGCCCGCGAGGGAGACAGCAGTTGGCCGGCACGTCAAAATCATCAAACTGCCCATACTATACAAGTTCTGTGTCCTTCAGTAACTCTTCCAGGATGTGAACGTGGCCTTTAGCAGCACTTATCTGACGAATAATGATTAATAATGTCTTGGAGTTCAAAATCATGCCTGGATCCTGAGATCTGTAATTGAATGTCATTGTGCAATGTGTCAGACTCACTCACTCCCTTCTGTCAAACTCTGCTCAGCACGTCTGCTCAACGCTGACATGAGCACAAAGAGTCACACACCCCCACTATTACAGACGCATGTACAGACAAGTAAAACACAGCTTTCCCTTTTTATTAAACTAGTGCATAAAACTAGTGCATTTCCCTCTGACACGGTGTAGGGTTATTGCTAGAGTGGCGGTTTTGTTATTAACTCTGGAGGAAGCCTGGTCCTTGTTGGCCTGCTCTGATTTCCTGGTCATGAGCTTGAATTTGGCTTCCATAATGCAGCGTCTACTAGCCAATACAAGTAATGGATCTAGAGTTGAACAAGGTTATGCCGTCTAGCCTTCCTAAAGACCATTAAGAGGTTGATAGGTTAAGTCATGAGTTAAACCTGCATTATTTACCAAATGTCTGTCTGTTAGATGGTGATCTAACTAGGAACTGGAACGTTTTCAACATTGTTTTGCTGTATAGATAGATTGTAATTTCACAATGAGTCATCTGTGCTTGGTTGAGGTTGTGCTGATGTTTGATCGGACCGTCTGTCTGTTCCCCAGGAGTATATAGCCAAGCAGTTCCGCTTCATGCAGAAGCAGATTGGCTATGACGTCCTGGCTGAGGACACCATCACAGCTCTGCTGCATAACAACCGCAAGCTTCTGGAGAAACACATCACTGCTGCTGAGATTGACACTTTTGTAAGCCTGGTCCGCAAGAACCGTGAACCCAGGTGTGTGTGTGTGTGTGTGTGTGTGTGTGTGTGTGTGTGTGTGTGTCTCTCTCTTTCTGTGATTGGTTTACATGTTCTGGCTACTAGTCAATATCCCAGTATTTTGTTTATATGTATCTCCATATCCCAATCACAAATATCCCTCTATACATGAATGCACACAACAACTGAATATTATGATGGAAACAGAGCCATAGCTGGCATGCAGTCTCCTCCAGCAGGGTGTTGCAAAGCTTGGGAGCTCTGACAGCAAAGGCCTGCCACCTTTTCTTCCAAGTCGAGCCCTGGGAGCAACCAGAAGGACTGTGCTTCTGCTCATAAGGGGGTTAAAAGGCCTAATATGTAGCTGGAGGCCAGACCCTGCTGTGCCTTAAAAGTTATCAGTAAAATCTAAAACAGCCAACCAGCATAGAGCTGCTAAAACGGGCGTGATATGATCCTGTCTTCTTGATTTGCTTAAGAGCCTTGCTGCTGCATTTTGCACGAGTTGCAACCGGGAGAGGGACTTCTGACTCAGGCAGGACTAAATGTGAAGTGATAAAGACATGGATAGTTTTCATGAGGTCAGCAGAGGATAAAATACCTTACATTATGAATATTTAAAATTTTCAACGAGATCATTTAAACAGACGTCTGAATCAAATAAAACACCTGAATTCTTGGCTACAGGCCTAATGCTGGTACCAATATTGACGACTGAGAAGCTCCATCAACCAGATTGATGGAGCTTGGGGAGCAAATAGAATAATGTCTGTCGTGTATTTAAAATAAGAGGGTTTGAGCCATTAGTCAGTGAAATATTAATGATAGCAAAAATGTTTGGGCCAATGGTACCAAGGACCCCCCCTCAGCAATTTGGTTGGGATGATGTCCAAGGAGCAAGATGAGGATTTCTCTAAACCACTAAAAGATGCACCTAGGGAGGTGAATACAACACCTCCAGCAGGGAGAATCTGGCACCTAATATTCTCCATCTTATCAGAGAAATGTTCAAGAAACTCACATAAACTAACACATGGTTCTGGGGAAGCCTCAATAATGGGTGTTGATGAGGGGGACAGGACTGAAGCTATTACGTTGAAAGAAATCCTGGTGTTTTTGAAGTTTTTTGGAGATTGGATTGGAAAAGTATGCCGCCTTGCATCCTTGACAGCTTCCTGATACCTTGACATATGGTTTTTTAGAATCCCGACACTTGTGTTCAGCCTCTCTACGTTCTTTCCTTAAGGCTTGCACATGCTCATTTATCCAGGGCAGAGTTTTAGGTTTTCACTTTCTGTTTTTAAAGGAGCTATGAGCTTTGCCTGATTATTGTGTTTACATGGGCCAACTCTTAAAACACAATATTCAACTATCCCAAATGACATAGAAATTTTAATGTTAAATAAAATTGTCATTGTCTGCCCATGAGTAAGGCCATGCAGCACTTGAACCCGAAATGTCCCCTTACTGCCAGTCTTCTACATCACTATAGTGTCTTTAATGGAAGTCTGGTGATTAAATGAACATCAATTGGAATGTCTTGGTCATTACTTTAAATACACATGTAAAGGATACATTGTTCGCTCTGGGAAGACGCTATGCTTTTTGCGACGTCACATAATTGAAGTCTGGTGGCTGAGTTAATCTTGGGTGATTGAATTTTGCATGCCATGTCCACTTTATGAACATTCTTATCCATTATAAGGCGCATTTCCGCTAACTGGTGTGTGTGTGTGTGTGTGTGTGTGTGTGTGCAAATGCATGCTTTGATGCTTTCCAGGTTCCTGGACTACCTCTCAGACCTGTGTGTGTCAATGAATAAGTCCATCCCCGTGACACAGGAGCTCATCTGTAACGCAGTGCTGGACCCAACTAATGGAGACATCCTCATAGAGACAAAGTGAGCTCATTTGCAGTGTTCTCACATTTCAATGGCATATGCAAGTAAATGGGCAAGTAATGCTGCTGCCTGATATGAACAATACAAGTGGTGTAGGTGTATACCCTTCTGTTAAAAGGTACAAATACTTACTCATTTCTTTCCATCAGTCTATAACTGAACAAACACAGATGTTATATTTTGATAGCTTGAACCAAGAGCGTTTTCATCTCCTTTCCCCCTTGTTCCTGCAGATTGGTGCTGTCAAGATTTGAGATCGAGGGAGCGTCCCTCGGGGAGAACTCTGTGGAGTCCGAGGAGGATGAGGAGGAGGTGTGGCTGTTCTGGAAGGACAGCAATAAGGAGATCCGCAGTAAAAGCATCAGGGAGCTAGCCCAGGATGCCAAGGAGGGCCAGAAGGAGGACCAGGAAGTGATTAGTTACTACAGGTACTGACTGGGCCTCACTTGGATTGGATTGGATTGTTAGAATCAGTACCTGGTACAGTTGACGGCTATATCAGTTTTGTATTTGTGACCCTACGTGGAAAAACAGGCATTTTGGGAGATAATATTTCTTTATACCTTAAAGATCTTTGCATTCAATTGGAACATTACATAATATGGCTCAATTAATTATTATGTTTGAAATGTTTAATTGTTGAATCAAAAATTTCATTTTGATCAAACGTTAATTTAAAATAGGTCTCCATTGAAGTTTGTGTAGATCTGATCCTGGAGTGTCTCTGTGTTACTACAACAGGTACCAGCTGAACCTGTTTGCCAGGATGTGTTTGGACCGCCAGTATTTGGCAATCAACAAGATCTCTGGCCAACTGGATGTGGACCTGATCTTGCGCTGCATGTCGGACGAAGACCTGCCCTATGACCTGCGGGCCTCCTTCTGCCGCATGATGCTGCACATGCACGTGGACCGCGACCCCCAAGAACAGGTCACACCTGTGAAATATGCACGACTCTGGTCTGAGATCCCCTCGGAGATTGCCATTGACGAGTGAGTGAATGGACAAGTTGAATGGATCCCGCATTGGACGTGTGTTTGCCTCTTGTGTAGAAAACAAAAATCTCTCCAAAGTACATATTGTACATGTTTGCAGTGTTTTCAGGTAGTACATTAATTTCCCCGCTTTCCTTCTTCTCGTTGTAGCTATGACAACGATGGGACGTCTAAAGACGAGATCAAGGAGCGTTTCTCTCAGACCATGGAGTTTGTAGAGAACTACCTGAGAGATGTGGTGTGTCAGAGCTTCCCTTTCGCAGACAAAGAGAAGAACAAGCTCACCTTTGAGGTCAGGCAGACACATTACGTTCATCAATACACAGGATAAGATGTTACAAGTCCTTGTGCCATAATCCAGGGCAAACACTCGTAGAAGCTCAATTCAGATATTTTACGATTGACCGCCATAGTGGTCACATTATAATGGTGGAATCATCAAGCTTGTCCAAACTGCCTTCCTCCTTCAGGTGGTGAATCTGGCCAGGAACCTGATTTATTTTGGCTTCTACAACTTCAGTGACCTGCTGAGACTGACCAAGATCCTGCTGGCTATCCTAGACTGTGTCCATGTGAGCACCATCTCCCCCTTCAACAAGCTGGACAAAGGAGATGAGACTAAAGGTAGGTGAACCCTAGGGTGTCAGTGAAGAACCAAACACCTCTCCTGGACATGGAGTTGACCTGTGTGTGTGTGTGTGTGTGTGTGTGTGTGTGTGTGTGTGTGTGTGTGTGTGTGTGTGTGTGTTTCCAGGCAGTAACGTGATGAGGTCTATTCATGGGGTGGGGGAACTCATGACCCAAGTAGTCCTGAGAGGAGGGGGCTTCCTTCCCACCACACCCATCAACTCCACCACTGGAGATGCTGTGAAGACCCAGACTGAACCAGAGAAACAGGACATACTGGTCATGGACACCAAGCTCAAGATCATTGAGATCCTACAGGTGAAGAGCACAACTTAAGGATACACACAAATACACAAGCACACACACGTACAGTAGATACCAGCAGCTATAGACCTGATAGACTCCTCATCTCTTGTTTGAGCTTCTCCTCCCAACTCTTAATGATTTTCCTAATCACCAGCCTCATCATAATAATCATTAATGTGGTGTTATTTTCTGTTCTGTCCTGCAGTTCATCCTGAATGTGCGCCTGGACTACAGGATCTCCTGTCTGCTTTCTATCTTCAAGAGGGAGTTTGATGAGAGTAATTCCCAGATTGACTTGTCTGTGACCGGAGCATCAGAAGGACCCAGCAATATGCCAGGTCAGATCAACCTACGGCCCGCTGAACTAACCGAACAGTCTACTGTATGCATGCATCGGTGTAGTTACCAATGTATTAGTGAAGTCTGTGTTGGAAATATCTTCTTATTTCTCCAGGGGCACTGGATTTTGAGCACATAGAAGAGCAGGCTGAGGGGATATTTGGTGGAAGGTATTCACAGTTTCAGTTTCACAGCATTCTAAACAACAGAAACAGAGGATGTGCGTTGATGTGTGTGTGTGTTTGTGTGTGTGTGTGTGTGTGTGTGTGTGTGTGTGTGTCTAGTGAAGAAAACACCCCATTGGACTTGGATGACCATGGTGGCCGTACGTTCTTGAGGGTCCTTCTCCACTTAACCATGCATGACTACCCTCCCCTGGTGTCCAGAGCCCTCCACCTGCTCTTCAGGCACTTCAGTCAAAGGCAGGAGGTCCTGCAGGCCTTCAAGCAGGTACCCCAACAATGAACTTATACATCTACACATTCCAGGCCTGGAGCAAAACTATAAATCAAAACGGTACCATTTGAGGTACTGATTGTACTTACCCAATGCTTGAACATCTTCAAAAGTGGACACATCACTTGCAAGATAAGCTAATCAACACTCTTCATGCCTTTCTGCGTTATGTCTGCCTCGTACTTCATGTTGGATCATCCGTGTGTTACCAGGTCCAGTTGCTGGTCACCAGCCAAGATGTGGAAAACTACAAGCAAATAAAGTCAGACCTGGACCAGCTGCGCTCTATTGTGGAGAAGTCTGAGCTCTGGGTGTACAAGAGGCAGGGCCCAGATGAGGGCATCGATGCAGGAGAGGGGATCTCCTCTGAGTCAGAACATAAGAAGGTACAGTGTGCATCACAAAAATGCCAGTAGCCACTAAGTAAGTTTAGAGTTTACAGTACTGCAGTAAGGCCTTGTCTACTAATACAGTGTTTCTGGCATATTCTATAGGGCGACTCAGGTGGCTCGGACAAACCAAAGAAACCAGAAAGCACCAGCAGTTACAACTACAGAGTGGTGAAGGAGGTAACCATCTGTCAGCCAAAATTGTTAAGAAACTGCTAGCTGCCATAGTTGCAAAAGTCTTTTCCCATACTGCACTCCCTCTCATTCTCTCTCTCTGCTCCTTTACTCTTCTCCATCAGATCCTGCTGCGGCTCAGCAGGCTGTGTGTCCAGGAAGGCCTGTCAGGCAGAAAGAGTAAGAAGCAGCAGCAGAGGCTGCTGAGGAACATGGGGGCTCATGCTGTGGTCCTTGAGCTCCTGCAGATCCCCTATGAAAAGGTATCAACATCTTTCTATGAGATGTGGTTCAGCAATGTACTGTATTTGTGTACATGGGTCTGTAAAGCAGACACACCTCAAGCTCAGACATTTTTCCCACCCAGGGGGAAGATGTGCGCATGCAAAACATCATGAAGCTAGCCCATCAGTTCCTGCAGAACTTCTGTGCAGGGAACCAGCAGAACCAAGCCCTGCTCCACAAGCACATCAACCTTTTCCTCAACCCAGGGGTGAGGAGTCCTCCCAGAACACTCACCATCTCACCCCGAATCATTAGAAGAAATCCCTTCTTTTGGTTTTGACCAACAACAAACATTCTCTTCTGGTGTCCCTCCCCTCTTGCTCCCATTCAGATTTTAGAAGCAGTCACCATGCAGCATATCTTCATGAACAACTTCCAGCTGTGCAGTGAGATCAACGAGCGTGTGGTTCAGCACTTCGTCCACTGCATCGAAACACATGGCCGCAACGTCCAATACCTCAAGTTCCTACAGACTATTGTCAAAGCAGAGAACAAGTTCATCAAGAAGTGTCAGGACATAGTCATGGCTGAGGTCACGCCTCCTCACTGTTGCCATTTCCTATTCTCTTCTACATCAATGTAACATGATTCCCATAGTTTGTCCCTTTTCCCCTGACTGTTTTATATCTGTTTCTTCCTGTTATAGCTGGTGAATGCTGGCGAAGATGTTTTGGTCTTCTACAACGATCGCGCCTCCTTCCAGACACTGGTCCAGATGATGCGTTCGGAGCGGGACCGCATGGACGAGAACAGTCCTCTCATGTACCACATTCACCTGGTGGAGCTCTTGGCTGTCTGTACTGAGGGCAAGAACGTCTACACAGAGATCAAGTGTAACTCCCTGCTGCCACTGGACGACATAGTGCGGGTGGTGACCCATGAGGACTGCATCCCTGAGGTGAGACGAGACTCTTAATTGTCCAAATAGGGAAGTGCTGAAGATTTAGCAGCCAGGGCGAAGGCAATAACAGTAGTTAATAGTTAAGTACCTGCCTCGTAATGCAAGCCCAGCATGACTCAGACCAGGAAGTACTGAAGTTTTACCTTCACTTTACCTTCCAGGTGAAGATTGCCTACATCAACTTCCTGAACCACTGCTATGTGGACACTGAAGTGGAGATGAAGGAGATCTACACCTCCAACCACATGTGGAAACTCTTTGAGAACTTCCTGGTGGACATTTGCAGAGTGAGGACAACCAGACAACAAACAAGAACTTCACTCAGGAAATGCCAATAGTGTTAAAATCTTTTGTGATGGTGTTTGCAGGTGTGCAACAACACAAGTGACCGTAAGCATGCAGACACCATCCTGGAGCGCTACGTGACAGAGACCGTCATGGGCATCGTAACCACCTTCTTCAGTTCACCCTTCTCCGACCAGAGCACCACCCTGCAGGTAACTGACAGCAACCTTTTCAACAGCTGCTAGCTACTATACCAGATACAGCAACTTAAATTTTATAAACCTAAACATTGCAGTGTTAAGACTGAATGGCCAACCCAGAGTTATTCCTTAGAGGAAATTTGCTAATAGATGACGCCAGGCAGATGGTAGATGGTTCAGAGTCAGGGGTTCCTCTCTCCCAACATAAGTAACGGCTAATGTTAACCTCTAACCTCTTATCACATGCTAGTAGCATGTGTGCACGTATGGATAGATTCAATAATAGATGCCCCATCTAATTACAACCAAAACTCGTGACACTTCATATAACCTCCTGATTCCCAGCCTGGATTTTACATTGGAATCAAACCATCTACTGGAATGTTTTTCATGCTAAGTGCTTCTATAAATAAGTGCGTTCGTAGGATTTCTGAGAATTTATCTTCCGATTAACATCATTATGGGTAGCTTGGGAGCAGGAATGTTTCCCCTCTCCCCCCATCAGTTCCTCTTAATCAGGCGTGTGTTAGTCATGGTCCTTTAGAGATAATTTAGCGTTGCCGTTAAGTTAAGACCTATTACCCTGATTGTGATTGTTGGTTTCCTGTTGTGCTGTGGATTCATCTCCTTATTTCTCCCCTTTTCTCTCACATAAGATACCCTCTTTAGACTCCTAAGAATAGAATCTATTATTTACTAATGTTTCAGAATATGCCCACTGATAATATGCAGCAGAAATGCATGCCCCACTTAGTGAAATATGAACCAAACTGGAGACACTCGTGAGACCTGGAGACCTCCTCTGCTCTGCAGCTTTGTAACCTGTCAATTGTTGAAAAAAATAGTTTTCAGAAATGATGTTTTCTGACGTAATTATGTGTGGTGTTCTATTACGCAAACCCCAAATTTGTAAAACAATATGATATGTCAATGTCTCTGGTGATGACGAATGATGAATGCATTTAGACATATGTGGGTGGCGTATTAACTACTGCTGCCTTTGTTGCATTTCTCTACTGCTTTTATCCTCAGCTGCAGGCCTCTATATTGCGGGAAATGATTAAGGTATTTGTTGCAAGTTAATTCCAGAGGGGAGTGCACATAGTTGGGTGTTGTAGGATCTTGTTGGATGCAAGAAAAAACATTTCATGACCTTATTTATGTACGTGTGAGCATACAGGTACAGTTCACGGTAGGCTAGGTCGGTGCAAATGTGTGTTTGGGGATTGATGGGCAAACCACCACTGAGTCACCATGTTGGTCTCACCACAGGTGGTATCACAGCATCTCCGCTCCAGCTGTGTGTGTGTGCGTGTGTGTGTGTGTGTGTGTGTGTGTGTAGGATGCAAAGCCACAACAGATTTTTCAGGGTAAGTTGAGCCGCAAACCTTTGTTTTTCGTCAGTATTGTGGGCAGAGTAGGTGACAGGTGGGTATTAATTTTGTCTGTGAAGTACACGCTTCTTCTCTCCAAGAGTACAGATAGAGATTAATATAATAATGTCTTTCTGCCTTTTCTATTGTATCTTTCTCTCAGACCAGGCAGCCAGTCTTTGTGCAGCTGTTGCAGGCAGTGTTCAGGGTCTACCACTGTAACTGGTTGATCCCTGTCCAGAAGGGCTCTGTTGAGAGCTGCATCAAGGTGCTCTCTGATGTTGGTAAGATCAACATCCTCCTCAGCTCTCACATCACACTCAAAACTTCCTGCCTCACCAGCCCTTAAGCTCTAAATTGAGTGATTGATTTAGTCAATTATGGTTATGGAGGTTTACTAGTTTGCAGAACCACTTTGTCTGATTGAATTTACTAGTTAGAAGTGACATTTATGAGTATATTTAGTTTCTGACTGCTTGTTTGTGTCTGTGTGCCTTTGTGGCTCTGTGTGTGTGACTGCCAGCCAAAGGCAGAGCAATAGCCATTCCTGTGGACCTGGACAACCAGGTGAACAACCTTTTTGTGAAATCCAACAACATCGTCCAGAAGACAGCCATGAGCTGGCGACTGTCTGCTCGCAATGCCGCCCGCAGAGACTCTGTTCTGACCACGTCACGAGACTACAGGAACATCATCGAGAGACTGCAGGTATGTGTGTGTGTGTGTGTGTGTGTGTGTGTGTGTGTGTGTGTGTGTGTGTGTGTGTGTGTGTGTCATTCGCGTGGGCCGATGCGTGCAATGATTGATTGCGCCTCTGTGTTTGGGCGGCAGGACATCGTGTCGGCTCTCGAGGACCGTCTGCGTCCACTGGTCCAGGCTGAGCTGTCTGTCCTGGTGGACGTGCTGCATCGACCCGAGCTGCTCTTCCCTGAGAACACAGACTCGCGCAGGAAGTGTGAGAGCGGAGGCTTCATATGCAAGTAAGCACGCGCACGTGTCTCACGCCATCCAATTCCTTATCATTGACACACGATTGGGTCTACTTAGAAATGAGACTTAATAGAGAATATGCTTGTGCAGGCTGATCAAACATACCAAGCAGCTGCTGGAGGAAAACGAGGAGAGACTATGCATCAAAGTCCTGCAAACGCTTCGAGAAATGATGACAAAAGACCGCGGCTATGGAGAGAAGGTAGAAGAAGCTGCCAAGCACTGACATAATCTATTAGTAGGATGAAATACACTGCTGTGATAAATGTCTGTGTGTATATGTACATGAATATACTGTGTATTTATACACGTGTATGAAAAATACATTGAAACTTTTTTACAATATTTTTTTTAAGAATATATTTAAACACAGATGTGTGTGTTTTATTAAATATATGTCACTGTATTTCTATATAGTAGTATATAGTATACATATATGTACCTATACATATAGTATACTACTGTAGTATACTGTATAACATATATACATATATACTACTTTATACTATACAGTAGTACAGGGTCGTATGTGGTGTTATAAATAGTGCAAAATATTGTCTGCCTTTGAAACTCAGACATGCACACACACACACACACACACACACACACACACACACACACACACATACAGTAGAGCGACTGCCAGAAGTGTCCTAATTTTGAAAGGACTTGGCTTGCCCCTACTGGCACCAGTCCAGTTACACTCAGCTCTGAGGTCAAGCAGAGCAGGGTGGCTCACTGTGGCCAGGCCTTCTTAGAATTGCCATCAGCTCCAGTTGCCACAGTGTGAGGCTGCTCTACCTCTGCTCATTGTCTGGGTAACATCTGTTCCCAAAGACTATTTCTTCTGAGGCGCTCAAGTTTCTAACTATTTCTACAGTCTTTACTCACTTTACTAACAAGTTATGCTGTATTGTTGACCTCTGTCCTAGCTTCCTCCTTCCTGTGCTGTTATCTAACCCCTAAACCCTCTGTTCTCTTTCAGCTCAGGGCCTTTGATGATGAGATGGATATGCCTAAGGTTGTCCCATCCTTTTCTTCTATTCATGCTCTTGTTTCTCTGAGCCCCTGCCTGTTATGTCTGTGTAACCTTAGTCGTGGTTCTTCAACTGTACTGTAAGCAGCTGTAGTTGTATGTTGTGGTGAGCTGGGGCTCTAGGCACAGCTGGTAACAAATAGCGATAGTTTGTTTTCCTCTTACACACACACACACCTGCTGCACTGTCTGTCATAAAGGGTGAGTTGATCAAGTGAAAGGGGTGAGAGAGAGAGATGTGTGTGTGAGTACTCTGTCTTGTGTGATTTCAAGGTCCAAGGTGAGTCACATGCTGGCTAGGCCGGCTGCCAATACTGCATGTGTCTCCACACTGGGCAGTTATGTGCCGTACAATCAATCTCCACTTCACCGAATCAATCAAAAGGCCCCCATTGGCACTTATTACATTTACACTAATTCCAGTTAAACGCTGCAGTCACATATCAGCCAAATGATTTCCTCACCTCTCACTTTCTCCTTCATAACGGTCTTTGTTTTGTTCTCGTTTTTTATACTCATCCTGTGCAGCTTTATGACTTTAATAGGGTGTTTCCCCTGTATTCCCTGTAAGTGCCAATAGGGGGCACTGTGACAGTGTGCGTGCTTGTGTGCGTGTGCGTGTGCGTGTGTGCGCGCGTGTTAATGAAAGCGAGGGGCTGTGGCAGGCAGTGAGGCTGTGTCCTAGTTTTTCTTGCCTGCGAGCTGCACGATTCCTGGGCCTCTGCCAGCTCTGGAGCTGAGGTTACATAAGAGCCAGGCTTTTTTTTTCCTGGAACTCAGCCCCTCCGCTGATGTGTGACCTTCAACAGTAATTGCCAATAAAAGTGTAGAGGAGCTGTTTACCCAGAGACACTGCCTGTTGTGTGTGTGTGTGTGTGTGTGTGTGCGCGTAAGTGCGTGTATGAAGGGCAAGTTGCGGTGGGTGGTATAGGGGCTGATTGCATGAGAGAGAAAATGAGAGAGAGCGAGAGACAGAGATGGTAGGGGTTCCCTTTAAGCACCTGCAAAGTGTTGTATCTCTGAGTGCCTCCCTATAAAAAAAAACAACAAAAAAAAAAAACAGCTCTGATGTAAGAGTGGCAGCGGGGAGGAAACATGTTGGCCCATTCGTCCATTCCCATCTCTACCCTG
Source organism: Hoplostethus mediterraneus (assembly GCA_034670385.1). Classification (NCBI taxonomy): domain Eukaryota; kingdom Metazoa; phylum Chordata; class Actinopteri; order Trachichthyiformes; family Trachichthyidae; genus Hoplostethus; species Hoplostethus mediterraneus. The sequence continues at coordinate 559,177 of JAXDDW010000062.1, forward strand.
CCAATCTCTATTTTCTTCTCACCTCTTCTTTCTGTTGGCCCTGTTAAAGCATTGCAACATACCTCCAAAACGTTCCCCCTCTTCCGCTCACGCCCTCTCTCTCTCTCTCACACACAATACAAGCAACAACAACACACACCCAGTCTGTGTAAACTCAGTGAAGTTTGGCAGTGGAGTGTTTGCCCACCTTGGTAAAGCGTGGTATATGACCGGCTTTTGTTTAGCAAGAAATATGGGTCATTTGGGTCACATGACATTTGACCGTGAAGCATGTTTACAGTATCTACAGATGCAACAGGTATTGGGTTGGTCGCTTTTTTTGTTGCAGGGGGGGGGGGGGTTAGCGAGGTGTACTTTTGAACCCGAGATCGTGTACATTCTAGCCCGGAGCGAAATGTCAGCGAGGTGATTTGTTAGTGAATTTTCTGGCTCTTCGGCTGTCAGTTATGTAAGAGCACAGACGAGGATGGTTTACAAGCGAGCCTCCCCTCTTTACCTGGCCTCGCATGTGTGGGGTCGGTCCAGTCGATGCCGTTACGCAAGCCCTAGCTGACCCTGGTGGAAGCGAATCGCGTCTCGTCCCCCTTTTTCACGTCTTCGGCAAGATGTCTGGTGGATCGATGGCTCTGGAAAAAGAATAGTTTTCGTCTTGTCAGCTTCTAGCCCTGTGAAGCCTGAACCATCAAATAATTGCCAGAAAATTCTAATTCTTTGAAAATGGAGTGTTTATTGGACCTTCTGACAAATAAAAAAAATAAAAAAATTAAATAGCAATTTGCAGGGTTAGGGTAAGGGTTAGGGTTATTCCTAACCCTAAAAATACAATATAGGTTATAAATATCTCAATTTCTACTCTAAATATACCCAATTATGTCATTTAAACCTTTAATTAGTTTACTTAAATAATAAAAAGACTGTGTGTTGCTGTATAATGTATGAAATGCAATAAAATGACGATTGACAGATTTGTAAATAAATGACCTTATATACCTGCTGTATCTATTTTGATACACACATTTTCAACACGGTTTTACTATAAAATAAGTTATGAAATATGAAGTAGTTTTACATTGCATCAATCCAGTAAATATTTCTATTGAAGTTTCAGTAACAATTTGAAAGTTTTTCTTTTCAAAATTGACAAAAATATCCCTGAAAAACCACTTGTGGGTCACTGATTGACAGATGCCATTTTGGATGTCTCAAGTGAAGACCCTCTGGTGCATGTATCTGATTGTATACATTTTTCCGGAAAAAAAAATATCACACTGATGATGTAGTAGTTCTCAAAAACTTTACGGGGCTAGATTGCGAGACGGCGTCCGGGGCCCCTCTATTAATCACCCAAAACGTTTTCTTCAACCACCCACCGTGGTCCTTGACCCGCTCTGGTTCAGGATGGAACTCATTTGACAGTTCTGGTACAAGTAGGTCGGCCCCGCGATGAAAATGACGGAGCACGCTCTTTCAATTAGGTCTCCTTTCCTGTCTGCCTGCGCACAACAGGCAAGCCCGGTAGTAAAGCCCAGTTACCACTGGTTGCCACTGGTTTAAACATGACTCAGCCCACTCCTGCATAGAAACAAACACGTGGATATTCGGCACACATGCAGAATGCTTCCTCTCTCTCTCTCTGTGTGCGTGTGTGTGTGTGCGTGTGTCCTCGAGAGGTGTGAGCCTCATCGGGGGCTTGCCGTGGGGAGATTCCAGCTTGGTGGAACGCACTGTGGTCGGGGCGGATGTGGTAAAGTTTGAAGGGTTGCTCTGCGGTGGCTGCGGTCAGGCCGGGGGCGATTAGCTGCCACGTACCTGCTCTGATCAGCAGCCTTTTGTGTGGCCTGGGTTTGATGTGGTGACGAGGGAGGGAGCGTATCGGAGCGTCCCCTTCGCGCCCAGAGGCCTTCTGACCCGCTGCTGAACTCTATGCTACGCCACCTCATAGCTCCTGGTACTTCATATGTATATGTACGGTGTCTCTACATGCCGCGGGGATAAATAAAACCCGGGTAACCATACCATATTTGGTGAAGAGAGCGGCAACGCGACACGATAAAAGTCATTCCTAAAGCGCACGGTGCACTTCCTGAACGTAGACGCGTAGCTCGTGGCCCTCGGTGTGTATCCTGCGTTCTACCGCTGACCTTGCCGGGGGAGGGAGAGGAGAGTTCAACTAGCTAAATGACACACGAGTTTGTTATTTTTTCTCTCGTGTTGTTTCTTCTCTCTCTCTCTCTCTCTCTCTCTCAAACTGCCTCTGTGTTTTGGCGAAAGATGGGCACTGTAAGCAGCTCTGTGTCACTGGTTTAGTGGCCCGGTTCCCTTTTGAGAATGATTATGTAACCCAAACCCCCATCGCCCCCTCTGCTCGCCTCTCTCCCCTCTCGCCCTCCCTCGCCTTGCTCGCGTGTCTTTTTTTTATGTAACAGTTTATGTGAAGCGTTGCCCTTTCACCGGGAACCTTTCCCCCCCCCCCTCGGTGCGCTCATACTGTAGATATAGTTGGTGAGTTGTGAGTAGTGATTGCTTGGGAGAAATACTGTAAAAGGCGTCTAACCTGGGCACCCATTGATTGCAGGAGGAAACTTGAATGCAAGCATGGGAAAACAACGACAGGCAACAGAGCAGATCTGTTTTCGAATTTGTCCAATTTGTTGTTCTAATGTGTTTTGCTGAGAATATACTCGGTAAAATTGTGTTTTCTCATCCCAAACCTTAACTTGTATGTATGTATGTATGTATGCACACCTCCCTCCCCTCTCAGCTCTCCGAACCCCTCCACAACTCTGCTATCACCCCGGTCTCTAACGTAGAATCAAAAGCATGGCGACTCACTCTCACCAGATCTCTGCATGCTCCACATTAATCATAGTCCGAGTGCATCTCTGGTTATTAACCCCTGTGATTGTTGATGTGGGGCCTTTTTTCCGCACCGCATGAAGACTAACCCTTGTGTTTGTTTCTGTTGGCCCGCTGTGCTAACTCACCTCACTGCACCCAGGAGCTGGATCAGAACCAGCCCGAGAAGCTGTTGGAGGACCAGAAGAGGGTAGGTACCAAGGTAGCAAACCAAAAAACCTCCCGACAGTGCAGGGGTCGAGTTTGTTAGACAAGACGGCTCACCCGGTTCGTTACCTTTCTCCTGCTTTTTGTGTTTCTGATCAATTCCGTTGAACTCAAACCCAAGCGACTAACCTACTGCTCTCAAACCCAAGCCAAGCATCTCACACTAACTGTAGTTTAATACCACTCTGGTCCCAGCGTCCCACCTGATGCATGCAGGCTGGAACAACGGTTTAGAAGATGTTCAGGGAGGAAACAGGGAGAAGACCAATGACTCTCTTTGAAAGATGTGAGCCTTCATTCACTAGTACTCCATCACCAACACTGCTTAACACTGCAGTGGTCTCCAAACGGACCACCCAAGTCAAGGATTGATCATATTGTATCATTGATTTTTTTTTTTTTTTGTTACACACAACACATACGACTGCTTGACCTCCTGGGAATAGAGTAGTCCTTATCTGTTAGATAAGCCAAACCTGACCTGCAGAGCATCGCCATGACGTCAGGACTTATATAACGCCTCTGTCATCTATCCAGGACCAGTCACATTTGACACACACACACACACACACACACACACACACACACACACAAAACCACATCCCTTCTCTCCCATGGGAGGTCTGTCAGGTAACTATGGGCTGTGGTTGCCATAACAACAGCAGAGTCGTGCTGCTGACTGCTCGTCAGTGGATGAGTCATGGCGTGGGAGGGTTGGCCCCAGGTTGGTCTGTGTGAAAAACAGGACCCTACATTGTTCACTACACGGGTTCACTGCTGCTGATAATAACCCTGACAAGCTTGAGTGGGTGGCTGAGCCGCGAATGGTATAAACTTTTCCCCTGGAAGTTTTTTTTTTTTTGCATAGAAATTTGGGTTGCATAGAAGCCCGGAATTGAATAGTTATGTATATGTAGTGATGTATAGGTGGATCCATTCCTCCAAAAACAGCCATCATAGTGTGCAGCCCTTCTTGGCAGGTTGGCTACATCATCATTTCTCAGTTCAGGTGTTCCAGTGGCTTTTATTGGCGTGTAAATTGCAGGATATATATCGATGGAACATGTGGCACATTAACCCCGTGATGTCCTCCCTCTCAACTCCCCTCGTCTCCTACATCATGTCGTTAAGACCTTCCATTTCCTTCCCCCTTGTAGGGCGAGGCACTGAGGCAGATTCTGGTGAACCGTTACTATGGTAACTTCCACCGGAGTGGTGGGCGGAGAGACAGCCTGACGGCATTTAGCAACGGACCCCTCAGTCCGGTAGGACCCAGCAAAAACCAGTCAGGTGAGAAGACATGTCTGCCATCAAGTAGGGGCTCATCTCACCTCTGTTCGAACGCCGATGCTGAGCGCAGGAGTGAACTTTTAACGTGCACCAAAGCCACCTAGCAAAGGGAAACATGAGGGAAAACGTTGTCTTCCCCTGACGTCCTTCTGCAGCAAGGTTCTCCCAACATGTTAGATACGAAGCTCTCTCTGTCTGGCCCTGAGCTGGCTATCAGGGTCCAGGGTTGAGCTGTGAATGGCCCTTTGAGCACACAAAGCACATCACCGATAACATTTATGTTACTATCTGTAGTCAAAATGTGAGAATACATCTCGACTCGTAGCTTCTCCATCTACGTGAGATGTTGGTTCTGATGAGCAGGAGCTATAGAAGGACACATTGGTGCCAGCAGCATGTGGTGCGCGCCTGTTTAAGTGTAAAAATTCACTGCTAACATATTGACCTAGTAACCACAATGCATATGGATTGTATTCTTGTATGACGCAGATGGCAGTAATTTCACATGCAGTGTAAAATGTGTGTGAAGCCTGTTTATCCATAATGCAGCATTATATTACACATTTATGAGAAATGTCTGAAATGTTGATATTCATGACAACATGCTAGCTGTACCGCCAGGAGCAGTTGAGCTCTTTTGTGAGCAGTACCCTGGTTCCTGGTTCACCATCACTCCCTTGTGCACCAAAAAACGCTGGCAAACTTCCAGACCACAGGAAGTTTAACCTTCCCCTGTGTGATCCACTTTACACTGTTGCTAGGTGACAGGCCGCTACTTCCTGTGAAAACAGCCTTGCACCTGTTGCAGAAACAAGAGCCAGGCTGAGAATTCCATTTCTACCCTGAGGTCGGCCTTAGGGGGAACGTGCAGACACTCACACTCACACCTCCACCGATGCTGAGCAGTTCTCCAACTTGCTGTTACACCCAAAGACATCATTCCTATCACTTCAATTTTAAGTGAAGTTGATTTCTTGACTCTGCAAACATATCCTTAGGATTTGGAATCAAGTCTCTATCACTGTTGGTTTCATATTTTGGCTAAAAAAAACAATAATTTAAGTCCTAGATCTGGATCACCAAAATCACCCAAGGCCTATTTGTCCAGTTGAGAAATCGCGCTGACAGACACCCAAAACAAATTGATTTACAAGGGCAGAAACATAACATAACATTTTTTCCCCTCACCAATATCAAATACATGCTTATTGCAAATGTATAGGGGCTCCTGCAGTTGTGCATAAAGGGAAGTGCTGACAGCTATTACTCAAATAAGAGATTTTCCTCCACATACAAAGCATCTGGCTACTGCCATCTTAAACACCTGGTCCGTCTTTCAACAGACATTTAGACTCATTAAATACATATTACTTGCAAATTACTGAACCTAATTCACTTATTACAGAGTAATCAGTATGATGACACACTACAGTTCTTACCCAGGACTTCAGCAACATTGTATTTTAAAGTGCAGTCGTAGCTTTAATGTAAAGGCAAGATTTGTTGTCATAAAATGCATGTAAATGTACCTGATCAAATATATCTGACATGATCGGAAAGGATCTTTAAAGTATCTTTAATCTCTATTAACCCGAAGAACTACGAGAGCCACATACCTGATCCTGATCCAGACCCTTTAACCCCTCACCCTTAACCCCTGGCTCCTGTTCCCCTGTCCCGGTCATGCAGGATTAGGGGGCCCTGGGGCCCTGAGTCGTGGGGAAATGACCCTGGCAGAGGTGCAGTGTCACCTGGACAAAGAGGGAGCCTCTGACCTGGTCATCGACCTCATCATGAACACCACCAGTGACCGAGTCTTCCAAGAAAGCATCCTCTTGGCTATTGCACTGCTGGAGGGTGGAAACACCACCATCCAGGTCAGTCAGTCCCCACTGTCCGTCCTAGAAATATCCATGTTGTGTCTGCTGTCCTGTCTGATGTCACGTTTGATGTCCTCAACTGCTACAGTGTGCCTAAATCTAAATCTTGTAGTAAAAAGCTTTCTATCAGCGAGGACGTGACTGATGGATGATTGTTAATATCAGTGGTGACTTTTGACTCTGTTGGATTATGCTTTACTGATTTGCAATGTTTTGATTTCAACACGGCCTCTTATTATCTTGGCCATTGGCCAAATGAATATCCGTGACTCTGTGAACCTGTGGAGCTCAACAGCTTATTTCACATTGTGTCTGTATAGAAGCTCTGCTACCATCTGGCCATGGGATACAAAACACTACTCACTTTGTCATGGATGGAAGGATTCACTCCTAGAGGCCCTACAGTATGTGGGTCAATGTGCCACCATAGCAGCACCATTACATTACCACCACAGCTCTCCTCCCCCCTCATATCCACCACTACCAATGGGTCAAAGGCCAGGCCCGTTGCTAATGGTCTCTCTGGCAGCTAGCATGATGTCAGCAGTTTGCAGAGCAATTCTAATAATACATGATTTTTCTTTTAGTCAATTTGGACCGTATTCTATGTGCACCAGACGATGTATCTGAATGATTATTACTCTAACCTTGCACTACTGCACCCCCTGTCTCTACATGTTTGTCTTCCTATATCTGCTTGGCTTTCTCCTGTCTGTCGGCCTGTCTGTCGACCTGTCTGTCGGTCTGTCTGTCGGTCCGTCTGTCTATCCATCTGTCGGTCCGTCTGTGGGTTGTTGTTGTGTAAGCAGGCAGGTTGCATAATCAGATCAGAGTGTGGAAGCCGCTGTAGCGGAGATAATGCTTTGGCTTCCCACAGGCGCTGCAGAGCTCGTCACATGACCAGTGTTACATAAAGCCTGTGTGAATGAACAATGAGGAATGTCTCGGGCTTCAAAACATTCCAGCCTCTCTCCCGCTCCCTTTGCATTTCTTGCCGGCCCAAACTGGGTCACGCTGGGCCCCCGGAACTGGGGCAGTGGGGAGCGAGGGCGGCGGGACGGGGGGAAAGGGGGATTGAAAAGGAGCCGGAGTCCCTCTCACCCTACTACTGCTAGTTTCTTCTGGAAGGAGACTTCCTTATAGGAAAAAAAAAGCACCCTGTGTGCAATGTTCAAAATATCCAGTACTTGATATTACTTAATAGGGAGGTGCAGGAATCCTAAAAACCAGGAAATGAGTTCGCGTTTTCTGGTTCCGGTTCCCTCGTCTCGAAGTCTATGGGTGTTTTTTAATAGGTTTTTGGTCAGATGCCTGGAATAAGGTCTGTGGTTAACACAAGCTTAAGAGGTTTTCACGTTTTGTTCTACGACATAAAATACGTCAGTAAATACCCCACTCGGGAATTTTTTACGTGTCTTAAAAAAGGCGGTGGCTAACAAGTGGCTAAATGAGACTACAGAGGTTGTCGGGGAACATTAAGCGTCATCACGCCGAACACGCTAACTCATCTACTCACTAGTCCGACCTTTACAGCCTCTAGTTGTGTTTCTACTCGCGCTCTTCCAAACTATTCTAACTCAAATTTTCCAACTTGTAGATTTATCAGTTTATAGTATTTTTAGTGGTGGTGACGTTGAAAGTGTAAAAAGTATCATAAACTTCCCATTGGGAAATCCCATTGGCTTTTTGTGGCGGGAACCAGGGCGATGCTAACTTCCTGGTTGGCCTACAAAAATCCGTCATCCCTGCACCACTCTATACATGTCAAGAATTAAAGAGTACTGAATCCTGTCCAACTGCTTCCTGTATGTTTGTATACAGACTGGGAGGTATGATGCTTTACTGGCAGGTTGAAATCTGCCACAAACCTAAAGTCATGTATGTCTTCTGAAATTCTCCTGCATTTATTTGTTGTTTTTTTTTGTTTGTAACATTGCCATAAGGTACACATTAGTAGTCACTCTCTACATTGACCACATAGTAAAGACAGAAGACAGACTGTGATCACTTTCTGCACACAAAGGATAATACGAGGCGGCTTTTGTCTTCATGTGTCTTCACTTTATCGGCGTGTCGAAGTGAGCACCTGTTCAGGGTTGGATATCTCGTTCTCACGTAACATGGTTAACTATTTGCTCATGACCTACATAGCGCACAGAAATAACCCAGACTGAATACGTCAAGATTGCACTCTCTCTCTCTCTCTGCTGTCATGCAAAGACAAGGAAGTTCCAAGCTACTGTATATGTTCAGCGCTCTCTAGGGTTATGGGCTTTTATCTGCTTCATTCCTGTCACATTCCTCGCTTTCCAGTGACAGTGATGGCGGGGAGAGAGAGAGAGAGAGAGAGAGAGAGAGAGAGAGAGAGAGAGCGCCGACCGCTGTAAATTGTGTTATTACACGGTGACTTGCGACATTTCACCCGTCTGCCATCTGGCATGTAACCACACGCCGTGCTGTTCTGTTTCCTTCCAGGACACATGCAGTTCATATGTCCTGGAAGGAAACTTTACTACTGGTGGGGTTTTGTGCGCCAGTGTTGTTTAAATGACCCGAAAGTTGCACTTGTTAAGACGGTCGCGCAGTCTCACCTCGCCTCTGGAGAGTTAGACGCACGTTTAGTTCACAATGGCTGATTGGGGGGGGGGGGGGGGGGGGGATGGAGGCAAAAAAAAGGCACAAAAAAAAAAGGAATATGGAGAAGAGAAGAAGGTGCAGTTCCATTCGGTTTGCATGTGGCGCTGCCTGACGTGAGAGGGAGAGAGAGGGAGGGAGGGAGGGAGGGAAAGGGAGCGCGAGTATAAATAGCTGTTATATAACATCCCTTTGTTGATGCCAAGTGGTGGAACGGAAGGAGAGAAGGGAAAGCGCTACGACCTTGTTTTTCAGAGCTGTCCGCCCCCACCTCGCCCCCCTCCTCTCAGTCTCAATCCACTCAGGGTTCGTCTCCATGGATACAGACGGGCTCTGTGTTTACCCAACACTACAGGGGGGCCCTGAAATGCCCATCCCTCTCTTTTTCTCTCTCTCTCTCTCTTCTTTATCTTCCCCCTGTCACTATCACCCCCCCCCCCCCCCCCCCCCCCCCGTTCTCCACTCTGGCCACCGTGTGTTACTTCATCCGTAGCGTCATCGCTCCATCATGTCGCTCTTGTCCTTGCCTTTTTTTTTTTTTTTTCGAGTGCGATCAAAACACAGATGGCTTCTTGAGGCGGCGGCACAGATTCTTGCGCGTGAGTGTGAACGCACGCGCCGGCATCGAAGCGCGCAAAAAAAGAGGCGTGCAAAAAAAGAGGACGCGGACGCAAGTTTGGGTTTTCCATGGTTAGTTTGCAACCTCACATGCACCTTTCAAGAAACCATGCAAACGGACGTGTCGTGGAAGCGTAGCTGCTCGGGCTTTGTTGTGGTTTCAGTGACAAGCTCGACTCAACAACCGAGGCCCTTTCTGTCTGTTGCAGGTGTCTTGACAACTTTCCCCCGTTGGTTTAAAATGCCTCATATCGCCCACGTGACCTACAGATCCCCCCCCCCCCAAGCCTCAGTAAATCACAACCAAAAAAAAAAACCAGACTTATCTTTACCATAGTGAAATCTAATCGCTCAACCAACCCTGAGCCGCAAGATGAAACACCTCCCTGCCAGCGCGGCGCTAGTCCTGCCAACTCTTGCGCCGCGAGGGAGATTGAATGCAGCAGCTCGAGCGGGGGATATCCTCGCGATGAGAGATGCATCATTTATTAAAGCGGGTCGGGGAGCGGAGAAACCAACGCGATTACATAAGGAGAACAAAGTTGGCCGGCTGGTTTGGGAGAGAATACTGTATTGCGGGGCGTGTGTGATATGCGAGTGTGTCCTGGGCATGTGCCTGAGACAGCTGACCTAGCTTTGTGAGTGTGAAGTGTGTGTGTGTGAAGTGTGTGTGTGTGTGTGTGTGTGTGTGTGTGTGTGTGTGTGTGTGTGTGTGTGTGTGTGTGTGAAGTGTGTGTGTGTGTGTGTGTGTGTGTGTAAGAGACGGTGGGCGTATTGGTGTGCGTGTGCTCTCGAGCTTGTGTGTGCATGTGTACTGTATGACTATGTGTGTCTGTGCCTGTATGTTATGTAAGGAGTTCAGGTCTCCAGGGGTGGGAGGAGAGGAGGGGGGGAGAGGAGGGAGGAGAGGAGAGGAGGAGGGGGGTGCTAATGGCGAGTGCTCTTGTCTCTGTTTGGATCAGTCTAATCGGTGTGTGTGTGTTATCCTGGCCCTGGGCCTCCTGCTTCACCCCAGCTCCGCCTCGTCTTCCTCACCCCCCACCCCCCTGACCTCACCCCCCTCTCCCTCTGCTGGCCCCCGAGGCCCCCCCACCCACCCACTTACACTTTGGCTGTCTGATGGAGGCCAGAGTTACGTGAGCAGAGAGAGAGAGAGAGAGACAGGCATGACCATTATGGCGCCCCCCCCCCCCACCCCACCCCTGGCATGCTGTGAGTTGTGAGCTGTTAGTGGGTTGCCAGTGGTGCAGTTAATCCCCCCTCTGCATTATGCACTCTGTCATCAAGTTATTTATTGCAAGATGGCCTTGCTGGGTCGCCCCTCTCTCCCTCCCCTCTCCCCTCTCCCCTCGCTGCTATCTCCTTGTCCCTGAGTATTTGGCAGAGTGAGTACGTGCAGGAGGGCTGCTGCTCAGTGGTGGAGGGCTGGGGTGGGGTGGGCTGGGGTGGGGTGGGGCGCACGGCTTTGGAATCTGCTTTGGGGCACAAGCGCACAATTATGTCATTGTTTCGTTGGCTTCGAGAGCCGCCGGGTTAGCTCTGCTCGGCGCGGCGTTAATAAACTGCGTGCACTCCGTTTGGCTTGAGTGTATTAACGTGTTGCCTCATTGGTTTGTCGTTGCTTTGAGTTGCGACCTGAATGGAAAGGTCCAGCAGTGTTCAACATTCGCTTCCAATACAAACACAAACCTCTTAGCACAAAATACTCCATTCAGAAAATCTCTCAGAGGAGGAAAAGAACACAGGTTGTTTTGCTTTACATTTTCCCTCATGATTATTGCTTATTTGTTCCCTCCCCTAGCCCAGTTTTGACGTCTAACCCGGAAAGACAGCTGGTGATATAACAAGCTTTCAAAACTGGCCTAGATACTGTCTGATAACCGTCTCTCCCTCCCTGTCACTTACTCTCATTTCCCCTATCTCTATCCATCTGCTTTTTCTCTTCTCCTTAAACTCTAATTCCCTCTTTGCTGACTGTCTTCCTCCTGTAGCTTTTTGCCTTGCCTACCCCCCCCCCCCCCCCCATCTGTGTAAGTAGGCCAGGCATCTCCTTCTCGTGTCATGTTTCACCTCGGCAGTGTGATGAGGGTGGCTCTGCTGGTCGAAGCCTTTCCCTGTAGGCTGTAGCAGATAACAGCTCTTACATAATCAAAACAACAGCCCCTGTGGGTTACTGGGACACGGTGTATGCATTGCACTTGTGGGTTATAATGTGTGCTAATTCAGCGTGACCCCATTCCATAGCGATAACTGCAATGTTCCTAGTGAAACCCTCGCTCCACGGCAAAGCCAGACTCTGGCCAGTGTGGTTATGTAATGGTTTGTGAGCGTCCAGTCAGAACCGTTCTGCTCATGATGATACGTGGTGCTTTCCTAAACGATAAACAATGCAGTATGCCAAACTTAGGTCATAGTGTATAATACGTACTTGCAGGGGGGAATAAACTGTTGATGATGTAATATGTGAGTTTGTTGTCATTCATATTTACACCACTACAACTGAATTGCTCAATTAATGGATTCCTGCAGAGATTTCCCAACCGTTCAACCATTTATTTCACTAAACCTTAGTTCACCATAGTTCTGTTGTGCCGACTGGACAATAAGTCCCGGTCAACATCCCTGACCTCTCTCCCGCTTTTTCTTTCCTTGATGTGTCCAGCATTCCTTCTTTTGCCGTCTAACGGATGACAAGAAGTCAGAGAAGTTCTTCCGGGTCTTCTACGACCGTATGAAGCTGGCCCAGCTGGAGATCAAAGCCACAGTGACCGTCAATACCAGCGACCTCGGCAACAGGAAGAGAGACGATGACGCCCAGGACAAAGACATGCCCGTCTCCAAGAAAGGTCAGGTCACTTTTGTTGTGAAGTAGCGCGTGGTACTGATGTGAGCCCGTTAACACCAAAAGATGCTTCCGAAAACTTTGATTGTATCCTTTTTCTGTGCCTGTGTTTATATAGCCAGAGACTCGGTGGTCGTCGTGACGGAGGATGTTCGAGACCAGCTGCTAGAGGCCTCCTCTGCCACCAAGAAGGCCTTCAATTCTTACCGGCGTGAAGCGGACCCCGAGGACCACTTCTCCTCCGCCGACGGCCAGCCCAGCACCGGGGACAAGAACCAGGATGAGGGAGAGATGAGTTTCATCATTGTTATCATGCAGCCCATCCTCCGCTTCCTCCAGCTACTTTGCGAGAATCATAACCGTGACCTACAGGTGGGTCAGACGGAGCCCCGGACACCAGTAGATTCACTGGTATCCATTCAGGTCAACGATAATTATATCCATGCCAGCACATGTAGGAATGGTTTTTCCTCTTATTGACTTCCATTCAGCTACGGTCTTGTCTTAAAAGAATAGTCCATCCCAAAATTAAAATGAACTGCATTGAAGTTCATACAAAAAACAAAGAATGTTGTGTCCGTGCTTTTGGCTTTGATTGGTTGATCAGTCACAGTGTATCTCCAGACGTATCGCAGTCACACAGACCCACCGCTGCCTCCCCACCTACCCCGACCATTTGTGTCTTCTCAGAACTTCCTGCGTTGCCAGAACAATAAGAACAACTACAACCTGGTGTGCGAGACACTGCAGTTCTTAGACTGTATCTGCGGCAGCACCACAGGAGGTCTCGGTCTACTGGGACTGTACATCAATCAGAAGAACGTGGCCCTCATCAACCAAACTGTGGAGAGTCTGACAGAGTACTGCCAAGGGCCTTGCCACGAGAACCAGGTACGCTAAAGAGACAACGCCACTAGTGAGGTCAGGGGCACTACCAAGTTGCTATGTGTCCCTCTCACACCTAACCCAATCCCTATCCCATCCAGAATTGCATTGCCACTCATGAGTCCAATGGCATCGATATCATTATCGCCCTGATCCTAAACGACATCAACCCACTTGGGAAGAAGCGGATGGACCTGGTTCTGGAGCTCAAGGTGAGTTGGCTGGGCCGGTGTATGTGGAACGGAAGTAGGTTATTAACGTTGGCTGATACTGGAGATAGACTGGCTTTGGGTTTGGGTCCGAGTCCACAGTGTGGCTCTGCAACAGACGACCGGTGTAAGAGCTGGACCTTCATTCATCTCAGCTAAGCTAGACATTGTGCATGCCTGCCAAAGAAAGTATCTGCAGAGTGCATTTTATTTCCTGAGCGCTGGAGACTCTGTCTGTTGTCTATGCAAGAAGAAACTGAAAGGGCTTAAGTTCTTATCTTCTGACTGTCTTCCTGCATCCCCCGCTCTCCTTTCACTCTCAGAACAACGCATCTAAGCTGCTGCTAGCCATCATGGAGAGTCGTCATGATAGCGAGAACGCCGAGAGGATCCTGTACAACATGAGGCCCAAGGAGCTAGTGAGGAACTGATGTTTGCAACTCCTCCTTATCTTTTCTTATTCAGAACTCAAATACAGCCCAGCTACCCAGCTTGTGACATATCCTTAATGTCTCCTACACCACATGTTCAACATCAAAACCTGCGCTGTTGACGGTTGTGTGTGTGTGTGTGTGTGTGTGTCTGGCCAGGTAGAGGTGATAAAGAAGGCCTATCTGCAGGGAGAGGTAGAGTTCGAGGATACAGAGGAGGAGGAGGATAACGGAGAGGAGGAGGACCATGACGCTGCCTCCCCCAGAAACGTCGGACACAACATCTACATTTTAGCTCACCAGGTGCTCGTGTTCATCTCGACGTTTCACGCTATGTGTTGTGTTCATCGGATGTTTGAGTGGCCCCACCAGCGTGAATTCATTCGTACAGGACAATTTGTTTTTTGGACATGCTCACTTACCGCTTCCTGTTCCTCATCCAGTTGGCGCGCCACAATAAGGAGCTGTCAATGATGTTGAAGCCAGGAGGGACCAGCGGAGAAGGAGATGAAGCCTTGGAGTTCTATGCCAATCACACGGCCCAGATAGAGGTCAGCACGCTTGTCACTACATATTTACTACAGCACATCGCACGCTGCTGCACGAACCCTTCATTACAAGGATTTCTTTAAGCAACACAAGTAAAGTTGACGAGCTAGAAAAAGAGTTTATTGTATATTTGCCAGGAAATCCCAAAGCACACACACACACACACACACACACACACACGACTAGACCCTATACAGGAGCCAGGGTATTTGCTGGAGATCCTCAGAGGTGACCGGTGTGGCCCCTCTGTTTTCAGATTGTGCGTCAGGACCGGACCATGGAGGAGATCGTGTTCCCCGTGCCCAACATCTGCGAGTTCCTGACCTCGGAGTCCAAGCTGCGGGTCTATTACACCACCGAGCGAGACGAGCAGGGCAGCAAGATCAACGACTTCTTCCTGCGAGCGGAGGACCTCTTCAACGAGATGAACTGGCAGAAGAAACTCAGAGGTACTGGTCGGTATTTGGCGGCGCGTGTACTCCGTGTACTGTTACACATCGCAAACGTTGATATCCCAAAACGTGACGGCAGCACAAGCATTAACAGAGCCGATCTCATCCTGTGTGTGCGTGTGCGTGTGCGTGTGCGCGCGTGTGTGTGTGTGTGTGTGTGTGTGTGTGTGTGTGTGTGTGTGCGTGTGTGTGTGTGTGTGTGTGTGTGTTTCCACTGTCTGAGAGCAGACAGGGGCTTTCCACATCCTCTGAGTCGTGAAACATCTGTAGCCTTATGAATCACATCTGAGAGCTTGCTTGCACACACACACACACACACACACACACAAACAATCACACTTCTAATCCACATAAAGAATGCATACCCACACAAAGACATATTTTGTCTCTCTTTCAGAAAAGAGGACAGACAAAAAAAGTCCCTGCATCTGTTTCTCCTTTTCCACTAAATGCCAACTGAAAAAGACCAGATACCAGAATAGAGTCTATAAAAAGTGACAAGCCCGATTGTATGTCACTTGTAAAATAAAGGTCAAACCGGCACGTCTGCCCTTGATGTGCATCTCTCTAAACTTTCCATACAATTTCAAGGTTTCAGCATGTATGATATTGACCCTCTGGGCTGTTTTGCCACACTGTCCTCATATCACTGGACATAAAAGTCATATTTTTTATGGGGACAATTGAGCTCTCTGTTTGTCTGAGTCATGGGACCGAGGACATGGGACACTGTTTTGCTTGTCTGCGTTCTCTGCTATAAACACATTGTTTAGTCATATTATATATATATATATCGTCAAATTTTATGTATGTATGTTTGAAATATGGGATGACAAGAGTCGTCTCTTTGTCTCTGTGTGACACCCCCCCCCCCCCCCCCCCCCCCCCTGCAGCCCAGCCAGTGCTGTACTGGTGCTCCAGGAACATGTCAGTGTGGAGTAACGTCTCCTTCAACCTGGCCGTGCTCATGAACCTGCTGGTCTGCTTCTTCTACCCCCTGGAGAGTATACACGGAGGTTAGTCGCATGGCGGGAACCTGCAAGTGTGACCCCTGACCCTGCTCAAAGCCTGTGCTGACTAACGTTACCCTGAAAACCTCAAACCGCGTTACCCAACGGGTCCATAACTTCAAGTTAAGAATGAGTTTACACTTTATTACCGTGAAGTAGATATCAGCTTTGCTCTGAAACGGCTGTCTGGCTCTTTCATGCAAACTAATGTTTTCACTGTTTCTATAGTGGATTCCTTCATTACATTACATTACATTACATTACAGTCATTTAGCAGACGCTTTTATCCAAAGCGACTTACAATAAGTGCATTCAACAAAGGTAGGTAAGAAAACTACTAGTCACCAGAAATCATAAGTGCATTTCCTTCCTAAACAAGCAACTGAGAGCAGAACTAGTGTTAATGTAAGAGTGCAATAAGTTAGCAACCTACTTTATCTTAAACAAAGGAGACAAATAGAGAATCGAATAAACAAGAGCTAAGACAAGTAAGTGTATGTTGACTGTATATTTATGCAGGCTCACCCTCAGAGGCGTGTTTATATGTGCTGTACTTTGCCTGCAGGCCTTTTGTAGAGCCGCTTTAATAACCGGGGTCAAAGAAAGGTTGAGCGTGCCACAGTGCAAAACAGGAAGGACAGCGGATGGCTCGCATGTTTCTCCCCCGTCACCCTGGTTCTGTTGCATTTGCACAACGTGTACTGAGGCTGCCTGGGACTCAAGGGGGCGTGAAACGGAGTCGATGTCAGGGGACCTTTTTTCAAATAATAGGCAACATAGAGATCACAATGCCAATTTCTTTTTACTTCATCACGCATGCAAGTGAAAATAACTCAAAAGAAAAGAACGTCGCGTGGTGCAAACCCCCCCCCCCCCTGCAGAGATGGCTTAGACTGTGAAAAGTTGACCCGGGCATCAAAGTTGTATTAACCCACTGATCTCCTTTCCCCTCAACGCTCTGACCCCGCTGACTGCCAGGATTAGGAAGAAGCCCTGAGGAACACACACCCACCCACACACTAAATGCCTCAACAGTCGGGCTCACATTTGGACGTGCTACAGAGAACACAGGGATCGCTCTGAGCAATCCACCGTGCCGCGCATTGCACGGTGCTAACTTCAGCCGCGTCTGGAGAGCGTTAGCCGTTAGCTGAGCAGGTCGCTGCGTTAGACGGTGCACGGTTGCTATAAGCGCTGCTTCGGTGCAAACTGGGTGCACAGCATGAGTAAGGTCTGCCCATATTTCCCGTCGTCTACACTGTGAGGCTGGTGTGTGTGTGTGTGTGTGTGTGTGTGTGTGTGTGTGTGCAAAAGCAGGATCACGTGAGACTCAAACATACCTTTGGCCTGCTTCAACAGGCATTTTTATGGCCTTGTCTCCTTCCTCTCTCTCTCTCTCTCTCTCTCTCTCTCTCTCTCTCTCGCTCTCACACACACACACACACACTCTCTCTCCTCCCACTGTCTTCCCTCCTTTGCGTCGGGCGGTGGAATGGGGGGTTATAAGAGCAGAGATCTAGGTCAGTGTGTTCTGCCTGCATGCATGACTGACGGCCGACTGACGAGCTTTAATCGGCAGCGCGCACACACATGCTTAACACATGTACACCCGCAGACGAGTACATGTATGTGACTGCAGACACCCCGACACACACCCAACACACACCCAACACACACCCAACACACACCCAGCACACACCCAACACACACCCGGCACATTCAGACGACGTGTTGCGGGGCGTGCTGTGTTTGCGGGTGCTAACCGAAGCACCCCCCTCTCCCCCTCTCCCCCTCTCCCCCTCTCCCCCTCTCCCCCTCTGTCTGCTGCAGCACCGGGGCTGTGTTTGCCCCCCCCCTCCCCCCCTCCTCCCCCCCCAGCTCATTCCTCATGAATCTTTCAGCCGGGGTATTTTTAGAGGCGGTTGTTATGTAAGTGGCACCTGTCATGTGATCTCCACAGGGATGGGGAGGGAAAGAGGACTAGAGGGAGGGAAGGAGGCAGGAAGAGGCAAGGTGGGAGGAAAGCGGGGAGGGAGGGAGGGAGGAAGGGGAGGGCTCCCTCATCTGCAGTAGCCTCTCTCTCTCTCTCTCTCTCTCTCTCCCCCTTTTCTGCCATTTCATCCATCTCAACTCAACGTTTTCTGTTTTACCTCAACCTAATCTATCCTAACACTTCTCTCACGTCAACATCATATTGAGATATTTTCTTTTGTCCTTTTCCCTATTCTCCATGGTTGCTGGTGTGTGTCCAGTGCACACACACACACACACACACACACACACACACACACACACACACACACACACACACACTGTCTTAGCCCTGGTTACACAGGCAGCAGGTTGTGTGTGTGTGTGTGGCCTTGCTCTTACGTTGATCAGACCTGGTTGAGGGTTTTAGTCTGAGTGACACTTACCACGTGGAACCCCTGACTAGCCCTAACCCTGCTAATCCTGGATTTACCCTGGAATCAAGGGAAGCGGCAGGTAGGCTCTCACTAAAGCTCAGCGCGCACACACACACACACACACACACACACACACACACACACGCACAGAAAAAAAAGTATGTCATACTTTTGGGTGTTGTGCAACCGGCTCTCTTTGAGTTCAAAGTCTGACTGAAGGCCCCTGGTCCTGCCTACTAGGCGGAACCTGGAAGAAGCCTGTTGAAAACCTGTTGATCCGGACGAGGCTTGAAAAGTGCACCGTCATCCTATCAACGTGGTGCTTTCATTTTCCTCCATGATCCACCATGTAACAATGTTGTCCTTTATATGATGCATTACATCTGGCTGCATCACTGCGTGTGCGTGTGCGTGTGTGTGTGTGTGTGTGTGTGTGTGCGTGTGGTTATCTTCTGTAGGTGTGCTGGATCCCCACCTTTCTGCATTGCTGTGGATGGGTGTGTTAGCAGCACTGGCCATCGTCATCGCCATGCCCCAGCCTCTGGGCATCCGTGCCCTGGTCATTGTCACCATCCTCCGTCTCATCTTCTCTGTTGGCCTGGAGCCCACCCTCTTCCTTCTGGGCGCCTTCAACGTGAGTCGTACTTTTCCCTTTAAAGGGTGATTCCGGGATTTTTCAACCTGGCCTCTATGTCCACAAAAACGCTTTTCATACCTTTAAGTAGATCCCAAAAGAGTTTCTCCGGTCCGTCGGCTCAACCGGCAGTCGCGTAACAGCGGCTAAAAGTGCTTGATTTTGCCACTGACAGGCTCAGATTGTTATTCGTGTGTCTGACAACATTACTGAAAGGATCGCTACAGAAATAGACCTTTTTAACCAGAAATAGACCTTTTTTTAACAACAACTCTGAACTCTCAACTCTGACAAAGCTGTTTTATGAAAGCAAGAGGATTCACTCGTGGGATAGAGGACGGTTGTTTACACGATCCTCGTCTTGCAACAGTGAATCCTCTTTCATATAACAGCTTTCAGAGTTCAGAGTTGTTGTTAAAAAAAGGTCTATTTCTAAATCCTGGAATTACCCTTTAAACCTGTGTTTGCGTGTTTGCGCGCGTGTGTGTGTGTGTGTGTGTGTGTGTGTGTGTGTGTGTGTGTGTGTGTGTGTGTGTGTGTGTTGGGGGGGTTTGGGGGTGTCCAAGTTTCCCTGGAGTAATACTAACGGAATAGCAGCCCTGTTTTGCCGTTACATACTGTACCTCCTTCTCTCGGCCCCATTCCCCCGTTCAGCTCTCGCTCACACCCGTGCCCACTTGGCGGGGGCCGGTGCCCAACCTGCCTGTGGTGTCACCCCCCGGGCCCCAGAGTTCTCCCTGGCAGAGCCCCACCTGTGTTACGGGGTGTTAAGTGCGTCATTGGACCCTCAAGGCTGACGCCACCCCCTGCCACCTCCGCCAGAGATTTTCTAGATGTGCTCTTACACACACCCTCACACACACCGCATAGACACAAACACTCGTACAGACACTCCCCGCAATGTGTCCACACTAAGCCCAGTCTGTCTTCTACCACCCCCACCCACCCCCACCGCGCTCCTGCCAACATGTTGAGTGTCTGCCCCGGTAGCCATCAGCCAAGGCCATTGATGAGAATTTCTCAGAACTACACTGGACATTTCACTGGACATTTTAAACCAATCGATGGACGTTGCCATGTATTCTGGTGTAATAGTAAAAGACGGGGTGACTTTGTCTTCCAGGTGTGTAATAAGATCATCTTCCTGATGAGTTTCGTGGGGAACCGAGGGACCTTCACGCGGGGCTACAAAGCCATGGTGATGGACTTTGAGTTCCTCTACCACCTCATCTACCTCATCATCTGCAGCCTGGGGGTCTTTGTCCACGTCTTCTTCTACAGTCTGTTGGTGAGGGAGCACTCGCATGCTTGCACACACACACACACACACACACACACACACACACACACTTTGTAAGTATCAGACAGACAGGTGGAACCATTAAAACTCTCTTAAGCTTTGCCAGTGAGAAAGGTGTTTGGTAAAACAGTTTTTTTTCCTCCTCCCTCTGAACATAGCGTTAGCTTTTCTCCATGGTGCATTCAAGGACATGGCCAACCAACAAGCAAGAAATGGCCTTATTTGGTGCTGTAATGGTGTTGCTGTTGTTGTTGTTGTTGTTGTTGGGGTGTTAAGTGATGTGTGCTGGTGCTGGTTTATAACAGGTCAGGCTGAATATGCCAGGATTGGGAGATGTTTTCCCACGCAGGCCCACGTTGTGTCTCTCCAGATACAGCAACATGTTTCTGCTTTCTCAGAGGCCATAATTCCCAACTCCATGAACCCATCGCTACACATTTATCCTTTGTTACATTTGAATTGTCCCCTTTTCAGTGACGTGTTTTTGCCCCTGTAGCTTTTTGACCTGGTATACAGAGAGGAGACCTTGCTGAACGTGATCAAGAGCGTGACGCGTAACGGACGCTCCATCGTGCTGACCGCCGTGCTGGCTCTCATCCTGGTCTACCTCTTCTCCATCGTGGGCTACATCTTCTTCAAAGACGACTTCATCCTGGAGGTGGACCGCATCCCCAACACAACCCTGAGTGAGTTCACAATGAATCTAGCGTGTATGAGGTTGATCTGAGAGATTTACAGAATGCTCAGACCTGCTAACCCCTAGCCGACGATCCCCGTCTAGAAAACGGAGCCAGCCTGGCCAGTGAGCTCCTGACTGCAGGGGTGTGTCGGACAGGGAGCGAGGAGAACTGCACCACAGACGCCCTGCAGGAAGGTATACCGCGACACTGGGTTTCAACCGGGTTTTTTGCTTCGAGGATCCAAATCTGACCTAGTTCATGAAATGTTAACTGATTGCATTACGAGATATTAACCAAGTAGCTTTCTATTTAAAAAAAATGTAGGCCTCGTTTTAATATATCTGGTAATAAATGATGTGGAACTGATGCCTGGGGTTCTGATAACCTTAACAACCTCATAACCCGGTAATGCCAGATTCATTGATACTCTGATTTAAGCTCTCCTTTCCTCCTAACTCAGACTTCGGGAAGGGCAGCGAGGAGGAGAGCGACGTGGAGCGGACATGTGACTCTCTACTCATGTGTATAGTCACTGTACTCAGTCACGGCTTGAGGAGTGGCGGGGGTGTTGGGGATGTACTTCGCAAGCCCTCCAAAGAGGTACGTTGAACACCTCCCACCCTGATCAGAATGCTCTGTGTGTGTGTGTGTGTGTGTGTGTGTGTGTTAACCGAGGCTGCCCACTGGTTTACCAGCAGCTAGGTGGCTATGATGCATGATTTTCCATAGACACAAGGGGACATGTCTTATATCAATTCATGTATTTCAGAACTATTTGATTAGTAGTTTCCTTATATCAAGTAATCTGTAATGTATTAGACTCTATAGTGCCACTAGCTGCAGACGGTGTCATGTGAGCTGGCGATGAGCCCATCATCTCCTGATCTTGTTTTTATTTCACAAGCATGAAGGTTTCACAATCATTCCTTACAGCTGCACTGCCTCCGCCTTGTGTGGGAATTGGGCCTGAAAATAGCTTTCCACCGAATTCAGCCTCAACCGCTGATGATGTCAAACACGGATGTGACTGTCTGCCTCAATCATCTAATAGAACGCAAATAGGTGTAGTGGATAAATGCTGAAGTAAAATCAAATCATAGTCAGCCAAATAATCACATGTACAAGGCTTTGAACTCCATTGTAGCGCTGTGGCTTTATGTAAAATGAACTGAATGAACGTATTTGTTTCTGAGTTGCAAAAGGGCAGCACCATATAAAGCGTAGCCCAGGACACTGTGACAGGCTGTTTTGGGTTGTATGGCTTTCTGCCTGTTTGTGTAATGCTGTCTCTGTCACTGTAACATCTGGCAGGTTGCACCCGTGTTCTTGTATTTCCATTCACATCCATGATATCCCAGGTTATCCTCGTTTTAAACTCGTAATATTGGTGTTTGTGTAAAGGCCTGCTTTGTGGGTCATACGTTTAAACAGGTCAAGCTTCCTAAGTCAGTCACCCATGATTCAACACCTTCTTATTTACTCCTAGCCTCACTCTATCTTATCTAGATCTGTTGATTTTGTTCTCACTAGCGCTGCACAGAAGTTACTATGTCCGGGATGACCCCGCTGTCATATAACCCCCTTTTGTCCGCTGCTCTTCCAGGAGCCCCTGTTTGCAGCCAGAGTGATATATGACCTGCTGTTCTTCTTCATGGTCATCATCATTGTCCTGAACCTTATCTTTGGTGTCATCATTGACACTTTCGCTGACCTGAGGAGTGAAAAACAGAAGAAAGAGGAGGTCCTGAAGACCACCTGCTTCATCTGCGGTGAGAGTGCTCAGCTGCTCTATTAACGGGACTTAGCAACAGGACTCTAGTTATCTTAATGTGTTTTCCCACCCACCCAATCGCCATATTGTGCACGGTACAATAGGTAATGATCACCTGAGACATATACAGGCTATGTTAACTATATATCAACTTACAACGTTTATGTTTTTACATGGCGCAGTGTCGTTTTAAAGTACCGCTGGAGCAGGGAGGAATTCATTCATCTTGTGCTGGGAAATTGTCATGGGGATCAAACGTGTGACCTTCCAGTGACAGGGATAGCTCCATTAAGCATCAGGGCACCTTGCCAGCCTGGGAGAGCTCTCTAGAAGGACTTCATTAGTACTGCTTCATGAGCCTGTTCATGTAACTCAGTCAGTTCCCCCACAAATCCTCAATTGGATGTTGTTTATATGGTTTAAGGACTCGTACATACTTTAACATGGTGACCTTCTGGGAAGATGTAGTTTGCTGCAGTCTCCCTCCTCTCTTCCTCCCCCCTTTTTCACCTTCCTTCTTCGTTCCTAAGAAGACTGAGTCACGGAGGCTTCCTGCCACTGCTGCGCTCGCCTCCATAATTCATGTCTCACTCACACGCACACACACACACCCAGACACACACTCTCTCACGTACACTTTCCTACTTTCTGCTTTGCTCAGTCTTACTGGAGAGCCATACCTTGCCCTTGACATCATTTCCATATGTGTGTGTGTGTGTGTGTGCGCGTGAGAACAAGTACAAGCTGCTGTGCGTGTGTGTGTGTGTGTGTGTGTGTGTGTGTGTGTGTGTGTGTGTGGGTGGGGTCAGGCTGTCAGTGACCAGTGGTCAGCATATGGAATGAGAGCAGCGTTATGTGACCAAGCTTGCCATCAGCTCTGATGCTGTGGGCCAAATTGACCCGTTTAAAAGTTTAAAAATACTAGGAAAATATTTTAAAGTATGTTGCCGGCCTTAATTAGTGTAATGAACATGTAAATGGAAAATTACTGATTTGACTTTGTCTGCAACCACCCCCTTCATGTTTATATGGCAGTGAGAATGGAGGCTAAATGCAGTCCAAAGTTTCACATTTTGATCGAATAACTCTATCTAACTACTAATAATATATGTTATGATTACTTTGATTTTCTGTTTGATTTTCTTTCCTTTTTTTGAAAAAACATGAATTATTATAAGGGAACTTTGATCTGTGAGGGGTGAAAAACACCGTGACACAGGGGCGTCCAGGTGGCTCAGTGGTCTAGGGCCCGGCCCAGGACCCTTGTCACATGTCATCCCTCCTCTCTCCCAGTCTCTCCTGTCTCTCTGCTGTTAACTGTCAAATAAAACCGTCAAAAATTCCCCAAAAACGATCTTAAAGAAAACAAAACGGCACCAATGTTAAGGGTCATTTTGACCCGGAACATTTTTAGGTTTTCCTGACAGAGGAACATAACAGGAGGGTTACGTAAGGCCTGGCCACAGGGGGAGCTGCCATCACCATGGTTTCCAGAAGGAGCATACGGAAAGAGGAGATGAGGAGATTAGGAGGAGGCCTCCACAGGCTTAAGTGGCTCTCCATCCTCTAGCTTGGTTTTGTAAAGCATCAGTCTATCCTTCAATACCATAAGAGCTTTTAGATTTAGCTTATAGTGAATGGTTTATTTACATCATCAACTTACATTTAAGATCATCACAGGCTTGCTGACTGTCAGTCTTTTATACTGCTGATTTCCTCGTTGTTAAAGTGCCCTCTCTATCTGTTATACCCAAAGTGATAGAAAGAACTTAATAGGCAACTGACTGGCCATCTTGAACAGCTTGGTCTTCTCTCTGGCATGGTTTCTGTTCTGTTGTAGTATTACAACTTAAAATATCCTCAATGAAGTCACCACTGCTTTTGACACTAAATGATGTTTGGAATGTTCATAATTATTTGGATTGCTACTCACTTCAGCCGAACTGATAGATGAGCGAGAATAGCCTGCGTTTCCCACTCTTGATCTGTTCTAGAGCGTGGTGTGCCAGGTCTCAATATGAGTCGGGCCCTGTCTGTTGAGTTCCAATGGAGTTCCCCAAGGTTCTATCCTCGGCCCTACTCTGTTCTCCATTTACATCAGTGACATTGTTCTTACAGCTGGAAGCTCCTTAGCCATTTCTATACAGACAGAGAACAAGGTTTGGATTTGACTACCCACTGCACCTGGAGTGGTTTGAGCATACTTTCAGTTTAAGTCCAATGGGCTTTCCCTCTATTTAAAAGTGAAGTGAGGACTAATCAATTCAGGAATCTGGTTCTGACAGACAGCTAGTTTATTAGATGGTGTGTGGCGATCTGTTGGAAAGACTCAATAGTCAGTAAATACATGAACCAAGAAAGAACTGTACTGTAACTATAATGAGGTTTCCTGTTTTACCACATACGTCTGTATTCTGCACTGTACAAAGTGTGTCTGTTTCCCCTCCTACAGGCCTGGAGCGGGACAAGTTTGACAACAAGACCGTGACATTTGAGGAGCACATCAAAGAGGAGCACAACATGTGGCACTACCTGTTCTTCATTGTCCTGGTAAAGGTGAAGGACTCGACCGAGTACACGGGCCCTGAGAGTTACGTGGCTGAGATGATCAAGGTAAACCAAAAGCTCAGACACACCCTTAAACAAACATCCAACACCTTCCGCCGAGCGTGTACTTGTGTTTCAGGTAAATGAGCTACGTTTACTCAGTATCAGTCGACATTGTCTCTGAGGTAATGTGACCCACATGCCCGCGTGCAGGCTTCCTTATTAGGAGATCACTGAGCCACAGTTGGAGGGCATACATAGAGTTCGCTGTAGCTATACAGCAGTCAAGCAGGGCCACAGGTCGGTTGAGGTCTGTTGGAAATATATCGGGCAAGAGGCATGTTTGTATACTCAAATGTATACCGAATTTGCAATTCATTGACTACGCCTTGTGATCCAGTTTCTTGTAACTGTGATCCAGCAAAGTCAGAGTTCAACAGGGTAGGCCACTGAGTCAGACTGCACGCACACACACACACACACACACACACACACACACACACACACACACACACACACACACACATACCTTAATACAGTCAACTGTTCCTCCCCTCTGTCCTCAACAGACAGAGACGACACTCAGGCCCACTTGATGACACAAACAGACTGGTGTAGGCAAACAGGAAGTTAAAGAAACAGGACAGCACACGAGCCACTGCCCCAACCTTCAGACTAGTTAAAGTATAATAGGCACTGTGGGTCAGTTGACTGGGAATTCTAGTGTAGCAGGTTCTCAGTGTGAGGTCATTCACTCTCTTTTGTTATTATAACTTTATTCATTTTATTTAGTGATTTTATATTTCACTCATCAAAACAGAGTTACAAAGTGCTTCACAGGAGTAAAAGGAAACAGCCGAGAACAATAATAGAGGTAAAACTAAATAAATATAATAAAATACAAAAATAAAATACAAAAAAAGAAATATAATAAATGTAAAACATTGTAGCACAAAAGGAAGGACCAAACGATCCAAATATAAGAAAATAGTAATTCAAAGTTGGACAGTGGAGACACAAGGTGAAAGTAATTAAAAATCTTTTCCATAATTGGTTGAAATCAAAAATGTGTTTTTAAAAGAGATTTAAACACCGAGGCTGGCTAGTCGTTCCAGTGTCAGGGGCCCTGATGGAGAAAGCTTAGTCCACAAACGCCCTGCCGGAGGATCTCAGGCTGCGACTAGGCTCATAGGGGGTTAAAAGCTCTGTAATGTAGCCTGGTACTCAGCCTGCATGTGCCTTAAAAGTGATTAGTAAAATCTGAAAATTAATCAAAACTAAAATGAACAGAAAGCCATTGAAGGGCCACTAAAACAGGAGTAATATGTTCTCTCTTTCTGGTCCTCGCCAAGGGGCTGGCTGTGGCATTCTGGACTAATTGCAGTCTAGGAAGATTTTTCTTGCATTCATGCCATTTGAGTCTGTTCCTCCAAAACTCACATAGCAGACCGAGACCGTTTTTCTTCTCCTGCTTGTTCAGTGTGTACATTTAAACACTATACTACACACTTGACTTAGTAACACCTTCCTATTTACATTACATGTACTTAATCCTCCATTACAACTCACCTTACTCTTTGCTGATGGCCCTGATCAGATCAAGGTCCAGCTTCATCTCCCAGTAAATGGGTATCAATTAAATAGAAAATGAAAAAGGAAAGTGACTGATGACCCTTCCCTCGTTGTGATTGGTTGCCCATAGGAGCACAACCTGGACTGGTTTCCACGGATGCGCGCCATGTCGCTGGTGAGCAGTGATGCAGAGGGTGAGCAGAATGAGATCAGGAACCTTCAGGAGAAACTGGAGTCAGCCATGAGGCTGGTGGCCAACCTGTCTGGACAGCTGACTGAGCTCAAGGAGCAGGTATGTAATGTAACAATAAATCACATTCCCTTGTTTTATAGAGGTCAAGTCTACTGGTTAGATGTGTAGAGATGGAGAAAATACCGAGTGGAGTTCAAGGAATCTATGCTAGCGTGTAGGTTACAGATTCACGGCTCATGAACTGTCGTGTTTATGCTACGTGTCCCTGTGCAGATGACAGAGCAGAGGAAGCAGAAGCAGCGGATCGGTCTACTTGGTCACCCCCCTCACATGAACATCAATCCCCAGCAGCCTGCCTGAGGGCCCCCAGGACCTAGGGCTGGTCCCAATAGTGCCTGAGCACTCCTGACAGTCTACCACATGTGTTAGACGGGAGAATGCCAAAGCATGTGTATACAGAATGTCCGTCCGTCCGTCCCCAGTATGTGTTTAGGTTGATGTCTGACTGTATACTTACTACTAGGCACTCCTACAATAAGTGTCTCTGGAGCTCGTGTGCTTCTGATTGAGTGTCTGTGCGAAGTGAACATTATTGTATCTGAGTATGTTACTCACGGTCTGTAGTGTGGATGTGTCTGTATGGGTGGAGTGTGCAACAAGTGCCTCAAGACATGAGAAGCCAGTCCTGTAGGTTAAGGAGATGAAAACACTGATTTAAGCATTACTAACGTTAATGCCTTCTCCATTGTACCACTCTGAAAGCATGCCAAAGTTTAACCATTGTACCTGAGGGAGTATTTGTCTCAAGTGGCCTTGTACTAAAGCTTTAAGCCTCTCTGTCGCACCGGCAGACTCGGGTCACACTGGGTTTGAAGGTTTATTTTAAATCTGTTGGGCGGTTTTGTCTCACAGCAATAGGAATACTTCATGATATGCAATGTCAAGAGAATGACTTATTTTTGGAATCTATTATTTGCTTTCATATTTGAAATTATACTATCATATATTTAAATATGACGGAGGGAGATTATTTTTTTGAAGTAACTTGAAGGGTTCGCCATATTTCAAAATGTTTTCTACATGCTATTATATAACACATAGTGTGATATTGTTTTTTAACAATGTCTACTTGCTCTCGTCGTACTTCCAGAATTCTTTCTGTTCTCAAATGAAGGTTCCAATGATTCCAAGACACATAAAGTGAGACCCTTTTTTAGAGCTGAGATTTGAGTACAGAAAGATGCAAAAGTATTTGGAGACACTTATATGAACCTAGTGGTGATTATGTGATTGCGTCACTTTGAGGCCATTGGGAATTTCATGTAGTGCTTTATAGGAGTGGTGTGGAGTCACACTGGAAGGACAGACATGAATTTAAAGGATTTTGGGAGCAACGTGAAAACAGATTTGAAATTATGGCATCCCTTCGTTTGATATGTTGGCACTGAATTGTTTAATCTTCCGTTCATTCTATTTAGTCCTTCAGCACTGATATCACAATTTTCTATAGCACACGAATGAATGTTACCTTCAGTCTAGTAGTCACTTTGTAAAAGATCTCCATGAGAATGACTATATGGTTTGAGGTCATGTAAAAACTAAAAAAAGCACAGAGGATTAATAGAGGTCATCTGGAGTGCTACTTGACCAAACTGAACTTTTATACTAATATGAGGTTTTGTGTCTGAAATGTACATTCCATTCTTTGGAGTCTATTTAAATAAACAAGTGTGTAAAGATCTAATGGTGAGTGTTATAGAGTATCTTAATCAACCAGCAAGTCAAGACAAAGACTGTAACAAATGTGAAATTAAAAGTATCGAAGATGCAGTCCTCCAAGTCGTCGCTATGCATCCATCTATCCATTTTCTAGCTAATTCCCCGGGTCAGGTTCACATTGGCAACAGGGCAAGCAGAGCAGCCCAGACGTACTTTTCCCCAGCAACTTCCTCCAGCTCCTCCTGGGGGACCTCAAGGCACTCCTAGTCCGGCTCCAAAGAGCAGAGATGACACCCTAATATCACCGAATCAGACACTCTCCAGAGCTCGGCTCCACCTTGATGTCCTGACCATGAATATCACAAACAAGGGGCATCCTTGTCGAGGTCCTATGACTACTATGAACAAGCTGTGTTTGGCATTCTTGGCATTAAGTGTGTAGGGAGTGGCGTGCAGCAATGGCCTCTGTGACCCATAGATCCACAGCACCTCCCACAAGGATGTAGGGCTTTTCCAAATCTACAAAGCACATGTAGACACGGTTAGCAAACTCCCGTAACCCATTGATTATCTGTGATAGGGTAAAAAGCTGGTCCACTCTTCCACGACCACAACAGAATCTGCATCGTTCTGCCTACTGAACAGAGGATGCATCGGCATGCAGCTATGGTTTATGTTTCTTCCTTCACGATGTATCGTATAATGCATGTATGTAACCTCTTATCCAATTATATGTAGAGTAGCGCCATTCATCCCTGGTTCTTTGGGGAATGCCACCAGATGAACTGATAAGTCGTATCTCTCGGCCCTCTACAAATGGGGTAGCACGCTTTAACTTATTTTCTAATTCTAAAACAATGTTTCATGAGGAAATATGGTAGACATGCTGGACACATTACATTTTTGTACTATTTTTGTACGATTTTGTACTATTCTGCTCTGAATCTTACAAAATCAATAATTTGAAGTAAAATAAGATTATCAATAATAAGGTTTTCAGACTTGTTTTAATTAAATCAAACACTGGGGGGGTTTAATTAAATCACATTTGCCCAATTTATGTTCAAGGGGCATTCCATCACTTTATTCTCCATTCTCAATGGTTAATGTAATTATATCAAGATTAGATCACTGGGTGACATGCGTGTCATGGTAATTTCTAATTACCGAGGCCAAGCCCTTTCCATTTCCATGTAATGCACCATATTCTTGGAATTTCTTAAAAACCTTTAAAGACCGTTAATTAATTTATGTGGTAATCTGCAATGGGGGAGCCTTTTGAAGCTTTCACTTAGTAAACATGCAAACTATAATAGGCCCAAGGGGCCTGAAAGAGGAATCTCACTTCACAAGACCATTTATTTAAGATTTCTTGCAGATTTCTTGAACCAATTAAACACAAGTTAATTGAGGTGAATATGCTATATTGTATCATCAAAGCCAACTTTTCAGGATGGGTGTGCTGGGTGTGGATATGAGGACAACCATGACAACTGCTAGGCATGAATTTTTTTCATTCTGATTTTCTAAATTCTTTGGCCTACTTGGGGTAGACTGTATTTAAGTGAACATGATATAACTTTCACCATTTGTTGAAAACAAGTATCCATATTTCTCATATGGGTGCCGCAGTGGGGAAATGAACCCCTAATCGTTGCAGAGATATTGTCACGCCCTCCCCATTGAGCTATTTGACCAGGGACATTTCTACGGCCTTGGGTAACTTGGGTAAGGTTTGTAGCGCTACATGGTATAAAGTCAATTCAACATTCAAAGCTATTTCAACAGTTTTCAACTCCTTTTACTTGTCAACATTACTTGAATTCAAAGCAGGCCCACAGTGGTCCTCAAGTTTTAGACTGCTTGAATGAAGACAGCAGTTTCTTTATATTTATCATTGTCAAAAATCACACTTATCTCTGGTTTGCTAAAAACCTTGAAAATACAGAGAAATTGCTCTCTCATACAGTACAGCTTTTGTGTGCATATGAAAAGGAAAATCTTCAAAATCAGTAAATCATCCTAAAAGGCCTTGAGCACAAGTTTATATGGTCAAGTTATTGTTAAACAAAACCCTAGATATCTGCTTCTGCTTCTGCCTCCATGAATGTGTTTTCCCAGAAAGATCTTGAAGGGAAGTGGTCAGGTGAAAATGGTGGGAGGGAAGGGGGCATGTTCCAGCTTCTGAGTCACTTCATCACATCATCGTACTATCATGGATATTATCTCTTCTAGTTTCACCAGGCAATATCTCTTTCATATAGCTTCAGAAGTGAACGGGGTATTAGTTTACTGAGTTTAATTCGCAATTCAGATTTCAGTGGGGATGATAAGAGCTGCTGCCCATTAGCCCCAGTTCATGCCTGCCCCTAATGAAATCACAATAATATTTCTATAGGGACTTGTAGTGTGTCTTATGGTATTGTTTTAGCCATCATTATTCCTATAATATTTCTGTTATATCTGTTGTGATGTCTGTATAGTATCCTAAAATTAATTGGCTGGAGGATGACTATATTTTCCTAAGGGAAATTATTAGGATGGATATTTAATCCTATGTCAATCATTGTTTTTCCTTTTTTTTTTTTCTCATGTAGTGCTTTCTTGGGGGTGACAATTTGGCTGTGACAACAAATTAAATTAATTCAAGAAATCTGCAAGAAAAGAAGAAATCGTGTGTTTTGTGTCTGGCCCGCGGCAGGCAGGTGCAACAGCGTGTGCTGCGTGCGCTCCGCCAGCTCCAGGGGCCATGAGGAGATCAACGTGACAACTAGTGCCGCCTCACATAACAAACACGGACTTCACACACACCGGTGCACGTGGTTCTCCCTGGCGGTAAATAACGCCGTGACTAGACTCTTAAGTGGAGCCCACCTGGCTACTGCAATACAGATTTTTGTTGTATGTGTGTGTCGTTTTTTGTATTTTGTAAATTGAGAATAAACGAAACTGATTGTGAAGAGCGCTAGCCTGCATGCATTATCTATCATTGCATGCATTATCTATCATACCTTTAACACAAAGATGCTACAGGAATCACTAAACTGGCCTATGTTAATACTTAGGCCTGTCCAATGCTGTGGACTGAATTGGTGGGTAGTCGGTTTCCTTTATATAGTTTATATAAAATAAAGTCTCCTATAATATTTATAGTGTGTCTGTGGTACTCAATGGCGAGTTTATAATGACTTTATTGTATTTTATTGTATTTTCTGTCTCCAATGGCATCGCTATTATAGCTCCATTCCTATAATATTCCTATGGGATATTATATAATTATTATTATTATTATTATTATTATGGTTTTACTGTGATATTCTAAATTCCTTACAGTAGTTACAGATGACAGTAGTTATTGTTGTAAAGGAACTTATCATTTCTGTGGATATTTTGAATAAACACATTTTCCTGAAATTACAGCAGGTCTTCAGTCAATACCCTCTTTTATTTATTGATTTATGCTTATTTAAGTACAAGGGCATCAATTCACTAAACCCTAAGGTATGGAGGTCTGCATCGACTACATTTCTGGAAGTGGAGCAATTACTAACAACTGACCAGACACTATTATTTGTTCAGTGTGGTCAATTATGAGACGTAGGTCATCAAAGCACGCAGTTTACTAGTCCTGAATGTTGATGTGTTGTCCCCCCCCCAAATACATTTCTAGAGCTTTTACTCTTTTTTTTTACACTCTATGTTTTATCATCATGATAAAACAAACAACTACAAATTTGGCCTCACTGCGCCCCAAGGCCCCAAGCCTCTGAAACGCTGTTTTGCTGCCTGCACGTTCCCCTCGCCGTGGCTCGCGGCTCCTTGTTTCCATACAGTTCAGCATGGTGGTACACGGGATCCGGGACGCGCCGCCCCTCCGGTCTGACGTCCGCCGCCGTCCGCCCACTGAGGCTCCTTATCTGTAGAAAATGGGCCGTCCCTCCGCCGAGGATACAGCGCTGTTTAACACGTGAGCCTCATGTGACAGAGGTAGGTCAGGCTGAGCCGAGAGTCAGAGGGTTTATTTAACACGTCGCTCTATCCTCCCCCACTTTCCCAACGCGCCACCAACAGGGTTGCCTCCTACAGCGGGACCGCGGCGTGGAGAT
This sequence comes from Hoplostethus mediterraneus, assembly GCA_034670385.1. NCBI lineage: Eukaryota > Metazoa > Chordata > Actinopteri > Trachichthyiformes > Trachichthyidae > Hoplostethus > Hoplostethus mediterraneus. The sequence continues at coordinate 591,970 of JAXDDW010000062.1, forward strand.
CCACTTGATCCCAATACGACTTCTACATTAAAGGGATGAACTAATGATATATTGACATTTGTCTCCTTTTGCGATTGAAACATTTCAACGCATTTCAAAAGACAAGTGCTTTACAACTGTTTTTTTTTTTGCCACGCGTAAATAAATGCGTGCTTGTTAGAGATTGCGTTGGAAAAGTACCTCGACTTTGACTGCGTAGTCGGACTAAAGAGAATGGAGCGAATTCCAGGCGCGCAGTCACCTCCTCTGTCCAAACACCAGTCGGCCGATCTGTCAGACATCCAAGGGTAAGTTGAAGTTTGGAAAATGTCTCCAGTCAACTCTGGAAGCGTTTGCCTCACCCACACCTCTGTGTATTATTCATTGTAATAGCATCTGACGCAAACCAGTACCTCAGAGCTCACAGTTTCTTTCTTTACGTTTCTTCAGGATGGATTTCCCGATGTATGTTTATAAACCCAGGCGCGGAATGAAGAGAGGGGAGGAAAGCAAGGTTTGTTGATAATTGTTTTAATATTTTCATAATTTTGCCAAGCTGGTGTGTTTTATTGAAAGCTGGAAATATGAAGGATATTAGGCTGCTAATTTTCTTCTGGTCCCATGAGTGGTTGACCTATTTTCTGCTATGACATAACTCGCACGGTCCTCCCTATCAGTGTGACTGCTGCTAGTCACGAACAACTACGCGGTTTCAGATCACTTCAATTGACTCAACCGTTGCGTTATTCCTGCAGGAAACCTACAAGCTGCCCCACAGACTCATTGAGAAGAAAAGGCGTGACCGGATAAACGAGTGCATCGCTCAATTGAAAGATTTATTGCCAGAGCACCTGAAACTCACGGTAAGTTCATATGTGGGAGTGATAACGTAGTAGGCAGTAGTTCATTCACTGACTTTAGTGGCATGCACCATCGAGTGGCTGTCTAGAGGTATTACACCGTCTACCTAATGCGTCAGCAGCTCTATGAATGACTTAGGCCTGTACTTCACTGTCCTGTCTTATTCTCTAGAATTCAGTGTTGTCAGCGAATTAAGTCCACCATAGTATATAGAATTACTACACACTACTACATAGTGGGTGTTATTTCTGAAATTCATGTGATTGAGTACCATTTTTTTATTTTATTTATGATGGTTGTTAGCTGATAGCTGCTGCTACTGTTGTTGGTGTTGTTGATCATGATGCCTTGTGTAGCAGAGCTTAGTTTGTGTGTGTGTTATATAAGAGATGAGGATGTGCTGACAGCGTGTCTCTCCTGTAGACTCTGGGCCATCTGGAGAAGGCTGTGGTTTTAGAGCTTACGCTCAAGCATGTGAAAGCCCTCACCTCTCTTCTGGAGCAACAGCAGCAGAAGATCCTTGCTCTGCAGAACGGCATGCAAATCGGTGAGCCGGAGATCACACACACACACACACACACACACACACACACTCACCACTGAACAGAACGATTCTGTTTGACAGGATGCAAATCACTGAGCTGAATATACAAGGACAGGATTATGCAGCACCGCATGCAAATCGGTGACTTCAAATATAGCCCTCTGCTGATGGAGGGGGAATTTCAGTCTTGAAATTGTATCGGAAATGGGCGGAAATGTTAAAAGAATGTCTGTGGTTGAACACATGAGGGGGAAATGGCACAAGGAAGATTAAGCACCGTTAGGCCTGCCTTGAATTTCTCACTGTGTCTGGAGTCACAGGAGTCGCAGTGTTTTTGACGGAGTATTATATGTGTGCGTTTACAGACCAGCCCCCCGTCGGTCAGGAGCAGTCGGAGGAGATGTTCCGCTCCGGCTTCCACATGTGCGCCAAGGAGATCCTGCAGTACCTCGCCAACCAAGAGGCCGACGGAGACCTCGCGCCTTCCCACATGATCGACCACCTCCACAAGCTGGCCGCCGAGGTTCTGCAAAGCCCCCTCCGACCCCGCACGCCGCCGCCGCCCCCCACCCCCCTCGGCTCTCGGCCCGAGGAAGCCCCCGCCGCCCACCACCACCACCACCACCACCACCCGCACCACCCGCACCAAGCCCGCAAAGAGACGCCCGCCGGCTCACCCCCGAAACCCAGCGGCGAGGGCTACGGGAGGAACTGCGTGCCCGTCATCCAGCGGGCCTACGCCCCGGCGGGCGGCGAGCAGAGCGGCAGCGACACGGACACCGACAGCGGCTACGGGGGCGAGCTGGAGAAGAGCGGCCCGACTACTGGGGGGCGGCCCGACTACTACCAGGGCCAGGAGAGCCAGCTGAAGAGAGCGCTGGGCGAGCGGCAGGGCTCCGGCGTCAAGCGGGAGGGCGAGGAGCCGCGCCACAAGCGAGCCCGGGCGGAGTCGTCCGAGGACGAGCTGCTCTCGGGCGGGGAGTCGTCCTCCTCGTCCTCCTCCGGCGGCTACGGTAGTTACGTGAGCGTGTCCCCCCACCACCAGCCTCCTCCTCCTCCTCCTCAACACCCCCTCTGCATGCCGTTCTACCTCATCCCGCCCTCCGCCGCGGCCTACCTGCCCATGCTGGAGAAGTGCTGGTACCCGGGGGCCGTGCCCGTGCTCTACCCGGGCCTGGGGGGCTCCGGGTGCGGCGCGCCCCACCCCGGCGAGAGACTCATGCGGTCTCCCGGGGGCGGCGGCTCCCCGGCCCCCGCCATGTCTCAGACCCCCATGGACTCCCCCGCCCTCCTCCAGGCGCTGAAACAGGTACCACCCCTCAACCTAGAAACCAAAGACTGAGAGATTGAACAGTGTGATAGAAGAGGTGACCCCCCACCCCCCCCCCATGTTGCAGCAGAGAGACATTCGTAGGAAGGAGAACACAACTGGACCGTTCCATCACCCCCCCCCCCCCCGGGGGGTGCAGCATCCATCCACACTGCTGAGGACAGCAAAGTTCAGCTTCTTGCTCTGACTGAATGTGAAACTGAATGTTTCAATGGTGTTGCTCAATGCAAATGTATCACACTCAACTGGATCTGACCTATATACACAAGCACACACAACCCCCGCCCCACACACACACACACACACACACACACGGTTGAATGTAAAGGAAGAAATCTTTTAGCCGCTGCTGTTTGAAGTATACGCGCCGATGACACCGCTGTGGCTCGGTTGTACCCGTTGCCATAGAGACACACCATTTTGTACTCGTACAAATTGTCGCAACCAAATGTTAGCGGTAACACTTCCATCCAAAGTTTGCTGCCCGTGTACTCTAGGTCACCATTATCATTACTGAAAACGCCCGTTGGCCCCGCCCCTATCGTGACTAGCGCCCTAAAAGAAACCAGGGTTTCCTCAAGAGTGTACAGACGAGAGCAAAGGGTGCACCCGCTCACGGACGGACGGAGGACGGGGTCGACGCACGACCGCACGGACCCGGAAGTCTGTCAGTCGTTGACAATTGCAGACAGTTGAGATGGATTTTCTGTAATTACTGTTAATAGACTTCTTGTACATCTCTATTTTTGATACCTGTTCTAGCACTCTGTCAGGGGAGATGGCGGGAGAGTAAGAGTGTGGACGATGTTTGTTGTATACTCAGAAACTGTGTACATACTGTAGCACTGTGCTGGACCTGGTCTGCATATTCAACATCTGTTTCTGCTCAAGTCAAACCTGGTGTTTGTTCATGCTGTTGCCTTTTACTTGTGAAAAAAATGATAAAACTCAGATGTTTATTCTCTGTGCTTTGTATGAATACTGGAGTCAAAGGTGTGGAGAGGAGAGAAGTGAATGTAAACGTTTTAACAGAAGACTAGTTTTCTATAGAAAGAGGTACTTGAGATTTTATATTTTGGGACCTACAAGAAAGATGTTTGGTGTACATATTTTGTCTATAAATGTTGATATACATTATATAAGCGTATTAATAAAGTATTTTTCCCGTGGAAATCTAGTTTGATCGTCTCTGTGTGTGTGTGTGTGTGTGTGTGTGTGTGTGTGTGTGAGATAGAGAGAGGGAGCATGTAGCAGTGAAATGTAATCTGTCCAGATCAAGTTGTTTCACTGCCACAACACTCATGTCAAAGGGAACACTTATGTAATGGTAGAGCTGGAGCTTGGCTGTCCTGCTGATTACAAGTAAACACACATGCACGCGCACACACACACACACACACACACACACCGTTTCAGTTGGTCTCCTGAGGCAATAATCAGGATCCAACTGCATCTTGTCCACAGCCTCGATAAAGACGTTCTCCATATGTTCTGCTGGTTTAGCAGTTACATGTTTGTTATAAACATGTTTGTTAGGTATTTGATGCAGATATGTGTTTAGCATTCACAGATAGATGATGTCTGAATAGCGCTGGTTATTTTGTACTGTTCCTATCTTATAAACGAGGCTGAGAAGTTAGGGGAACGTGTCAAGTTGATCCATACTGTTGGGTTTACCAGGAAGGCACTTCCCATCACACATGTTTCATTGCCCAATAATCAATAGTAAATGCTAATGCTACCAGCACCACCTCTCCCTAGACACACTCTTGGCACTAATCAGACCTATACTTACCTATGTAGAAATACTGCTTCTCAAAACCCACATCCTACGTTTCACCATAAATAGTGTGCTCAGCGATGTGGTAGCGTATACAGTGAAGGTTCCTCAGGTTATCATTTTCATTGCCCCACTTTATCTATTGTCCCAGCTCAGCTGTTTGTTTGTATGAATACTAAGGCTATGACCTTATTGTACTTGCCCTAAAATATCACTATGCCTAAATGTCATTTGCTCTTTCTGAGGAAGAGGAAACACATTGTCCTGCGCTGATTCTCCTCTTCCTCTCCTCCTGTTGCACGTCTTACTGCAGTTCAACTCAAGTCATAATTTGCATATTTAACATGTTTTTTTATTTGATGGTTGTAGTTTAATTCAACTAGTTTGGCAATAGTTTAGTACTATTTTTTTCAGTAGTTGATTATTTTTAGCCATGTACTTTAGGTAGAAGTACAAACGTCCTTAAGAAGGTTGTAACAAAAAAGTAAAATCATATGATACAATATCTGGCAACTAAATATGTGTATTAGTGTCTAAATCATCCAGGTCTACTCAATAGGTACACACAAGCTACTTTCAAATTTGACCTTATTTTTAGAGCATAAGAGAATCCCACATGATGACTGATTACCTACCACAATGACAATGATAATATCAATAACGATCATTAAGATTTACCAGCATTTGGTTGGTGACTGGCAATACTTGGGCACCCCTGTAAGGTTTTGCCATAAATGTGCTGTTAGCTCAGTGGGCCTATACTGCCACCTGCTGGGGAGGTACAATACTTACAATCTGTTGACAACATTTGTCTCTGGTGCAGATCTATTTTTTTCTCCAAACATGGAACCAATAATCATTTCATTACATTATGGTTCCCCCCCAGGCTCCATCTGGGAATGTGCAATGTTCTGCCACATGTAGAGATGTATGTATGAGTAAAACCTTCCACAGATACAAAAGACATTTTGAATACAAATGAACACCGACACCACTGTGGTTGCTGTTATTCTCACTGAACTCATTATTCAGCCAACAACCAAAATAAGAGATTGTGCAAATTTACCACCAGAATGCATGTTTAATGTTTTGTTCCGAATACGAGAAGATCATTTTATTTTTTAGGCTTCCAACCCAATAAAATATAAAAAAGTAACATTTTAAGATAATTGTCACTGACAAAACCGCTTCACCACTTCCACCCTTGCTCCAATGCATGTTGTTTACTCTCTTGTTAGCATCCAAAATCACTAGTTTTTATGTTCCCCTGTGACTCCACTTTTACATTTGGCCACGGTCTGCCTACAAGAGTGGGGAAACAACTGGTGCCTGTGGTGGCTGGGGTGAGAGGAAAGGGCAAGACAGCGACTCGCAAGGGTTCCCACCACAGGCTTTGGGTGCAGGCTAAATACCTCCAGCGCAGGGAGAGGACCGTGGAGTGAAGGCAGAGCCCGGTTAAGAGCCCTGTGCCTGGGCTCCAAAGCTGTCTGGGGAAGGAAGGGCCTGCAGCTCTGCGATCCACGGACAGGGTTGTTCTGTGGTTTGGAGTCTGACATACTGTAAGGGGGGCTTAGGGAACAGGACAGGGTCCTGGGGATGAGAAGACTCAAACCCAGACGCCGGGCTTTCTTCTGGGGTTCAGTGTGGACCACCAAGGGCTGCTCAGGTGCCAAACTGCGGCAGGACTTGCGACCAGAGGAGGTATTTAGGCAGCCCGTTGTTCTCCCCGCATACTCCCTCTTAGGAGATGCAGATGGATGGAGATGCCTCTTTTTCTCTCCCAAAAAAAGGTTCTCCTTGCGCGGTGGTGGTGATCCCTTGATCCCCTGGCGGTGACAAGCTGAGGCTGCATAAGGCTTGTGACCAGATGACTTATCGGTCCTTTCAATCTCCTCCGAAGACGACTGGTCTGAAGAGAGCTGGCCGGTGAGAGGTGGGTCGGGCATGACAGGGTGTCTATGTAGTGGCGGTCTGGAGCGCCTTATGGAGGCTCCCTCCACCACCAGGTTCACTCCCACATACTGAGGAACTTCAACTGCGGCCTGGGCGGGTGATAAAATAACATAACCTATGGATACCTATGGAAACACACAAACATACATTTATATCTATATAGGTATTATGTGTGAGGATATTTCAACCTGTCTGTAGATGAGCTGGAAGCCTCCTGTGTAAGCACCGGGGTCGGTCCGCCGGTCCAGCACCACCCTGAGTGTGTCCAGCTGCACAGCGGGGCAGAGGCGGGCAGTGACAGCGGTGGAACAGGCCATCGTGGGGCTGGCGTTAATCTCCAGGAGCCAGGGCCTCAGATCTCTGCCCAACATGAAGTCCGCTCCGTAGAGCTCGAAGCTGGCCTTGCGGCCCTCTACGAGGTCCTGGGCCGTCTGCAGGGCGTGGACCACCGCCTGCTGCATGCCCGGGACTACTACCGTCCCCCAGTCCAACCCGCGGCCCCGCCCCCGCAGAAAAGCCCGAAATTCGGAGCAAGACCACATGTTGTCCTCAGGCACCCCCGGGTGGCGATCTTGGGATGGCTGGAAGTGCTTCTGGATGGAGTTGTTACACAGGTGGACTGAGCTGAGGAAAAGGATGCATGAGTTAATATGAAAGTGAATATGAAACAGGCACATTCAGTCATATTTGCATTGTTAAACCCTCCTTCTTCTTTTTGTTCCTTTTTGTATAACTCCTTTCTCCTGTCTAACCTGTCCATGGTTTTTGTTGAGTAGGGCTGAGTGGAGAAGCGCAGGTAGCACTCTCTGTAGAACCAGACGGTCAGAGGGTTCCAGTCAGTGACCAGGAACCACTGACGTAGGTCAAACTTGGTGCCATGGACCAGCAGAGGTCGCTCCAGGTACTTCTGCACCACCCACTTACTGTCCTTAATCAGGGCTGGGTCACTGTCCACCAGAGTCAAAATCTCATCCAGACGATTCATACACATTATACCTGCATGGACATGGTCATAAACGTAGTGTAACACAGAAAAGAAAGAAGGACAAATCAATAATAAATTGCAAGTCTGAAGTTATTTAAGACGGCAGGTGCACAAGCAAGGTGGCGCAGCAGAGATGTTCCTTCATTATATTCAAGCTGAGAAAATTCCTAGGCATTAGCATCTAATTCTCCCAACCCAAAAGACATTTCTTTCAAGTGTAGAAAAGGTTATGAGGAAATACCTAGGTCCGTAAAAACAGTGTGATTTCTGGCAATATTTTTGTTCTGTATTCTGCAGCCTTAATGAGGCGGGAGCAAAAGATTCAAACAGACACACACACACACACACACACACAAGGTAACTCGCTGGGACAGGGAGCCTCACCCCTCCCTCGTGACTTGGCCCCCGGTTTGATGATCCAGATGTTATGTAGTCCATCTGTGTCCAGCTGTGGGCAAACCTTCTGTAGTCTGGTTAACATGGCCTGGCAGCGCTCCGCAAAGACACTGCTACCCTTGATCAATACACCTTCACTACACACAAACATGTGATTAGATTGCTAGCTGATTCAGGCTTAAATAGGTGCAACTTAATCTCATGGTATCTACTCCTGTTGATATCAGTTTAATTCCAAGAAGCCAGTAACTGTGAAAAACACACTCACTGCACAACCAGGTAGTAGCCCTGCAGGAACTCTGCCCACTGCTGCTCTGTCAGGGAGGGGGGCGTTTCCATGGTGACGTCAATGTCATTGTGTTCTAGAATGTTGAGGAACTCCTGGCACACGTGTAAAGCTCTGGCAATCATTCCTGGACCAACACATCGCTGTCTCTTTTGGCCTGTGGAGAGAAACAAGATTTCATAACTCTGTGCATTTGTGTGTGTGTGTGTGTGTGTGTGTGTGTGTGTGTGTGTGTGTGTGTGTGTGTGTGTGTGTGTGTGTGTGTGTGTGTGTGTTCCCTTTGATCTACACTGACTTGGTTATAAGAAAGGTCAAATAATAGTAAAATGATATTCAGGTATTCACATTCTTGTTGTCCTGCACGTCACATCCATGACCTTTGGATGTGCATTTCATAGCTGTCCAGTGAAAACCTTGTATCTCCAAAATCTCCAAAATGACTTTAAGCTTGACCACCATGCATTGTTTGAGTTTGTCCAAAGTGTTTTGAAAGGCTTTCATCAGGCCAAGGGTCATAGAATTTTCTCAAACCATAGAGGAGCATGGAATCCTTTGATTGAAGTGAAACATGAAAATCACCAAAATTGGAGTAACAAGGTTTTCACGGGACAACAGCAATTTATGCGCATCAGGGTTTTTACCTTCAGATTCCACAGAGACGTCGCGCTCGTCTTTTTGTTCCTCTCCCTCTTCTCCACCCCTCGTCTGTCTACTCATCTCAACCACATACTGCAGCAGGCTGGTGCATGCTGTCCTCCTAAAGTCCTCTTCAGTCACAAAGAGAGGAGGAGGAGGAGGAGGAGAGAGAGCATGGACATAGGTGAGAGGAGGTGTGGTTGAAACGATCACACATCACTAATGAATGACACGTCAGCAGACCTATGAAGGCATGCTTCTCGTCCACAGCACCGAGCCTATAGCATCTTGGGAAGAAGGTGTCAGGGTCTGCTGTGTCAAACCACTGGAGGTTCCTCAGGTTCACACACAGCCCCACCTAACAGAAACAGAAATACGTAGAGAGAGAGAAACAGTGTTGGTTGGTATAAGGAAAGAAATGGGCAACTTGCATTTTTGCTAGTGAATCAGTACAAACTGTTGTGTGGTGAGACCTTGGTGGTGAAAGTGCCGGCGTTTGCATAGTGATTGGTAATTTGGTCCTTCCGTAAGGAGCGGCAGTCTACGGAGTCCCGACGCGTCGTCCAGTAGAAATAGGTTGTTTCATTTCGAACCAGGCGAGACTAGAATAAGTTAAGGTAAGATGAAGTCAGTGAGCCAAATCGGTCAGAATGCATTGAACACATGGAGCGGAGGAACAGCTGAGCCATAGTCGTTCGCTTCCAGACCGTCAAGCGGCTCGGTTCTCCTGAACATTATCTTACCATGAGGTCATACATGTCATCAAGGTCCTCCTCTTTCTCCCCTTCGTCCACTGTCTCTGAAAAGAGATTAGTAAAGCAGTGTGTGTGTGTGTGTGTGTGTGTGTAAAAGGGTATGGGGGAACAAGCGTATCTATCTGACTAGTGCTCCAATTACACAGACTGTCCCCTGTAGCCCCTCTCACTTTCAGCTGTTACAGCTACAGCAGGACATCAGTATTCTAACCCTCAGACAAAACGGAAGTCATTGAATGGAATTAAAAATGAAATATGTTGAGCAATGGAAAACATATTTATTGCTAATTGTGAAATTGAAAGAATAAAATTTTTGTTTTTTTGATGCATAAAATGAGAAGCCCTTCAGGTTGCCAGTTTAACTGTGCAGAGGGTTTTAGACTACGCACCCATTCTTGTTCAGTTCCAACCTGTTCTTTCTGGTTTCAGCTCAGTGAGATGCTACTGTATTGTTCTGTGTCATAACTATGGCATGGATACGGGGAGGAATATCAAAACAAACAGCTGATTGAGTTTTTCAACCCCTTGTCTCACCAGTAACATCGGCGCCGACATCACCGTCGTCACCGTCCTCTTCCTCATCGCCATGGCAATGAGGTGTTCGCTGGACAGGAAGGGACGAGCGACGTTCCACCCACCCTCTTGCCCACAAGGCGGCACGGATCACAGGGTAGCGTCCGTGCACTGAAAACACCTTCCGCCCCTGACAGAGGGGGGGGGGACAGGGGTCAGAAGAGCCAGAGATGCAACCCCAGGAGGATAATGGATGAATGTCTGAGAGTTGGTACATTTAATTCTGTTCTCTATGCGTGATCACCTTGACTGCTTTCTCCACCAGAGCTTTGGCGGTTTTCAGCCTGTCTGGGTTGATCGCTGGCAGGCTGGGCACACTGCGCCGTAACCTCCCCTCCATTGGAGCCACTACAGACGGTAAAACTGACTGTCAGTCAAATTGCTCAGAAGAGTGTGTGGGTGTGTGTTCACTCTCACGTGACTCTCATGTGTTGTATGCTGCTTTCATGTAGAACTCTCCTAGGTGGATCAGAGATAGATAGATAGATAGATAGATAGATAGATAGATAGATAGATAGATAGATGTTTCCCCTTCACACTGACTCAAAAACAGACTATTGTAATATTCTACAATAATGCAGAATCTACTTTTTATTTAGTCTTCCCAAATAAAGCCAACCATCAGATACTAAATATACCCAGTAGCCTACTCTGTAGTTAATGAATAGACAGACAAAGCCACCACTATAAATAACAGGACACGTGGCACCTACGGTACTTTGTCTCTGTCCTGAGGAAGGATGTGAATTGGGTCAACTAGGCAGCTAAATCTGGAGAGAGCCAACCGAGACAAACACTGTCACTTGGTTCGCAGACATGACATCAAGCACGCATGCACACACACACGCGCGCGCGTACGCACACAGACAATGACACGATGAAAAATCACGATGGAGACCCATCTCAATGTAATGTTGTGTCCGCCTCAGACAAATATCTGCCTTTTTGTTGCATAGCTCTTGCGGCGAATGACCGTGGCGTCCAGGAGCAACTGCCCTTTCTCTCCTAGCTGTTAGGAATGGCGGGAAAACTCACCGTGGAAGGAAAAACTCACCATGGAAGGAGTATGAAAATGAATATACAAACCTATTTTTGTCCCCTATGCGTGTATGGGTGCGCGCACAATGACCTCTCACTTGGTTTCCCACCAGTGCTGCCTGCTTCTCACTTTCCCAGTGATCCGACCACTGTCTGCATACACTTGCGCAGCCCCGCCTCCCACACGCTCCCACACACTGTTTATGGTCGTCATAACAACCGTACCCAGGAGGCACAGGACGCCGAGCGGACCAATGACAAACCCGCCACCTCTAGCCATACGTGGGCGAAAGTGGATCACTTCTCTGATGCTATCAGTTATAGCAGTCTAAATTACAGTATATGGTGACTGCATGCAAAAGCACCAACAGTCTTTGAGCAGAGTAGACAATCCGACACCATCATTTCAGTGAATATATACATGGTTAGGGGTTCCTTTCCTCCTATTAGTAGAAGGGGTCCAGTCCAGTATTTTCCCATGCAAACTGACTTGAATGCTGACTAAAGCTTCTTAGTAGCCCTGCAGAGAGGACTGTGGTCTAGGAGCTGGTCTAACTGGTTCATAATAGTCAAACTGCTGAGCTAAATCCAAATCCACTGCTTAACAATGGCAGGTGTGGTCAGTATCATATTCATTTTGACAGAGAGATGACATGCACAATCCCACGTGAGAGCCTATGTGTGAATTTAAGCTGTTAGATTAAACATTTTGATTGATTTCATAACAAAGCCTTAACCAACTACGTGTCTTGGGCTACTGTCTATCAGAGAAAAAGACATTTTTAAAAGTTCTGTTTCAAGAATAACAAAATCAGGCAGTTGCTGTGGTTTAAAGCGCAGTCATGCAGTTTAATCCGTTTAATTGCCGATAGAATTTCTCTCTTTGGCACTCGTCCATCACTGCTGCAGCCCATGGCCGTGGATTTCATTAAATTGTTTTGGGAGCAGCGTATAGGATACGTGCTGACACATTTTCCACAAGGTGGCATCCAAAGCTTTCAAACAGTCTGTTACAGGATTCGTCAGATCCATAATTTCTCTGGACTATCAGCATAATATCCCTGCTAAACTATCGAGCAAAGCCTTGGGACAACGGGAATGCGGAGTGTGTGGCCTATATGAGAAAAAACACATCATGGTCACAACCCGGCACATTTTAGCATTTGAAACGTGAAACGACTTTGACGCTGCAACTTGGAGATTGTGTGTAGTAAAAGCTTACAATTGCCTTGACTTGATCCTGTTATCAGTTGGGCAGCAGCATTGCGTCGCAGCCCAATGTTTCTCTGCGCGCCCTGATTGGCTGTTCGCGTGATGCTGGCTGCATCCTGCTCTCCCAGTCAAGACAGAGGGAGTGGAGCTGGGAGCGCGGACGCAAAAAAATCTTCACGATAGAACAGAGGGGATTAACATTTTCTCTGTTTTCCTCACCTGCAGGGAGATGCTTACGCTCACCATGTCCGTAGAGGTGAAAGCAACTGATGTTTCCAACTCGTGACTGCTTCTCCAAGACGTCCTCGGACAGCGTTGTGAGGCGGAACACCTATACCACTGAAAGTCTCACCTTTTCACTCACCGAGCGGGTTAGCAGAAGGCCAGTACCATGCCCGCCGGAGTCAACGACCCCGAGAGCATACTGAGCTACCAGGTAAAGTGGTCTTTAAATGTCAGCGCGTCTCTCCCTGGAGGTGGGAAGAGCCTATAGCCTACAAAGCCTCCACCAGATATAACCCAGTTTGGAATTCACTGCTCAAACAGAAACTCAGAAATTGCTATTCGGATGATGTGCTGTTTTTTTTTTTTTTAGTTGTTATGGGATGTTTTATTGATATAAAGGAAGACGCCCGGCGGGCTTGATGTCTCTGGCACTACAGTGTTGCGTTTTGCCCACGCCAGGTCCAGCTTGCTACAAAATCAATGCAATGTATTTTATGACTCTACCCTGTTTCATAGAAATACATATCATGTTGAGGTCGAGTTAATGATGGCTAGCTTGTGGCGGTAACAGTTATGGGTTACTGACCAGTGCGATGCTATATGCGGAGGGTATTGTTGTTATTGTTATACTGACACGTGTAGTGTTAATTCCCGGACAGCATATCACATTGCAATGCACATCATGAAGAAATATTTGTTAATGAATGAATGTGTTCAATGGTGGAGAGCCAATACATTGTGACAGTGTATCCCGTCATTAAATACATACGGATGCTTATTAAACTCATCTCATCTGTTGTAATAAGACCGGGATAGGTCAGTGGATTTTCAGCTGGGTCTCGCATAGGCTGCATGTTATTTTCTCAATTACCCTCAAATGACCTTGACGCCATCCTTACGCCGCGTGCATCGCACCGTTTTGAATGGGCATGTCTACCTCGAGACACGCTGTAGCCAATCAGCAGCAGGGCGAGGACGGCCCGTTGTAAAGTAACATTTGAAGGGGGTGGGGGGGAATTGCACGATTCTTTAATGCGTGATCGATTATCAGACCCTCGGTCAGCTGACGGGACGGAGGGGAACCAGGGGAACCAGTGAGAAAGAAAGGACCGTTAACATGAGGCCCAGTGGAGGAGTCATACCAGCCCCGAGGGGTGTTTATTCAACAACAGCAGTACACTGAGAGCAGGCAGTAACGCATATGCTTAAACGGTCTGGCTTAATTATGAGCTATGAAAGCTAGCAGGCCGACAGCTAGAGACCTGCAGAGAGCCTTTTAGGAGGTATGGATGTATTCAAGAAGGAGCAGGTACTAAAGTATCCTGGAACAGATTTTAGAAGAATACCAGGTATACAGATATCATAGAAAAACTAAGACCCTATAGTAATATTATAAGAATACCATAGCAGATTAGAAAATACCATTAGGTCACTATAAACTCTTACCTGGCTTCTGTACATTTTCTGTGGTTCTGCTTTTCATCAAGTACTTTCTTATATCCATGTAGAAACAGGTTTATTTGTAGGCTGTCTATGTTATATGTACTTTTGGCTATCATGAGAGAAGCTTACATTTAAGTCATTTTTGCTAACATTGTACCTGGCAAGTTACAACGCTAGTGTGTGTTGTAGCTAGCTAGCTAACATTAGCTAACTATAACAAAGGGGAGTAACATGCCTTTTCATTTCTATTAGACTATTGAGCGTACTGTACCTCCGTCTCACTCACCTACTGTCTGGGATTAGTTGTGTAGTGCTGCTGTCTGCCTGCTCTTCCTTATGTCTCTCAGTCTGGTGATGGTAGGTCTCTCTCTCTCTCTCTCTCTCTCTCTCCTTATGTGTTCCAATTCTCTCTAAATGCTTTGAAAATCACTATGGTTATGTGTTAATTCAAAATCAGTATGTATGCCTATGAGGTGGGTAGCCTTAAGCCTAGTTAATATAAAAAAACATGACAAAAATAATTATAGGGCACCCCCCCCCCCCCAAAAAAAAATCTGAATCTGTGATGTTTTCTCCTGTCTATTGCCTGTTGATTTGTGCATTGTTTTGCAAAGCACTGTAGAGCTGTCCCTGAGCAAAGCACTTACCCCCCAACTGCTCCAGGGGAGTTGCTCAGTGGCCACCAGCAGCTCCCAGGTGTGAAAGTGTGAAATAGTATGAATGTGAAACAGAATGGAAAGAAATGAGAGTTTAGGTGCTGTAACAGAGAGTATATCTGACCATGTGAAACAGCAGGATTCTGTTTATGGGTTAAGCCTGTGTACTGCTATACTACTACTAATTAATTGCCAAGTCAATATTATGGTTTGGATGTAATTATTCTGGAAATAAACATTACTGCTATTGTCTGTTAAGTCTTAATGACTGGTTAATCTGATGTAATCAACCATGGAAAATCTCTCCATCAAAAATAATATTATCCCACTAATGTTGTATTCTCCTCATACTCAATGATTCAATAAGTGAATGGGCACACAAACCAATATAATTACAGGTGTGCAGAATCATCTTTGAAAGCATCTTTGCTTTATGTTATGTTTTTTTTTTAAACATATGCACCTTTGCACAGTACTGTATTTGTTATGTTTGCATTTTTGAAAGTGCCATGAATTCACAGCAGGATATTGATATGATTTGGGTAGAAAGAGCTGTTCTGTGCTCGCATGGATTCAGATGTAGCTCATACTATGCATCATTTAATGTCCAACCTCACTGTGCTGTCTGGAAACCAAACCAAATGCTGAGGGAGGCAGCTTCAAATGAAGTGCAGGGTATCAGCCCTGCGATTGAGAGATTGTGATTTCAGCTCCCAGTCAGGCCATAACTCATGGCTTTCCACATCATAAAATTGCCCCAGGTTTAAGGCCCACCAACACAGTCTTCCTGCTTCCACTTGATGTCACAGCTCCATTTTTCAGCCGTTTCACAGGAGCTTTTCTGTGTCCCTGCAAGCAGTCATTTTAATCAATTTGGGAACACAAAATGGCATGAGTGAGAGCAACACATAGAAATGATGCCGATAGAATGCGTTTCTTTTTAAAGGGCAACACCACACTTCTTGAAGCTCTAAATGTAATGTTTTTAAAGTATTCCATATTATATCATGTTTCAAAACCATTTATGTGATCTGCCCCAAATTCACCATTTATGATTGTGGTTTGTAAACACCTACAAATAGAAGAGTTTTGACTCCCTTCAGTGCTTTATTTGTGGTCTCTGTAACGGTTACTGGAATCAGAGATGGAATAGAACAAGAGGGTTTATTGGAGGCAAAAACCGGAGCATAGGGTAGACACTGAATGAGGCAGGAGACAGGCAGGGGGATTCGGCAGGCAGGTGGTGGACGTCCGGCTAGGCAGGTTAGCAGGCAGGGAGACGGGGGAACGTGTAGACGGCTGGAGACGGTAGAGATCCACACTGGTTGGAACAACGATCTGGCGATGAGTGACCGGAAGACCGGGGGAAGATATACTGGAGGCTTGATGGGTAGATGGAGATCAGGTGTGTAGGCAGGAGCTGGGAGGTTGATTGAAGTGCCACGCCCACCACTCACACACACACATATGAAATATTTGCTATGAAATATTGCAAGAACGTGGAGGGACAGTGGGTTCAATGGGACCTTATTTATGCTGATGTGCTATGCTGCGCCGCCTCACTCCTCTTTATATGTTGTTAAATCATCTTTCAACCACAAAGCCGCCAACCAAGGCCACAGTGTTCTTTGTAGACCGAGAGCACTTAGAGAGGGGGAAGATATGGAGAGAAATAAGCGGCATTGAACAGTTTGTGCATGACTCATTCTACCTGTGGGCTGGAGTATAAACATCCGTCCCTCTTGTCCCCTCTCGCCTCCATATCTCAACAACTCTCTCCTCTCCTTTCTCACATTTCCCCCCATTAACCGGCGCTCTCCCCCTTTCATCCGTTCACTGGGTTCCCCTCCTCTCTGTGAAGCACTGTAAGTAATAGCAGATTAGTAATGGTTGTGGATGTGATGCAGCAGTGCTAACCCTGTCCCTCAGACACAGAGCCCCGGGTCTGGAAGTGACAGGCCAAGTTGTCAGAGTCAGGATCTGTCACCCTGCTGTCAGTTCAGGGTGCTGCTGGGGAGGCGAGGAGAGAGGGGGCAGCTTGCAAAAGGGGGAGGCGGGTAGTGGGTGTTGACCGGGGGGGAAAAGTAGGAGACTGTTGGGGAAAGAGAAGGAAGACGAGGAGGCGGAGGTCGTCTCAAAGGAAAAGGATGAAGAAGTGTGTCGTCAAGAGGTCCTCAGAACCTCCTTCATGTCAGCAGGCGTCAAGACCTCTCACCCAGGATGAAGCCTTGACTCCACGCTGCTCTCTTTACTGGTGATCTAGTGATCGTGTTCGTACGGCGCGAAAAACAGTCCAGTCTGAGGAGCGGGCGTATCACTCCCTGCTTCTGAGTAACCGTGATGGCAGCTGGCTGTTGGAGTGGCTGTGATGCATTGTGCCAGTTATCCCTCTGGATCTCAAGCCTCGTTAAAGTCATCAGCAGGCTTCTCCCCCTTTTAAAATTTGTGCCTCTCCGCTCGCACGGCGTCACCCTCTCCACGGACCCCGATGGTGTGAAAAGGGAATTCTGTTCGCCGCTCATCGATCGCCCCGTTCAGTCGGGGAGAGCGGGGGCGCAAATCACTGCTGCTCTATTTGTTTGGGATCATAAGCGGTGGCATTTGTTTCTCTGTGATGCGCTAGATTGGAAATAAACTCTGCTGTCAGGGGAACGTTTTTTTATCTCCACAAATTATTTTAGGAAATACCAAACAGCTCTATCTTCACATCGACAACCGTGCATTTTTTTTGTTCAGTTATGCAATGGGCTTTAACAGGCGTCATGGGCACTGGAGTCATGAACTGAGCACATGGAGGAACACGTAGGCGTCTGATGCAGATAAAAGAGGTCTAAAAGCAACAGCAGCGATAACCTACAGATGATTTATTGTCCTTTATTTCCTTTACATTATCAGTAACTCTTCAGTTACAGTTTGCATGTCAACCTATCACAGCATGCACTCCTGTATAAATGGCTCCTCTTCATGTAAGTCGTAAAAATAGATAAACATGATTTAACACAATAATATTTGCTTTTGGTAACTCTGGGGCGGATCTACTAAAGGTTTGCGTGTGTAAAAAGGTGTGCAAACTCATAGCACGCGCAAATAAATGTACAAACTGATCTACTAACAGTGCGCACTGAGGACTGCGTCTTGCAAATGTGCAAAATAACACGCCTTATCCAGTTAGTACTTTTGCCTCAATGAATATGCAAGATGGGGCGTTTACACGCTATTTAGCAAAATACTGGGAGGAGAAAATGTAAATAGATTAATGTAGCACACGCACTGTGATCTATCAAACCTGAACGCAATTTCGTTGATGGAGACTGCGTCTGTATTTAATACGTTTCAAAAGAAGGTGCAAACGCCCTGCATGCGTAATTGTGCACAAATGACTGCCGTTATTGTAGCGAGAAGGAGACGTAGAAACTGCACTTGAACTGCACTTGTTGCTCAATGTTAGTTAGAGGCATCTCTTCCACCTGTTTTCTTTGCTGAGGTTTTATTATAAGCCAATTTTTCTTTTGTTCTTCGTCTTATATCTTGCCATCTTCTCTTAATTTCATCCGTTGTTCTTCTTGTTTTACCAACGGCATTTACTTTCTCACAGATGATCTCCCCAATAGTGTTATTTTTTGTCATATTCAGATTTTTTTGCTGTAGCTCATCCAAATGTTTATTTGCCTCTTCCACTAACACCTCTAATTCTATAGGCGCAAATTTCATTTTGCGCTTGCGGTTCTGTTGCCCATCCAAACTCTCCATGGTGCAAAACATTAAACACGCAAAACCCTTATTTAAATACTGCTGTCTCCACCACGTTTGCACCTGTTGTCATTTACGCACGCATTCTTAGTAAATCACCCGCAAAACGCCCATCAACCACACGCGCAAACTTTTAGAATGCACACGCAAATTAGTACCCTTTATTTGGGATCTTAGTAGATCCGCCCCTCTGTTGGTAACCAAACTTTGTGGGGGGTGGGGGGGGTTTTATGACAGGACACCTCTAACCCACACCTGAATGTGATCTCATTGATTGGATCACATTACATTACATTACATTACATACATTACATTACAGTCATTTAGCAGACGCTTTTATCCAAAGTGACTTACAATAAGTGCATTCAACATAGGTAGGCAAGAAAACTACTAGTCACCAGAAATCATAAGTGCATTTCCTTCCTAAACAAGCAACTAAGAGCAGAACTAGTGTTAATGTAAGAGTGCAATAAGTTAGCAACCTACTTATCTTAACAAATGAGACAAATAGAGAATCGAATAAAACAAGAGCTAAGACAAATAAGTGAACCCAATAAACAAGAGCTAAGACAAGAGCTAAGACAAGTAAGTGTATCCAAGAGCCAGTAAACAAGAGCTCAGGCACATAAGTGACGACAAGTAGTCATGGCTCACCTGGATCAGGATCAGGATCAGGATCACCAGGATCACCTGACTTAACCCCTTTCATAGAAGTCATTATCCCAGAGCAGGGCTATTCAACCAAGTGCCACGGAGGGCCGAGAGTATGGAGGTTTTCAGTCCAACCGAAGACCACAGCAGGTGATTCCACCGATTCGTTCCTCCTCTGTAGTTGGAGGTGTGCTAATAAGTGAAATCACCTGCTGTGGTGTTTGGTTGGTTTGGTTGGTCTCGGCCCTCCATGGTTGAAAAGTCCTAGAGGTTTACATACTTTTTTTTCCAGCTTAGGCCGGTAATGTTTAGACAATATGTTCAAGAAAATGCATTTTTTTGTGTGTTATGTCACATTGTGTTCATCTACTGCCATGACTTAGATGAAGATCAGACCATTTTCAAGCTATGGGCATCTACCAACCCTCAGGGACAAGACCGCATCCTCGGGCTCCTTCAACGATCTGGTGCCGCCGTGTCCTCCTCCCCCCTCACCTCACCACCCAGCCTCCAGCCGGCCGCACTGTAGGTCTCCCATGACTAGTTAGCGCTGATTAGCTTCGCGAAGGACAGAAACTCAAGGGCAGGCAGCCATTTTGGGGCTAGCAAGTGGACCGCTTTGATGGTGGAGTGGCAGTAAGCTATATGTGGGGAGTGATTACGGAGTCGCGCCCTCCCCAAGCCCCGGTGACTGTTCCTGAGCCTGAGGACAAGAGTGAAGGAGAAGGGGCAGTTGCCAGGAGATGGAAGCAGGTAGCAAAACACAAACTATTTGTCAGTGGAAAATCGTGCGCGCAGGAGAGGTCTCGCATGTGCACACAGTCACACACACAAAACTTGAGGTAATACAAAAGCAAGCAACACTTCAAGCGCCGTGTGTGCTTTTAATTAGCTAAAGCACTTAAGGTGACACAAGGGAGGTGAGTTGTGAATGGCAGAGAATCATTAACCTGCTGAGAAAACACATACCTGCATGATTTAGCTGTTAGGGAGAGAGCGCCGTTAAAGCTGGGAGCGTTAATGAACTGTGGCCAGGATGGACGCCTGGTGGACCGTGACTGATATTCTGTTAAGAAGGGCCTCGGGGGGGGAAGCCTGTCATGGGATGGATATTGCTAGATTATCCAAAACAATCACTACATGTCAGAAGTCATGTTTTTCCATCATGTCATGTTTCCTACTCTCTCAAACACAATCATCCACTCTGTAGTTTTCTTATTGATCTGGATGGGCACCAGGAGGATGGTCCTCGCTATGCACCCAATGGATTCAAACAAATTGATGAGATCTGATGGACTCCCATCCTTTCTGGGACAAAGAGCTTTTAGTCTCTCTGTCTCTTTCTCTCCCCCCCCCCCCCCCCTCTCTCTCTCTCTCTCTCTGTGTGTGTGTGTGTGTGTGTGTCTGTGGTAAGTGAAGCTCCAGTTGTAATGGAGCTACATTGCTTCCAGCCTGAATCCAAACCATAAGCCTGCATGGAAGCTTTAATTCAGCAGGCCCAGCTGCACTGACTGATAACAGCGCGCGCGCGTGTGTGTGTGTGTGTGTGTGTGTGTGTGTGTGTGTGTGTGTGTGTGTGTGTGTGTGTGTGTGTGTGTGTGTGTGTGTGCGTGTGTGTGTGTGCGTGCGTGTGTGTGTGTGTGTGTGTGAGCATCAGGGTTAGGGAGAGACTCAGCCAGAGAATGTGAGTGTGCATGAGAAGCACTAGCACCTCAACACTATAATCAGGAATAGGACATTTATCTATTTATGTTTTCTCAAGTTACATTTTAAATGTACAGAAATAAAACTACAAAAATAATGATTGACCCAATAAACACAAAAAACAAGTAATGTAACAGTAATGTAACAAAACAGTTGAGACAAACACAATTTGAATGTGTTTTCGTCTCACAGATAAGATTATGGTCTGGACACTGTTGATGAATCGTGTTTATGTCAAATATAAGTACAGTTATACACGTTCTTCTGTAACAAATACATCTACACATTATTGTGTAAAAATCAATGCAATATAAACTGTAGGTGGTTTAATTAGAACCTAAACAGATTTATTAGTAAAGCTGATTGCAAGAGGACAGATAGAGAGGTTTAGTGCATCGGCGCCTTAAAGGTTTTTGTTGAGGGCCAAAGGAGGAAACATACGTGGAGGGTGGACTGCTGGCAAAAAATCACTGTTGCATATTGTTTATTGTTCAGAAATATAATTGCTTTCAGTCTCATCTATCATCAAGATGTCTGTGTGCTGTTATGTTGAAAGTGTCCTGATATTAGAGTATGCAGCATCATCATAAACTAAATACAGGATAATGTAACATCCTGAAACCCTAGTAAAACATGGAGGTTTAACTATGAGTGGCTGATGTTTAGGAGACAGATGCCTTTCCATTATGAGAGTTGAATTACATTTCTACTTTTTAAAAACGTTTTTGTTGTCCACTGAGTCGGGGTGTTGTTTAGGGTTAGACACTTCCGGTCCCAAGCCTTTATGCTGCCACCATACTATTATTATAACACAGGAGTTAGATTCATTGTTTGGCACTTACCGACTTACCAATTAAGTAACCCTATTCCCCAGAATTGTCTTGGGATGTAGAAGTGCTCTGTCATGGAAAGAGAAAGAAATCCCAGAGTGCTGATGTGATGGAGAGGGTGTGGAAGAAAGCAGGAAGGCTTGTCTTAGCAGCGCCGAGACACCTACACTGGTGAATTAACACCGGGGAGCTGCATGTCTTGGGATCACAGAGCTGTTCCTGAAGTCTGCGTCAACGAGAGGTGGTCCTTTGTGCTGATGTCATTCAGATCTTGGAGGGTTTTGCCTGTAGTCAGGTAAGACAATCACAACAATTAGCCTTCGGTGCACGCTCACTTGATTTCTCTTCTCATCATAACCTAGGGTTAGTGTGATGAGCAGTTCACCTCTTGTGTGCAGTCTTTTTAATATATATTGTCATTTGTTAATTGTGCTGTTTCGTTTTGTTTGGTGATGGTAAATAAAGTGCAGCTAGACAGACAGACAGACAGACAGACAGAAACATACATACATAAATGCATACAGGAAGGAAGGAAGGACGGAAGGAAGGAAGGAAGGAACGATCCAAGGATCTATGGAGAGGCTAAGGGAATGAAATAAACAAGAAGGCACAGAGACAGTTTAGAGACTTTAGTGGGTATATGCACACACACACACACACACACACACAAAGCGCTTTAGTGGAAATGGAGTTTGCTGTCCTAGGCACCTCCACTCAAAGGGCATGTATAATAGTTCTCATAAGCCAAATCATATTTGTCCAACCAGAACACAGGAGGACCCGCCTCTCTGATGCTGCTCTGACAGATGAAGTCATTTTCAATCCCACTCCACTAATACGAAGCTTCGAGGAGACAGATGGTTATCACGGTGGCATTCACTGCCAGCTGGATGCTGGACTGGCCGGTCACAGTGAAAGGCTGCATGACAGACACTGTAGATCTTCAGAGGCTGTGTTGGCGCCCCGGCTCTAGCTCTGGAGGGGGAGACTGACTGTCTGTCATCCTCCCCGCAGACACACACACACGCACACGCACACGCACACGCACACGCACACGCACACGCACACGCACACGCACACACACACACACACACACACACACATACCACATAAACATCTATCAAGAGATTAAGGATCTGCAGTGTTGTGGCTGTAGACTTTGTTGTTGATTTTGATAACTTCCTTTATTTGTTTTGAGTTTCATAAGCTCCTTGTTTTTCCCCCAACTAAACTAAACTAAACTAAACTAAACTAAACTAAACTGAACTGAACTGAACTAAACTAAACTAAACTAAACTAAACTAAACTGAACTGAACTGAACTAAACTAAACTAAACTAAACTAAACTAAACTGAACTAAACTAAACTAAACTAAACTAAACTAAACTAAACTAAACTGAACTGAACTGAACTGAACTGAACTGAACTAAACTAAACTAAACTAAACTAAACTAAACTAAACTAAACTAAACTAAACTAAACTAAACTAAACTAAACTAAACTAAACTAAACTGAACTGAACTGAACTGAACTAAACTAAACTAAACTAAACTGAACTGAACTAAATCTAACCATTCTATTACGCCATTTCTTTTTATTTATTGATTTAGCTATAAACTTTAATGGCAACAAAATATTTAATTTCAAAATATTCATTTTGGAAAAAATAATATTTCAATATTTCTGAAATGTAGGATAACCTAACTGTAAAAAAGTGATCATATTGTCATCCAGTCGCTTACATTACTTGGAATTCTTTAAAAAGTGTAATAATTTGTTTTCATTTTGTGCTTTTAATCATTTTAAGGGAGAAATGGTGAATATTTCAGTTGTCTCTTCAGCTGTAGACAGTTCTGTGACCAACACCCTCTCACACTCTAACACATACGGATGTGTCTGCATGAGTGGGAGGAAGCATCCAGTATGCAGAGAGCTGCATTTATGTGCTTGTGTTTAGTTAGAGGCGAGTTGGCAACCAACCGGGGAATTGCAACCCCTCGCCCATTTGTCTTTATATATTGATTTAAGCTATTGATTTTCATGGTAACGGTTCTAGCCAACTTCTCTGCATCGCCCACACACGTGTTTGTGTAGAGAGGAAGGAAGGAAGGAAGGAAGCATCCAGCTGTATTAATACAAATTTGGTCTTGTCTCTGAACTGCCCCACCCAAGGTTTCTCCCATTCTTGTCTCTCCTCATAAGGCTTCTTTTTTTCTTTTTTCTTTTACAAAACACATAAACAAAAGTGGTACATATGTGCCAACCAGACACAAAACACACACTTGCAACAAGGGGAGGATCTGTCTCTTAATTAAACAATAAAATCCTAATGGCTTGGGAGTTTTTCCTTCTAAGGCAGGTGTGATCGGTGAGGTAACGTTAGGTTAGATGGGTTGGTAGGCTTGTTTCTGTCTTTACATGGAAAGTCCTTTGAGACTTTTTTTTTGATTAAGGGCTGTATAAATAAGTCTGACTTGACTCGACTTGACTCAGGTTCCCACGATAGACTCATCAGCATCGGACAAATACATGACCGTGGATAACACAAAACACAGGTAACACACGACATGATGTCAGCAAAAAGTACTGTTTAGGAGCGTGCCATAGGGGTGGTAAAACACAGCGCTGACTTGAGTTCCACTGGATAGTACAGACTAGCACATTCTCCAACTTGTCTTTCATGCTGAGTTCACCCTGGTGTGTGTGTGTGTGTGTGTGTGTGTGTGTGTGTGTGTGTGTGTGTCTGTGCCAGACACTCTGAGAATAGACTGTCTGGAATCTGATCCTCATCTTTGAAAAGCTCTTGAAAAGTTTGGCCAATTAGCGTCTCGGTTACTGGCTCGGTAGCGTCTCTTTCTAAGGGTCCTTCTGAACTCACTTCACAGACGGACCCTGAGGGGCTGGAGGTGTTTGTACATAGCTAGATTTGTCCAGACCGAGGTTGAAAACATTTCAGTTATGGTCCATGGAGCATGGGTGTAGAGTGTCCTGGTGCAGAGACCCTTCATATCCACACTCAATACCACTAATAATAATACTAACATTATACTCGCACGTGTGTGTTTGTGTGTGTGTGTGTCCGTCAGAGGCCAGATGAGGAGGTGGTGGTGGACCAGGGAGGGACCAGCTCAGTGCTGAACATCCACTATGAGAAGGAGGAACTAGAAGGTGAGTCACCTGACCCCGCCCCCGTCTTCAGGTCTGCTCGTCCACTCACCGAGGGATCGTCGTGCATTTTTCATGAGACCAAACAGTGTTTTTGTTATGCACAATTAGATCATTTCAGCTGTTCACCTTACCTGTCTCTTACGTATCTCCATGGTGCTCTGCGTGCGTGCCCCCCCCCGGGTTCATTAAAGTGCACGTGGTGTTCATGTGGAAGTGTTTTGAGGACGTGTTTCTGTGTGTGTCTGTGTCTCCTTATCGTGGAGATGAATAGAACTCCGCATCAATTATGAATCCTCCATCTAGCCTGAGTAGGCTGAGAGAGGGGGGGGGGTCTAATCCGTCGTTACTGGGGGGACGCAGGTGTGTGTGTGTGTGTGCACGCACACACATACACACACACACAAGCACAAACAAGCACGTACACACACGTCAAACTGCCTCAGAGCCGAACAATCTGGTTTCGGTGTTTTATTCATGACGGTTTGTGTTCGTTTGTGTGATTCTTTTATCAGCTGCTCAGTTTAGTTTCTGTTTTGACATGAAAGCAGATTTTGTCCTGTGAATTCAGTCTGTCGCTATCACGCCGCGTTGCCTCCAACACCAGCCTCTCGGTTTGGCAGGACGAAGACGCTTATCGGAGCTGGCGGCGGTGGTGGAGACTAATCTGGAGCAGAGAGGCAGGTCTAAAAGTGCCACTGTCCCCATTGGCTCTCCCCATGCAGCTTTAGGCCAATAACTAACCTTCAGTCTAATGGCCTTGAACTTCAATCATACTTTTAACCAGCCCAACCATTACAACAGCTGTCACCTCTGCTTTGCCCACCGCCACCTGCTCTATTCTCGTGTACCCTCCAACTCCCTCATCCGAGAGGCTGAATTGAAATGAACTTACTTCATGTACAGAGGGTGGACAAAGCAACGAAAACGTCACAATCACAAAGAGGTCTGACAATTACCATTTTTTTCAAAGCGTCACGAGGCAACTAACAGAGCTACAAAAGCGGCAAATAGTCTGTGCCCGAATTGCAGGTGCACCAGTCCTGAAAACTGCAAAGTGATTTAATGTGGCAGGAAATCAGACGCAGTCACAAGAAACACGATATGTTCTGAGCCCCATTGCTGGTGTTTATGGAAGGGCTGCCAACTGGAAACCACTTGTATCCAAGGCCAACGCACAAATTACATTACATTACATTACATTACAGTCATTTAGCAGACGCTTTTATCCAAAGCGACTTACAATAAGTGCATTCAACAAAGGTAGGTAAGAAAACTACTAGTCACCAGAAATCATAAGTGCATTTCCTTCCTAAACAAGCAACTAAGAGCATAACTAGTGTTAATGTAAGAGTGCAATAAGTTAGCAACCTACTTATCTTAAACAAATGAGACAAATAGAGAATCGAATAAAACAAGAGCTCGAAATACACACCTCGAAATACACACGACCCGGTGAAAGAAGCACAAAACATGGACAAAAAAATCGAGTCTGATGATTCATATTTATCCTTTGTCATACATTGATGATGTACATTTGGAGAAAGCCAAAAGACCCACAATTTCTGTTGTCAACTGTTAAACGTGGAGGTGGATCTGTAGCGGTTTGGTCATTAGGTTCAATGGTCACTGTGCATGGTGGTATAATGGTCATTTAACAGGACCAGGTACAAACACTGTTACCCTCATGCTGTTCCATACACGATAATGCCCCCATGCACATTGCTTAAGAAACTCAAGTGTGGTCAAACACCTTTGATGGCTTCCCCACTCACCAGATCTAATCGTCATTAAACCTTTATGTGACGATGTGAAACACAGAGAGCGAAGTAGATTTCCACTTCCTCCCTCCTCCAGACACAGTTCAGGACTGGTGTGACAGGACTGGTGTGACAGGACTGGTATGACAGTATTCCACAGAGGGTTGAAGCTGTTATGGCAAAGGGCAGCCTTACTCCTTATTAGGCAGTGTTAGGTGTTTCCGTTATTTTGTCTACGGCTGTATGCCTCTAAAACGCATCTAATGCACTCTCCAGATAGTTTATGGTGTTTTGGGTGAATCTCTGTACTGTTGTTGTCAAAAATATTTTTTGGAGTAGCAAAAAGCTTTATAATGCTTTTATGTAATGTTTTAAGGGTAGTGATGTAAAGTTGGTATATTAGTATTACTTACTGACTCAATAAAATGGTTAAATCACGCCAAATTCTTTCTTCCTTACATTTTTGCTGTTCTTTTTTATTCACTTTCTTCCTCACTCTCTCACCTCTCTCTCTCTCGTCACTTCCCTCTACCTTTCCCAGGCCACAGGACTCTGTTTGTCGGGGTGCGAATGCCCAGGCAGAGCCACCGTCACCACAAGACCCATGGCTCTCGCCACCGCAAGAGAGACAAAAGGGCAGGAAGCATCGCAACACAACCAAGCGATGGAACCGAGACTTCCACATCCACTCATGGTAAGCCACACACACACACACACACACACACACACACACACACACACACACACACACACACACACACACACACACACACACACAGAATGCATCTTAAACCCCAAACCTCTTACCACAGGTTACTCCTTTACTGACAGGATCATTTTTCACTATTCACTTAACGCAATATTTTTCAGTTGCATGTTCTTATATACTCATTCATTAGTCTGAGTTTGTGAACTCTGTTGTGGCTCCTGTAGCAGTGATGACTTGGAGTAAACGTCTGCTGTAGCCACTGATCAGTCTCTGGCATCTTCCTGGAGGGATTTTCTCCCAACTCCTCCTGCTTCTTCCTGCTTGCATGAATGACATTTTTATTCACCTTCTTCTTATTGTTGATGGATGCACAATGACATAAGACATCAGATGCAGATGCATCAGCAGCAACGAAGGCATGTAGATCTCTGGATGATATTCTTGGGTTGTTTTTACAAGTTTTAATATTTTTCTTGTGGCTCTTGGTGATACTTTAGAAGAACGTCCTTAAATTCTCTCCATTTGTATATTATTTGCCTCACAGTGGACTGATGGAGCCCAAATGTTTTTGATTTGACTTTACAATCTTCCCCAGACTGATGCACATTTACTACTTGCTTAGTGTCACACTCCTCCCCAAAGATCTGACCTTGGAAAATGCACATTTTGATTAAATAAAGTTTCTATAACTGCACAAAGGGTTCACAAACGTTCAAGCATGACTGTAGGTTGTTACTTACTTGAATACTTCAGCACATCAATTTAGCGATGAGGTCCAATTCAAACAATGGTGACAATTGTTTGGAGATTGTTGGAGAGAATAATATACTCGGTCATGGGTCAGTGTTGTACATGTGTGCATGCTTGTACATCCATGCATCTCCCAGAGAGGGGGTGGTGGTTGTTAACAAGGCCTATCAATACTGTGGGCAAATCTTTAAACACACACACACACACACACACACACACACACACACACACACACACACACACGCAGAGTTGTGTCCAGCACTCCAGGCTAAAATTGACAAGCCCACTAATTAGTTACCAAAGAGCAAGAACTAGTCAGCATATTGCATGTATGTGAATGTGCATGGGTAGGTGTGTGTGTGTGTGTGTGTGTGTGTGTGTGTGTGTGTGTGTGTGTGTGTGTGTGTGTGTGTGTGTGTGTGTGTGTGTGTGTGTGTGTGTGCGTGCATGCAGATGTTGGCTTGCGTGTGTCTTGTTTGTAGCCATTTAAAAGGCACATAATGAGAAAACATGTTGTGTGAAAATCCTGCCAGAAACGAGGCTCACCTCCCTCACCCCCTACTTCCTCCACCTCCCTCACCCCCTACTTCCTCCACCTCCCTCACCCCCTACTTCCTCCACCTCCCTCACCCCCTACTTCCTCCACCTCCCTCACCCCCTACTTCCTCCACCTCCCTCACCCCCTACTTCCTCCACCTCCCTCACCCCCTACTTCCTCCTCCTCCATCCAGACACTCCGTCCCAGCGGGTCCAGTTCATTCTGGGATCAGAGGAGGATGCTGAGCATGTGGCCCATGAGCTGTTCACCGAGCTGGATGAGATCTGCGTGAAGGATGGCAAGGATGCTGAGTGGAAGGAAACAGCCAGGTCAGGAGCTCCTGAGGGGACTGTCGGCAACTCACCGCTAATGCTTCCGACAAACAGGCAGCTCTACAGCTGTACTGTCGAAACGAAGAGGGAATTGCACAAGCAGTAGTTACATGATGCTTTATGCTTACTGGATCATTCCGGTCCATTTGCTCAAGATAAAAGCTCAATTGAGAGGAACGACACAAACACCGCTGTGGCCTCCTTCATGCTGCAAGGAATTGTACAACCTGTCTCAAAAATAATATTATCACCTCTGCATCTTGTATTTACAGTTTTTCTCAGTCGCTTTAGTACATTTCTCGAATCATCCGTAAGATTTGCGAAGCAGTAAGCGCATTTCTCGAAACAGTTGGTACAACAGCGCCGCACAATGGATTACCTGCAAAAGCTACTTGCTCAAAATCATCTGTCAAAAGAGTTCATCTGTCAAAAGTAAATCTTTATGTCAATGAACATGTCAGTCCATCAGAATGACAAGTCCTTGTGTCATTGAGTACAAACAAGATAGTCAGAATGCTTAGTCATGTTGTCAGTATAACAGTTACTCTGATGGAAACTATGGTGAAGGGTTTGATGACAATGATTGAAAATGCACAAGGCTGCACTTTTTCTGTATGGCACATATCAATTTCAAAAGACATATACAACCAATAATTGTTCAAATTGTCATAATTGTTAGTTATTTGCCTAAATGTGCTAAAACATTTGCAGATGATAACAAAGAGAAATGCTCTTTCTGTTGTGCTCAGGTAACAAAATGTTGTCTTGACGACTTCAACTGTAATTCGAGAACTGAGACAAAGCAACTGAGAAAAACTGGAGTGAAAGTCAAGATTCACTTGAGAGCAATTCATCAATTCAGGACACATTTACAAAAAAAGTCTAATAGAAATGTATAGAAAATATGCTTGACAGATTATGACAACTGGTTCAACCATTTTGCATGTAATGACTTATGCAATGAACTAATGCCTAGATGTTCTGGGGGGTGAGACGATTCTACAGAGAACCAATATAATACATTTTGATCAACATGACATGAGCTATTGATAATGTAGGAAACAGCAGACAGTTGGACATAACCATTTGCATGAATGTGCTAAAGCATTTGTTCAAAAGAATGAGAAAATACTTTTATGATGTGCACAAGTGACTAGATGATGTGGAGGTTGAACGTAGTTTTGAGAATTTCAATTCTGATCTGAGAAAATGACCGAAGCGACTGAGAAAAAGTGTAAGTCAAAGCACCTTTCCCAAGAGGGTGCAGACCACACTATCAGATGTAGAGGTGATACATGTGTGTGTGTGTGTGTGTGGGTACCTTCTTTCTTCACAAGGTGTAAGGCTCCCCACTTCCTGTCTGCACTGAACATCCTGTGCCATCCTGTCACCTAATCTCTCGCTTCTCCTCTCATATTTGCCTCGTAGGTGGCTGAAGTTTGAGGAAGACGTGGAGGATGGCGGGGAGAGGTGGAGCAAACCCTACGTTGCGACGCTCTCCCTCCACAGCCTGTTTGAGCTGCGCAGCTGCATCATCAACGGCAGCGTGCTGCTTGACATGCACGCTGACAGCATTGAAGAGATTGCAGGTTAGAATATTACGTCCTTATTAAGTCCTATTCCAAAACAGTATCCAACAACCATTACCGTTCAGTATCTCTGAAACACAGAGGATGCAGATTGTAAAAGTGTAATTGTTTTGCCGTCCAAGGAATCTGTTAAACATGTGCTATCAATCATTTTATAAGATGAGGTGTCACTTTTTTCAAATGGATATCTTATTTTGGAGCAGAACTCTTTAAGTGGTGTTTTTTTTCTTATCTTTTTCTGTCTCTCTCTTTCTCTCACTCTTGATGAGTCATCCCTTGCCTCTGCTCTTGACTAATGTATTACATTCATTGATAGAAAACAGGCTCTATATTCCATCTATGCCCCCTGGCAGTGTGTTACAAATGGATTCATCTTCCTGTGAGATGGGACACACGTGCATACACACACAGGAACGTTGTCAGTCACAGAAACGTCTACTAATTTGACTTTCAAATATTGTCCTGTGAGACCTGCGTTGTATTCTCCTATGTGACGAGCGGACAAGCGGATTCAAACAAATGCTTGGTATTGTTTGCGAATACGATTTCCCTAAGTCTGACTCATACCCACACTTACCGATCCAGCAATGTACTTTTTAAATCTAGCAAATAATTGACCATACCATCACTTTTATAAAAGAACACACTCTGGGCTGAGAGTGGAATGGACAGAGTGTGAATCCTAGAGACTTGTTTCTCTGAGCACGGATTAATACCAGAGCCAACACCTGCAGGCACATGAAAAGACAAAATGTCCTCTATTCAAGTGTGTGTGTGTGTGTGTGTGTGTGTGTGTGTGTGTGTGTTGAGTTGGTCTGGGATGGGAGACGATGTATTCTTTATTTTTAGAGGAACAACTAAAGGCCTCACAGCTGCAGCTTCCCCCTCCAAAGTGGGCCCGTCTAGTTCAAATCAACAGGATAATTACAACCACAGAGCTCTCAACAACAGACCTATAAATATAGTGTTATGTCTGTAAGATCTAGCCTACACACAGGTACACTCTCCTCAACTCTCCTCAACACTCCTCAACTCTCCATCTGACTGCTACCTGGACTCAACTGGTTGTCAAGAGAGAGAAGTAGACAGAAAGAGAAAACAATAATAATATTATACTATTTTTGTAGTTATGTTGTTATTATTATTATTATTATTATTATTATTATTATAAATGTTATTGTTATTATGCTTTTTATGCATCAGGGTAAATGCAAGTTTTTGGATTTATAAATGTTTTAGATAGATAGATAGATAGATAGATAGATAGATAGATAGATAGATAGATACATAGATAGATAGATAGATAGATAGATAGATAGATAGATAGATAGATAGATAGATAGATAGATAGATACATAGATAGATAGATAGATAGATAGATAGATAGATAGATAGATACATAGATAGATAGATAGATAGATAGATAGATAGATACATAGATAGATAGGTAGGTAGGTAGGTAGATAGATAGATGTTTCCCCTTCACACTAGGGCTCAAAAACAGACTATTGTAATATTCTAGATTCTGTCTAGAAAGCAGCAGGCTCAGGGGTTGATGTTGGAGGTCGTGCTGTTGGCACAAAGGAGTGCTTGAAGCTCCCTCGTGCTCTTAGGTTGGATGAGACGGTGCCGAAGGAGCTTCTCAGCCCGTTCATCTCTTCATAGAGGGGGTGGGACGGGTTCTCCAAGATGGATCTGATGTTAGACCTCATCCTCCCCTCAGCCACCTCCTCCAGGCTGTCCAATCTCTCTCCCACGACCGAGCCAGCTTTCTTGACCAGTTTATTAATCCTGTTGGCATCCTTTGCCTTGATGCCACCTGATGCCACCTCCCCCGACACACCGCAGCAAAGAAGAGAGCACTGGCCACCACAGTCTGGTAGAGAGGTCATCGCCACTGGCCTCCTTAGCTCCCTTCTCACCTGGCTGGTGGTGAGAGCCAGGTTGGCGGGCGGGCTGGGGGGGGTGGGCATCTACAGAGGTGTTAGCAGAGGTGTTTAGCAGAGGTGTTGGCAGACTGGGGGGAAGGAGGGGGGAGTTGTAGAAATAGATCTTAAATAGGTATTAGGTTCTAACAGGTTTAACATGCATGTGAATAAAAACTGGTGTCCTGCTGTCAGACGGGATGTCGGGGGATGCAGGGCTGTTTTTATACCGTTAAATCAGGAAGAAAGTGATCCAATTCGAGCCGATATGTGTGAGTGGGAGCTACATTAGCTGTAGCATTTCTCAAATTTGATTTAATTTCAGATTCCTTTGGCTTGGCTCCCTCGTCGCCGTCCTCATTAACACGGCAGATTATACCGGCGCTGAGCTCAACGCATTAGCGCCGGCCTTGAGGTGTGCTCAGAATGACCGCACTGCACTGCACTGCACTGCAGTATCAGCGCGCATGCATTCGTCTGTGTCCGCTTATGTGTGCGCCTGTGTGTCCACGGTTGCAGCGAGGGTGGGATCAGCACCAAGGGGGGGAACGTCTGATTGATTATGGAGGAGGGAAGGTAGGAGGACGAAGGGAAAGGTCCAGTGCTGACTCAGCAAGTCGCCAGAGGAAAGGGAGGGGGAGGAGACACGGTGACAGATGGAGAGATGCTATTATTTTCTGCAGTCTCGACTCACCGTACATGTTGGACCACACAGATGTGATCTTCAATGTGTGTGTGTGTGTGTGTGTGTGTGTGTGTTGCAGACATGGTGTTGGACCACCAGGAGGCGTCCCATGAGCTGGATGACAGCGTGAGGGTGAAGGTGCGCGAGGCTCTGCTGAAGAGACACCACCACCAGAACGAGAAGAAGAAGAACAACCTCATCCCCATGGTGCGCTCCCTCGCCGAGGGGACCCGCAAGCAGTCAGAGCCCCATATGACAGGTGGGGGAGGAAGGGCTTCGTTCATTCCTGAACACATTTCCTGAACATTATCTGTACCGATATTTAGTGGTATAAATGTAGGAAAATCTCTTGGTATAAATCTAAAGAATGTGTGAGAAGCAACTTTGTAGATCTGTCTTTGAAATGAACGTCAATTGACTTGACTTTTACTTGGATTATTTTCGAGTGCACTATTTTAGAGAAAGGAAGCTCTTGACTAGATTGATGGATGGAGAAAGACAAGGACTGGAGGGGCTGAGGATCATGGGATGAGAGGAGTAAACATAGATGGTGAGAGACAGGAAGGCAGCCGGGGAAAAAAAAGTGAGAGTGGAAACCAGGCAGGCAGACAGACAGATGGAAATGCGTGGTCTCTAAACGGTGACATTGAATTCTTTCAAGGACAGTCCGCCCAAAATCAATAGACTTGTTCCCAAGCAAATGGCAGATTTATTGGCAGGCTATAGATTACTGCCTTCAGAGATCGTTTTATTCACTTGGCACTTGTCCAGCTAATAAACAGGATATGTACTGACACTGTTCTCTCTCTCTCTCTCTCACACACACACACACACACACACACACACACACACACACACACACACACACGCACACCTTTCTATCCAGCAGGGCCAGCCACATCTCCCCAGCCTCCCCAAGCCAATCCAGAGGTGAAGAACGGTGCTGGTCAGGACAGCGCTCAAGTCGACCTCAGCAAGGTAAACAAGCAGGCTGTGCAACGTGAGCATTATGTGTGTGTGTGTGTGTGTGTGTGTGTGTGTGTGTGATACAGAGAGAGAGAGAGAGAGCGAGGGGAAGGGGGGTGTTGTGGTGCTGAGTTTAGTGAATCACTGCTGTAATAAAAGGTTTATTCTGTCAGTCAGAAAGCTGTGAAGATCACTAAGATCGCTACATCACACCACATCACTACAGAACAGAAGAGAGAGAGTCACAAGAGTGGACTGATTATAGAGAGACTGATACAACCTATCACTGCCATCTCAACCAGTGAACACACGATGGCCCCCAGTATCTGCTACAACACATCTCGCCGGAGTAGCATAAGCTCCTCTTGTTTTGGTGGCATTATACTGTGGTGGTGTAGCTGTGGCACCCTGCTGAGATCAAAAAATCAATGGTATGTGTGCTGTCAATCAGTATCAACAACTAGGTCACATAGCGCCCTCTAGTAACCGGCAGGGGAACTACATTCAGTTGAAAGCACATCCTGCAGCACCACTCTGCAAGAGTTGAACAAGATGGCCTCATAGGACACAAAAAGGCTTCCATGTAGCGATTAACTAACATTAGAGGACATGCAATACATTTTGTCCTTCCTTTTGATGTCCCCTAACACTGAAAGGCTGCCTTCATTCCCCGAGGCTGCATTGAACCCCCTAGTGTCACATCATAGACTCATAGATGGAAGGCAGTTCTGTTTGACTTTCAAGTGAATTTGAGTGTTGACTTTGAAGTTACAGGATGCCAGTGTGATGACTTTATATTATACATTGTACATCTATACGTACACATAGCTGATACTTGCTCTCTCCCTTGTCCTGCCAGGTGGACATGCACTTCATGAAGAAGATCCCAGAGGGTGCGGAGGCCTCCAATGTGCTGGTGGGAGAGCTGGACTTCCTGGAGACGCCCATCGTGGCGTTTGTCCGCCTTTCCCCTGCTGTGCTTCTCACTGGACTCACCGAAGTCCCCATACCAACCAGGTAGAGCGCCACTCCTCTTCACCAACAGGTGTCTCCAGAAAAATGGAAAAGGTTTTAGTTTTAGAAATAAACATATGCGAACTCAGTAACCCAGATGGTTTTGCTGTTGGTAAATCCCAGGTTCCTCTTCATTCTCCTGGGCCCGGATGGAAAGGCTCAGCAGTACCACGAAATCGGACGCTCCATGGCAACCATCATGACTGATGAGGTAAAAGTCCCCCCCCCCCCCACCACCACAACCTGATCATTAGAAACTTTCACAGTCACAAATCAGACATGAACCTCCCTCTTCATGTAAAGACAGACACAGTTCCTGTCTACTCTCGATCAGATCTTCCATGATGTAGCGTACAAGGCAAAGGACCGCAGTGACTTGCTGGCTGGGATAGACGAGTTTCCTGGACCAGGTGACGGTCCTGCCGCCGGGGGAGTGGGACCCTTCCATCCGCATCGAGCCCCCCAAGAATGTCCCGTCTCAGGTACAACCTCTCAGCTGGACTTTGTCCCTTTTTGGTTTGAGTTTTCCCTAAACTGGCAGATCACTGGCTGATCCGAATGTAGTGGGCGTCTCGGTAATGTCATTTGCTGGTTGGTTGCGTGTAGGAGAAGAGGAAGATACCAGGAGTTTCCAACGGCAATGCCTGTCAGGTGGAGGAAGAGCTACAGGCTGAGCACCATGGGCCAGAGCTGCAAAGAACTGGAAGGTAAACTTGTAATTTGCAAGCAAACACCGATCCACACACACACACACACACACACTCATGACCATCTTGTGCATTGTTGATCCTGGTCAGGTTGTTTGGGGGTCTGGTCCTGGACATCAAGAGGAAGGCTCCCTTCTATCTGGGTGACTTCAAGGACGGTCTGAGCCTCCAGTGCGTGGCCTCGTTCCTCTTTCTGTACTGCGCCTGCATGTCCCCCGTCATCACCTTCGGAGGACTGCTGGGGGAGGCGACCGAGGGACGCATCGTAAGAGCACAGGCACACTGACGTAGACGTTCACACAGAGCCAGACACTGTATACACGTGTGTCTATCAGCATGTAGCATGTAGCATCTTGCAAACCAGAGAGCAAGGAAGTGTTAAAAGTAGATGCTGTAGAGTCACACTGTGTTCCTACCGTGTCTCTTAGAGCGCCATTGAGTCTTTACTGGGTGCGTCGATGACCGGGGTGGCCTACTCCCTGTTTGCTGGCCAGCCCCTCACCATTCTGGGCAGCACAGGCCCTGTGCTTGTTTTTGAGAAGATCCTCTTCAAGTTCTGCAAGTAAGGAGGACTCACCGCCTGGCCATTTTTAATAGAACGACAACCTGAGCTTTCTTTTACTGACCAGTTTTATCCCTTTCCTCTCCTCTCTCAGGGACTTTGACCTGTCCTACCTGTCTCTGAGGACGTGCATCGGCCTGTGGACGTCG
This sequence comes from Hoplostethus mediterraneus, assembly GCA_034670385.1. NCBI lineage: Eukaryota > Metazoa > Chordata > Actinopteri > Trachichthyiformes > Trachichthyidae > Hoplostethus > Hoplostethus mediterraneus. The sequence continues at coordinate 628,408 of JAXDDW010000062.1, forward strand.
CTGCTCTGTTTGGTGTTGGTCGCCACAGACGCCAGCTCTCTCGTCTGCTACATCACCAGATTCACAGAGGAGGCCTTCGCTGCCCTCATCTGCCTCATCTTCATCTACGAGGCTCTGGAGAAGCTCCTCCACCTGGGAGAAATCTACCCCATCAACACGAACAGTGACCTGGACAAACTCACACTGACCTAGTGAGTGAACACGTGTGGTTCACTGGCTCATGTAGATGGACTTTTTTCCATCTCTGCTGAAAGTGAGATGGGCTGTATGGCCTCTCTCTCCTCTGCCCATCTGTTCTCCACAAAGGAAGTGTCGCTTTCATTGTACCTCCGTCAGTCTCTCCTCACTGAGTGGTTCTGCCTTTGTTCTCTTTCCACCCCTACTCTACTCTAATACAGAACCGCAGCAGCTCTCTCCATGTTTTGGCCTATTTGAAATAATAACAACATGTGGGCTCACAATTTTTCAATTTCTGTACTGATTTTTTTCCATGTTGTCCCTCTCTCTCTCTCTCTCTCTCTCTCCCTCTCCCTCTCTTTCTCTGTGTAGCTGCAGGTGTGCACAGCCTGATAACCCCAGTAATAAAACCTTTGAAATGTGGAGTCAGAAGAATATCACTGCCTCTGCTGTACCCTGGGCCAACCTCACTGTCAAGGTAACCTAGCCATGCGCACACAAAACACATACACATTCACATGATAGCACACACTGCATTTGCACCAGAGTACATACTTTTGTTACTATTCAGCTAACCCCCTCACCTTCAGCAGCAGCTTTCCCAACAGTGACAAAGACATTGAATGGATTGGACGTTTACTCAGCACAGTGACGCCGGCCTCCTCTGGTTCCTCCAGTGTTACCTAGTTTTGACTTTCTGCCAGAGACGTCTGAACTTGTCTCTTGCTCTCCTCTGTCTTTCTCTCTTTCTGTGCATTTTGTGTCATCCGAGGTCAAGTTGTGCTAACGTCCAACTACGTGAATCTCTACAGGAGTGCGTCAGCCTGCAGGGCCACTTTGTAGGGACCGCATGTGGCCACCATGGCCCCTACACCCCAGACGTTCTCTTCTGGTCTGCCATCTTGTTCTTCGCTACCTTCTTCATGTCTGCCTTCCTCAAACAATTCAAGACTAGTCGTTATTTCCCCACCAAGGTAATGAAAACATCATAGTAGGCTGCTCTAGGGGTTGGTGACTTATCACATCAGCAACCACAGGTCCAGAACTGTGCTCATTTCTGTCCAGGTGCGATCCATGATCAGCGACTTTGCCGTCTTCCTGACCATCGTCTTCATGGTTCTGCTCGACTATGCCATTGGAGTACCCACCCAGAAGTTGCAGGTGCCCAGCAAATTCCAGGTACAGAGGAGATATGGGTCGTGTGGATCCTGGTGTAGAACTCCACAAGGTTAAAGTCGGGTCAAAGACTGACTCCTCTGCTGTGTCCCCTCCAGCCTACCAAAGAAGGCCGAGGTTGGCTGATCAACCCAATAGGGCGCAACCCATGGTGGACCGTCCTGGCAGCCTCTATTCCTGCTCTTCTCTGCACCATCCTCATCTTCATGGACCAACAGATCACTGCTGTCATCATCAACCGCAAAGAGCACAAACTACTGGTCAGAACAAACCCAAAATCCCCAATACAATATGTACTTCCAGCTTACTTGACCTTGTTTTTTCTGTGTAATATACTGTACCTCACGTATATGAACCTTTCCCCATTCTGCAGAAGGGCTGCGGGTACCACTTGGACCTGCTGATGGTGGGGTTGATGCTGGCCGTGTGCTCCATCATGGGCCTGCCCTGGTTCGTAGCGGCCACCGTCCTGTCCATCTCCCACGTCAACAGCCTGAAGCTGGAGTCCGAGAGCTCGGCCCCGGGGGAGCAGCCTCGCTTCCTGGGCATCCGGGAGCAGCGGCTCACCGGCCTGTTCATCTTCCTGCTCATGGGTTGCTCTGTATTCATGACCGGGGCCCTGCAGGTCAGTCAGACAAGCTACGCAATAGTCAGTGGAATGGAAGTGTGATGTGTGAGATATATTTTAGGAAGAATTAGAAATGATTTTGAGTGACTGTTTTGTTTCCAGTTCATTCCCATGCCGGTGTTGTACGGTGTTTTCCTCTACATGGGAGCCTCTTCATTGAAAGGCATCCAGGTAAAGTCTTCTACTCACTACTGTGATACAGGAAGCATGATCTAACATGGTCAAGATTATTCAATAGGACGACGAAGACCTCTGTACAAGCTGATCTGAGTACAGCAATACAGTCTGGCCTGTTTTTCAACTGTGACTTCATTCCTATGCCACTGCTGGAACCACCTTGTCCCTTGTGCCTTTGCCCTGTACCTCCCAGCCTCTTTCTATCTAGTCTGTCCCAATTCCTCCGATCTAATTAATCCCATAATTTCATTTCAATGAGGCCTGACAGTTAATTGCCAGAATTATGTAACCTTTGTCTTTCATTATCTCTTCCTCTCTCTTGCCATATTCACCATCTGTCTCTCTTTGTCTTTCTGCCTCTGCCTGTCTACTCTCACTTATTAATTTCTGTCCTTATCCTTTCTCTCTCTCTCTCTCTCTCTCTCTCTCTCTCTCACACACACACACACACATACATACGCCACCCCCTCTCTCTTTTCCCCCTTCGTCCTGGCGCCTCAGTTCTTTGACCGCCTGAAGTTGTTCGGCATGCCGGCGAAGCACCAGCCAGACTTCATCTACCTGCGCCACGTCCCCCTGAGGAAGGTGCACCTGTTCACCGTCACCCAGCTCACCTGCCTGGTGTTGCTCTGGGTCATCAAGACGTCGCCCGCCGCCATCGTGTTCCCCATGATGGTGAGCTGACATTTACCCACCCTCCCACCACACCAGATAACAAACAAGTCTAATTAAACGGGCAAATCCTTGAGATGAACCCATCAGCTTGGGTTTTAATGGGGGCTTAGCTATTGTTTGGTTTGTCCCCACACATGAACACATAATTAATATATACCTAATACATAATGCATGCAGGCGCGCGCGCACACACACACACACACACACACACACACACACACACACACACACACACACACATCCAACACATATCCTGTTGATTTGAGCTAGACAGGCCCACTATGGAGTGGGAAGCTGCAGCTGTGAGGCCTTTATGTTTCCCTTTGAAAACACACACACACACACACATGCATTTATTATGGTTAAGTCTCTCCAAATCTTGTTATTTCAATAGAGGGCATGTTGTCTTTTCGTGTGCCTGCAGGTGTTGGCTCTGGTCTTCATCCGTAAGCTGCTGGACCTGTGCTTCTCCAAGAGAGAGCTGAGCTACCTGGATGACCTGATGCCCGAGTGGAAGAAGAAGAATCTCGACGATGCCTCCAAAAACAAAGAGGAGGTAGTCTGCGGTGGTCTTTGAGTGTACTGGTGAACACATGGATGAAGTGTCAAAGTGTTGAGTGTGTGTGTGTGTGTGTGTGTGTGTGTGTGTGTGTGTGTGTGTGTGTCTCGTAGGAGTCACAGGTCATGCTCAGCCCAAAAGGAGAAGATGACACGACTGTTCAGATTCCCATGGAGAGCAGCAAGCCCAGTCAGACTCTGAAAGCGCACGACCCCAGGTACGAACGTACATGTGCACACACACACACACACACACACACACACACACACACACACTTAAGATTACGGCAGACATTGTTCTCCTTCCTGTCTGTCTGCGTGCATGTCTGTCTTGTTTACACATTAACCGCTGGGTGGTGGCGTGTGACTGACGGCTACCACGTTGAGAACCCCCCCCCCCCCTACGTCACCTCCCCCCTGACACACCCTCCTCTTCCTCTCCCGGCTCCTCAGGTGTGACCCCTCTGACATTAATATTTCTGATGAAATGTCTAAAACCACAGTGTGGAAATCCCTCAGCTCCAATCAAAAGGACTCTCGTACAGGTGCTGCTAACAAGGCAAGGCCATACCCTCTCTCTCTCTCTCTCTCTCTCTCTCCTCACCCCCTCACCCCCACCCCACGACTGTCACCAAGCATGCCGCCACTATACACTGTGCATACTCACCGTCATCCTCACACCTTGGTGCTGTCTGCTAGCGTTGCTCCATCAGCTCATATTGACTTGTTCTGATGAAATATGTGTTAGTGTCTCTTACCTCGTGTTTGTGTGTTTTCCCTCCGCAGGATTGAAGGGATAGAGTTCATAGACCAGTAAGGGAAGGCTGCGGTCCACCTGACCCGCAGGCCCTCTGTGTTTTTCGGCTGCTACCACCATCAGCCTCTTCAGTGCTTAGAGAAACAAGTCTCTAGGATTCCTACCAGCTACCCCCTAACACACTTTCAGTACTTCTCTTTTCCTTCCCTTTTATCAGAATCAACACTTAACATTCCCCTCTCCCCCGTAGTTCACCTAGCTGGGCTATATGACGGGAGTGTGAACGCTCCCTTAAAAACAAAACCAGGTTCTTTTTATTCATCTCAGTAGCTTTGTCATTAATCCTGATCCTTGAAAAGAGTCTCCTTTTCTTTACTGTGCCATGAGTGTGTTCTTTTTATAATAGTGATGACGGTATGGTCAATTATTTGCTAGATTTTAAAAGTACATTGCTGGATCAGTAATATATAGACGACTCCATCTTTGGACATAAAAACTTTGTGTCAGTTTTGTGTAACGGTGTAAACTGAAAACTGTAAATGTTAGAAGACCTACTTCAGTTGAAGCAGTGGCATCAACAACATCTGTATTTTGAGGTGTAATCTTTTCCCATTTGTCTTTGATAATTAATGGTTGTGTAGATTGGAGGTTGGCCTGCAGAATGTGTGTTACGTGTTCGTGCGGTGTCTTATTTCTTTACCTCAACGTTCTTGGATGTTCCTGCAAGGCACTTTGGATAATGTCGGAAGTCAAGGGAGACCAGAGCAGATACATGCAGATAAATGCAGATAGTGTGTGTGGTGTGTGCGTGTGTGCGTGTGTGCGTGTGTGCGTGTGTGTCAGGTATATATTAATTATTTGGTTATTTGTGTGACGAACCAAACAGGAATTTCATTTGAGCAATAATTAACCCCGAATTGAATCCAAGTTGATTTAAGACATCTCAAAGACACGTGGCTCCTCCCAGTAGAACCTCTCTTATCCATCCCAGTGTGGAAGGGAGAAAATAAAATGTTCAGAACATTGAAACCTACTGAAATGTCAGACCAAAGCTTATTCACAACACTGCAAAGACGCATTCTCCCATTGTAAAATGTTCTGGCCGGTCTAATTCATAGTTTAAAGGCCTTCAGTTGTCATGCACAGTTAAGAGAAAGTGCTTTCACACCGGCACTTTTTTGTTGTTGGATAAATCAAGTTCTCCTGTCCTCTATCAGAGTCACTTCTGGTGGATGTCTTAAAGCCTTCTGGGACGAGACTCCCCCCTTTGTGTTTCAGACACCACCGAGCTTAGAGAGCTAAAGGGAGGAGACAGATGATTATTAGAAAGAATGATCTTCAACAATAATCCTTTATTTGTAGTTGCACTTTCTGTAGATACGGTAAAGACTTGATGATATATATGTTTTATTTTCAAGAGATCTATTAAGAGAAAAATTGTTTTACAGTGATTTATTACGATGATTTATTTTTAGATATGAACGTCTAACGTGGTCTCTTTACTTTCTGTACATATGTAATAAACAAGGTGCGCTGGCAGAGAGCAGAACGAACGCAGCACAAGAATAATGTTTCTATGAATGAACTCAACAGCAGAGTAATCCCTGGTCCCAGGTCAGCCCGCGGGGAGCAGCGAGTTCTGCCTCCTGCTGAAACACGTCAGGACTTTGTCCAATAAGCCATGATTGTCACGTCCTCATGTCTCCGTCATTCCTGTCCAAGTGGCTTCAAAGAGAAGTGCACAAGTGTATACAGTAACACTACATGCAGTAATACCTTCTCCAAGACATGTATGAAAGGTTTGTACTGATAGAGTACAGTATGTCTGCTCTTATATGGCACAGTGTGTTGCTTTGATCCTGTCCTGTACTATTGGATGTGAATTGTCTTTGTGTATCTGACCCATCCGGAACTAATGAATGATGTTGAGAAGTAGGCGCAACAGGCATGATTGAATTGTATTCATGGTGTAAATATACATTCAAAATCACATGAGTGAGTACAAACCAATAGTTAGAGTAAATAATCCAGTGTACCACACCACAGACCAGTGAGAGAACGCAGACATTCAAGAATCATCTTTGAAATCATCTCGATCGGTAACTCAACGTTGCGTGACTTTAAATCGGTTTCCAATGTATTTATAAATATATGGTAAACATGAAATGTCTCCAGTATATGTTGACTACATACGCGTGCATGTATGGGTGCAAAGGAGGTTATGGGTGTGCATGGATGTATGTGTGTGTGTGTGTGTGTGTGTGTGTGTGTATGCCATAGACTTCCTAACCACTTCCTGTTGTGCTGTGAGTTTTATTCTGACCTTTCATCACCATGCTGACTCACATCGGACTGTCTCTCTGAAATCAAACGGTGTTGAGGCACACCTCTGCCATGACGTTAGTTGTTGAAAGAAAATGACCAAAAGTCCACGTTATACAAATACCACGACTGTGTCCCATTTTGGAGAATCGTACCTGTAAAAAAAACATCTCCTTTAAAGAAATGCAGCAAGAGACCCGTGTTCTACAGGGCACTCTGCCTGGTACCGTTCATCTTCGACTGGTCAAGTTCCCTCCTTCCCTACCTTCATTTGTACGTATAAATACAAGTGAGAACTGTACACTGTGTTAGGCTTTGTCCTTCTGATGAATATAAGACAAGCCTTGTGTCTATTTCAGGGACAAGGTCAGAGTCACAGGAGAGGAGAAGAATGAGAGAGAGAGCTGGTTAGATAGAGGGAGGCTTTCAGGGAGAAGTGCAAATGTACTGCAGTAACCTCAGTCTTATTGTCCAGGAGCCATAGAAGGAAAGCTGCCTTGTCTCTTCAACCACTGAATGATTAGTCCGGAGCAAAATTATTCTACATGTTTTATATGTATATGTAATGTAATTTTTGATTATGGAAAAATGGAAAATAAACCATTACAGTTGAAATGAAACAATTGTGTTTCGCTTCATTGCACTTTTTGTTAAATGATTTCATTTGACGGGGCTAAGGGGAGTGAAATGTATTGTCAATGATGTAATGATATGATGTAATTAATGAAGTATCCCACTAGGAGGCAATAGCTGCCAGGAAGTGACTGAGAGACTGTGAGAAGTACCTGGGAGCAGCAGAGGGCAGCAGAGTCACTATCAGCAAACTGAAACAGGAGATTGTCCTCATCCAACACTTCTTCAGATATTCTGAGGCAGATAAACAGTCTCTGCCCCTGATGTGGAGAAGTAGCCATGTCAGGAGCAGCTCAACCTCCTTCCTGTCTCTTTTTTTAAACTTTTTTACTACTTTATTCATTTTCTTGTGACTATCCCCTCCCTCTAGCCCTCCTTCTCTCAGCCTCCCCCTCCCCCTGTTTTCATCCTAAGGTGAGAACACAGTGTGTTCAGCTCGCACATCTGGACGTGATCCTGTCAGCAAAGGAGTAGCCTGTGGGAAGGGGTTGGGGTTAAAGATGCACTGTGTGTGTGTGTGTGTGTGTGTGTGTGTGTGTGTGTGTGTGTGTGTGTGTGTGTGTGTGTGTGTGTGTCACCCTGAGGGCATCATGTGATCCTGACTTACAAATGCTCCTGATTACAAACAGCTGGCAGGCTGTGGCTCCAACCAATCAGGCCGGCTGGTGCTGTGACATCAGACTGTGTGGGGCAGGGAGTGGAGGTGGTAGGAGGGACAAGGATAGGACCACTTGTGTTTAAGAAGGTTTTTTTTTTTTTTTACCTCATGGCAGCAGATCGATGCATTAAGCTAGCTCCCCCAGCTAGCAGCAAATGTTGCCAGTCAGTCACCGCAGGGCCAATCAGCCGGGGAAACAACCCAACACAATTCAAAGGAATCCTTTTTGGTCATTTGAGGGTGTTGTGGTTTTTGTGAAGGTATCTCAAACAAACTGTAATGCGTGGTTTAGTTCTCTCCAAGATAATTCATTTACCATCCAGTCTTGTTGTCGATTTACGGTGATTGAAGACTATTTCAGCAAGAATTAGCTTCTGCCATAAGTCTCAATTCCCCTGATGGCTCCCATTCATTTAACATCAGCTGTGGCTTCCCATGCGTTCCACTTTCACAGTCTCGTCTATTCTGGGAGGATTTGATCTGATCATTCATGTCGTGTATGTGTGCGACCCGTGATCTTGTTCCAGGGCTCGTGCGGTGTGAGATATAAAGTGGCGTTAAATGTTTTTCACGGGGTAACTAACAACAGTATTCTGGTCAGAGCGGCGCAAGTACGACATCCTCCTCGCTCACGGACACAATTGTTGTTCATGTGTCGAGATCCAACCAAAACAATCCTCTCGGTCGTCTTCCCTCTCCCTCTCCCTTTAGACTCGCCGGGCCGTTGTCCTCTTTTCTCTCTGAACAGAGACGGCTCTCGGCCCCGTCCCTCCCCTCCATCAATCTCTGTCATAAATCTGTCAAGCAGAGAGAAAGGGAACTGCTGAATACAGATTTGTCAGCAATTAATCTAACCTCCATTACCAGACTTGGATATTGTGTCCTCTATACCAGAGAACAATAAGCCACTCTAACATGGAGCGCTGTGGTGCATGTGTGTGTGTGTGTGTGTGTGTGGTGAGTATGCATTTGTGTGTGCTTGTGTGTGTGAGAGACAGAGAGAGAGAGAGAGGGTGGTGGTTTACTAGATCTGGTCAACTCTTTTTGTCGACGGCGTATAAACCAACACAAATCAGAATCTTCTCCCAGTCTTTTCCCGTTTCACGCTGAATGTGCTCAGCCTGACTGTCTCAGTGTCTTCTTGTAACGTCGGAAAGCGACACCTTTACGGTTAGAGCGCGTAACCTAGATGTGTGTGTGTGTGTGTGTGTGTGTATTGTACAGCAGACCAGAGGAGCAGGTAAGAGTCACTGCTGTAACGTGGTAATTGGAAATCATTGAGACGGCGGTGCCATTTCACCTTGAGGAACCTTAACCTGACTGTGGGGCTAGCTCACTGACAAGCTGTACTTAATGAAAAAAGAAAGTGTGCGTGTGTGTGTGTGTGTGTGTGTGTGTGTGTGTGTGCTCCTCAGTCTGTATATGTGTCTTTAATAAAAATACAAGCACAATAGTGCTGACGCTGGGAGACAATACCCACAATGCACACGTTTCCTGTTCTGTTTCCAAAGCTTTCCTGTCTCTGTTTGTCTTTCACTTCTCTCATAATATTTCAACATCTCAACACACGGACAGACAGTCGGCGAATTGTGCTTTCCGTTCCAACTGCGGTGTACCCGTATCACCCGTATCCTCCCCTGGGCCGGTTCAGCGGTGCAGTTGCTCAGTAGCGCTCAGCTGCTGGAGACAGAATTAGAGTGGCAAACAGCTGAGCTTCTCTGGGGTGCTATCATGTGACCTATCCCACCCACGGGGGCCGCGGGGACCAGGGTTAGGGTTACCACGTCCAATTCCCAGCACAGACGTCGCCTGTGTGTGTGTGTGTGTGTGTGTCTTCCCCTGCATACATGCATGTAGGTGCATGTGCTAAATCGGTGCCACTAGTTGAGTTGTAAAGGGAAATTCTCCTCCCCTCTGACTCCGATAGTAAACTTCTCCAACCTGCTGATGGCGGCACCTTTCTGTCCCGCTATCATTACCACAAACTGGCCTTTTGTCCCTCTGCTTGTCCCAGTGACCTGCTTTGGGCCGCATTTGGCTGTGTGTGTGTGTGTGTGTGTGTGTGTGTGTGTGTGTGTGTGTGTGTGCGCGGAGGTGATGCTAACGTAATGAGAGAGACCACATCTGCTGGCTTCTCCGCCGCAGTGGGAAACGCGTATCAAACGGCTCCACCTTATCTATGACGAAAAGAACAGCTTCCCGCAGCAGGTTTGCGATTGTTTGGACGCATTGTTTCCGAGCCGCACAATACCAGCGCGGCTTTGTTTTTCAGTGTCTGTCAGCAAAGCAGGTAAAGGAGAAAGAGCTGAGTGCTGCACTAGTCATTACTCCTCTGAAGTCACCTGATGGCAAGTCTAGTAACAAAGCTCTACCTCCACTGCTATTAGCGGCACCAATTCAACTGATTGCACTTTCAAATTATAGCAATCAATGGGAGAACCTTCAAATCAGAGGAATTTCACTGGCGCTGTTTTATTATGTAGAGTTTCCATTTCTAACGCAGTAAAAATGACATTACAAGGGGAAGTTACAGCTACTCTATAATCATTATCAAAGCTTGTTAGGTGACATTGTAAATATTGTGTTGGTTTTTTGATTGTAAATAGTGTGAATAGTGTGAGTGTGAATAGTGTGAATGCCACTTTTGCATTTCACCGCACACCTTGTGTGTGTATGTGACAAATAAACCTCTTGAATCTTGAATCTTGAATCTTGTTATGTGTCCAGTGCAACACCACCCTCCGACACATATTTCATTTGTATTTGTATTTCAAGGTTCAAGGTTCAAGGTTTTTTATTGTCATATGCACAACATTCACAAGAAAACAAAAGTTGCCAATGAAATTCTTATGTCTCTCCGACACCGTACGCTATTTCTTTCTTTGTGTGCGCACACGTACATGCATGAAGCAGCGGGTCGACCCGCAGTGCGTTGGGGGGACGGGGGGGGGCGGGGCAGCCCGAGCCGAGCGTGTGCATGCGGGGCCTTGAGTGTTTACAACAGAGTAACATGAGGAGTGGACCGGCTTGTCCCGCCTACACCATAACTCTAAATACAGAACCACAGCTGTGCATCTACGTATGAGAGCGTGGGGGGGCTAGTCAAGGACTAGAGAGACGGAGGTGGATGCTGATGAGAACGAAAGACAAGCAGGGTGAGCGTGCAGACCAGGGTGAGCGTGCAGACCAGGGTGAGCGTGCAGACCAGGGTGAGCGTGCAGACCAGGGTGAACGTGTAGACCAGGGTGAACGTGCAGACCAGGGTGAGCGTGCAAACCAGGGTGAACGTGCAGACCAGGGTGAGCGTGCAAACCAGGGTCAACGTGTAGACCAGGGTGAACGTGCACACCAGGGTCAACGTGTAGACCAGGGGTGAACGTGCAGACCAGGGTGAACGTGCACACCAGGGTGAGCGTGTAGACCAGGGTGAACGTGCAGACCAGGGTGAGCGTGCACACCAGGGTGAGCGAGTAGACCAGGGGTGAGCGTGCAGACCAGGGTGAGCGTGCAAACCAGGGTCAACGTGTAGACCAGGGTGAACGTGCACACCAGGGTGAGCGTGCAGACCAGGGTGAACGTGTAGACCAGGGTGAACGTGCACACCAGGGTGAGCGTGTAGACCAGGGTGAACGTGCAGACCAGGTTGAACGTGCAGACCAGGGGTGAGCGTGCAGACCAGGGTGAGCGTGCAAACCAGGGTCAACGTGTAGACCAGGGGTGAACGTGCAGACCAGGGGTGAACGTGCAGACCAGGGTGAGCGTGCAGACCAGAAGAAGAAATCTCCCACTCCTTATTCAAAGGTTTGGGGCTGATGTAGAGGTCATTGGCTGCTGCCCATGCATGTGTATAGGCCAGTGTGTGTACGTGTGTGTGTGTAGGGGGGGATGGGCTACCAAAGGAATTAGGTAATATTGACATGGTTGTTTCAGCTCCTCCCTCCCAACAATGCTTAGATCAATGTACCAAATCAATAGGAGTCATTGACAATAACCGAACTTCCCATGTGACCAGTGAAGGAGAAAATTCACTATTTTTCAGCTGCGTGTGTTTTCACTTACTCATTTATCGGAGAACATGCACAAGCACACGCACGCGCACGCACGCACACACACATACACACGCGCGCGCACACACACACACACACACACAACAGGGGGAAACAGGCTCTTCTCTGACACGGCATGATTGGTCACTTTTTCCCTCTCTCTCCCTTCCTGCTTAAATAGTTTTAACAAAAGAGAGGGAGAAGGGAGGGGGAGGGGTGGCGTGGTTGGGGGAGGGGATGTGTGTGCTTGCTCTGTTGTCACTGGGCGAGTGTGGGAGGGGGGGAGGGAGAAGGGAGCTGGAGGGGCGAGCGAGCCAGCCAGCCAGCCAGCGAGCGAGAGAGAGAGAGAGAGAGAGAGTGAAGGAGAGAAGGATAGGGTCCCAGAAGAGGAGAAGGAGAGGAAGCCCCTCACACGTCTGCTCCCCTGCTGTACTTTGTGGAATAGTGGATTGCTTTCCAAACCCAACTCACTCGTCAAGGAGAAACAGGCATGATCAGGTGAGGCACTGTTCACCTTTCTGTTCTGATTTCATTCCAACATGTATTACCCTCTTCTCTCTCTCTCTCTCTCTCTCTCTCTCTCTCTCTCTCTCTCTCTCTCTCTCTCTCTCTTTCTCTGCACATTCCTGTCCTTTTCAATGCCCTCTCCCACAGCTCTGGTCTGCTGATATGCCCTCTTCTGCTGCTCTTCTGCTGCTTACTCCAGTACAGTTTCTCTTCTTTGATATTTTTGACGTGCAGCATTAGTCTATCCTCTCTCTGTCAAACCAGTCCCGTGGCTGTTACACGCCTATGTGCTCTCTTATTCCACCTTACATTCTCACTAGCTAGTTTATTTTGTGTCAGACGGGAGTATTTCCTTCCTCTAGAGAGAGTACAAAGTTCTCGTTCCTCTCATGGCTCGTGTTGAAACCACCTGGGTGGCTCAAAGGATTAGAAACGTCTCTCCGCTGGCTGTGTGGTTTTGTGGTCAGAGGGTAAAAGTCATTCTCTCACTGTCAGAGCATTTAGCAAAATGCTCTCTCTCTCTCTCTCTCTCTCTCTCTGTATAACACACACCCCCACACACACAGAAGAAAAGACAGTGGCAGAGTGAGGGAGCACTGCTACAACTTCAACTTTGTGAACTGTGCAAGCTTACCGATAAATATTCTCCCACGTTGCCTTTTCAGGAATTTCACACTAAATGAATGTAAAGACATAAGCATCATTTTACCTTCACTGCAGAAGCTATAACCATCAAGCCCCCCTAGACTTCTCAAAACCCCCCCTATGAAACAGGCTTGAGTCGCTGTGTGTTTCCAGTGTCCATGTGCCCCTGACGTCTGAGCGCCCCTGACGTCTAAGCCTGCTTCTTTCAGATGTCGGTGCACTGGAGCGCTGCTGAAGTGTGAGATGAGCCATGGAGCGGTGCAGCGGGCCAGCCACTAGCAGAGCCAGTCACACAGCCCACAGCTCAGGGAGGCCCCGCAGCATGCAGCTGGGCCCTGACCAGCACTGAGTGGACCCTCTCCTCTTCACCCCGGGGCCAGGGCTGCAGAATGCTCAGTCCTGTCACCCCATACAGTAAGTCCACTCGACGTTTTTGGTGCGTACAGTACCAGTCAGAAGTTTGGACACACCTGTTTCTGTTTCTCATGATCTTCAAGACATTTTGATATAAAGGCTTGATGCTTAAATGCTTGAAATCTTCTTAGACAAATAGAGAAGTTGATGCCTGTGTATGAATTTATTTTCAAAACTTACATTTGAATGAAATTGAAATGCACCCCCAACAAGTAGTTTTCATTTAGACTTTAGAGGTGGAGAATGTTGAACCACAATGATTAAATCATCATTTTAAACACTCACATAGTGATTGTGGCCTTTAAAAGTTCATTTGTGGAATTTCTTTGCTTGTTAATGCCAAAGGGTTTCTACTTTGAAGAATCTAAAATATAAGATAGTTTTGATTTTTTTTTTTTTTTTGGTCACTGCATAATTCCTTTTGTGTTATTTCACAGTTTTGATGACTTTACTATTATTCTAAAATAGCGGAAAATTGTAAAAATAAAGAAAAACCCTTTCTATGAGTAAGTGTGTCCAAACCTTTGACTGGTACTGTATAAGTGTGTATATGTGTGTTTGTGTGTGTGTGTGTGTTGTTTACATGTGTGAAGGTTGAATGCATCACCCATGTTCATCTTGTATGTGAATACTGTGAATACTCCTCCGCTCCGTTCCATTCATCCTGGAGCGATCCCCTTCGGCCCCGGGGTGGAGAGGGAAGCGAGGGGTTTTGGGGGG
>JAXDDW010000062.1:647500-697500 GCA_034670385.1 Hoplostethus mediterraneus
TAGTTTGACTCTTCATATTCTTCATATTGGACATATCACTGTGGATCTGTGTTCAGATCACTCAGTCTTTTACAACCAATCAGATGGTGGCAGGTCAGATGCAGTATGACTGATCCAAATGATAAAAACCAACCATTGAAGGCAATGTGTGTAAGTGAGTGTGTGTGTGTCCATTGAAGCATATATCACGAAATGTTTGTCCACTAATTTGGTTGTTTGAATTTACAATCCCTGGTTTTGTAATTTCCCACATCTCTTAAATCACTCACCCGTCACTCCATTCCATAAGTGATGAGCAGCTTGTAGCCAAAATACTTTAAGCTGCACTAAGTTGCATGATGTTAAAATACACCCGTCTTATCACAAAATGGCGTAGATTCTCTCTGTTTGCCCAAATTAAATTCTGGTATTGGGTATGTTCACTGGCGGGAAATCTTTTTCCACCCACAGGAAGTGATGAATAGGACTCACTAACAATTGCTTATTTTGTTTTTGGAAATGTGTGTTTTACACCATTGCGGTACATCATGTCAGGAATTGACTTTTGAATGATAATAGTGAAGCACTAAATCATGCATGTTCAGGTAGAAATAAATGACAATGAATGTAACAGTATGTATGTGAGGCCATCCATAGTAGTAGTTGACTACCCAAGGTCAACACCCTGTTTTTTGTGGTTGTTTGAGTCAAGGTTTTGAGACCTACAACTACACGCGTAAGTCTTATAAATTCACATCTGTAATCACCAAATAGTTTTGTGTTTGACTTGAGCTGGAGAAACTTGGAGAAATACTGGTTTCAATGCATCACATGTATGTTGGTGATAAAATGTACAGCACAGTTAAAATCTTAACTTTGCAACTAGCTAGCTATCTCCTTAGCCTTAGCTAGTGATATAGTATCTGAACAATTTCTTTAAATACAACTTTCCAGGTTACAAAAATGAAAACAAAAAAAACAAAAAAAACATGAAAACATTTACGCTCACTTGCTGTTCGGCGTTGTCCTAGCCACTGATTTTCATAACTGTTGAAGTTTAGAGTCCCCTCACAAACTGACTAACACAGAGGGATGCATGTCAGACAAGTGGCTTATTGTATGGAAAAGGAAATAATGCAAAAAATCAATAAATGTTTTATTTTTAATCAATGATAATGAAATAATATTAACACCAAGTAGGAAGTTCTGAACAGCAGTTAAACACAATGTTGTTATCAGTACTAGTATTAGTGCATTACTAAATTAACTGTTGCAGGAGGCAGGACTACATTTTACAACGCTTAGGCTTGTGTCTCAGCCAGTCAGAATGGAGAACTATACATGTTATAATGGTGCATGCGGTCCATCGAGGTCCTTGCGGTGATGCTGTCAGGATTTCTTAATGTTCGGTCGCATTACAAAGCTGTTGTTTCTTACCAACTGAAAGTCTGTTGACAGCAGAGAGGGTTAAATACACAAAACATGGGTAACATCATGACCGTGATATAGTATCTGTAGTAGCTAACAAAAATACAAAATAAATGTTTGGATCTTGTTAACCAACAATATGATTTGGTTGGAAATCCACAAATGTGTTTCCTGGTTATTCCTCTTCCCTTTGTCATGTGTATCTATAGGCCTGTTAAATAACATTAATGGACACGCTATATTTTTATCAGATCATGATATCATTTTGATCATAACTTGAAACAAAATATTATTTTCAGTGCGTGCATCTGAGTCTCTGTCTCGTTATTTGGTGTGTGTGTGTGTGTGTGTGTGTGTGTGTTTGCATCTCTACGCTGTCGTAGTTTATGAATGCGTGTTGGTGGGAATATAGGGCTTCATTGGCCCCGTGTTGTGTTTGTTTTTCTGCTGGGATGAGGCCAAGTCCCATGAGCGGTTGGAATTCCCTGGAGCGTAGGGATTTCTGAGATCCAGGGTGGAGCTTGGCCTGACCGAGAGAGACGGGATCCCTGGATTGGATGAGTGGGATTATTGGGCTGAAGGATCATTTAATTTAGGGATCAACATGTGGACCGTTTAGAGGCCCATCTGGTGGTCCTGGTGGACATGTGACACAACCTGGCGTAATACACACATACCCAGTGTTAGACCAGACGTGTGTGTGTGTGTGTGTGTGTGTGTGTGTGTGTGAATAAACTGGTTTGGTGCACCATCTTGGTGAACCTCTGTCCACTACTGTTGTAGGCCAGCCCCTCTGGCCCAGGCTCGGGGGTCAGGACAGTTTAATAATACTCTGCAATGCCTGGAATGTCAGCCTAATGCCGGCTCAAAAAGACAAGGCCTGCAAAAGCCAATCAAAGCTCACGACCACTGAACCAGTAGGTTATTGTGTTTGTGTAAATGGGCATGTATAATCACACAAGGCAAAAAAACACACACGGACAGAGTGAGAATTTCACTGGTCAATCAATTAGTACACTGGTAATAGTGTTCGTAGATGTGCTGCTCCAGCCTCTCTGCAGTCTGATGAAAAGCGACTCTGTTCAGTGACCCCGCCCTCTGCTCCCCCTGTCCAGCAGACCCCTGAGGTTTGGGCCGAATTAGATCACACGCTTGGTGGGAGGGGGGGGGGGGGGCTTTGTGGAGTAGGAGACTCACCGAGAGACAACAATGGCCCCAGTCAGAGATGCAAAGGCAGAGGGCAGTGCACAGGCTTGATAGAGGCTTATCACCGTGGCGACCGGGCTGAGGGGGCCTGTGTTGGCAGCTCCACATGAAGCGGAGAACAGTAGTACCCCGCCTGGCCCGGGACTGTGGAGAGGAGCATGGGCTAAACACTGACATGACTCCCGTAAAGGATCAGCTGGCCAAGGTGATTATGAGGGTCTGTTACTCGTGAAAGCCAGACCACTGAGGTTTGGAAAACAGATGATGGCAAAGAAAACCACCTAAAACCTCCATACAGTTTCCTTTTCCCCTCCTAGGGTCGTTATAACGTATGACAATTCAGCATCGATACCTGCAAACATTTCATTCTTTATCATCATAAAACCCTGCAGTGTTATTTGATGACTGTGTGGACTCATGATGCTTTGGTCTCTATTCCTGGTAGGTCTGTTGAAGATGCACTGGTCTCCGGAGCACACCGCCCCCTTGTCCCAGTGGCCTGAGCAGCACCTAGACGTCACCTCTACCACCTCGCCCCCCTCCGCCCACAAACACGACCCCTACGCCACCGCCGCTCGCCGCGGCTTCGCCCCCGTAGGTTACCCCTGGGCCAGCGATGACATATCAGCCCTCACTGCCTCTTCCCTGCTGAAACGCTACGCTGAAAAGTACTCGGGACTGGAGCTGCCCTATGAACGGCCCGCCTCGGGGGCCTACCCAGAGCCTGGACCTTTCCTGAAAACTGAATGTGAGCCCTGGACTCTGGGTCAGGGCGTGGAGTGTTACCCTGGACTGGAGGCATTAGCGGGCACCAAGGTGGGCTCTGCAGCCGTGGGCTTACCAGCCACAGGCAGTGTGACGGTGGTGAGCAGTAACTTGGCCTCTGACCCAAGCTACACCGGGGCTGGCTCCTGCAGTGCCCCCTCATCTCAGGAATACCCTCCTGCCTACAATAGCACCTACCTGTCTTCAGGATACTGCCCTCAGCCCAGTGCAGCACTTCCCCCTGCCCCGCTACACTCTCTGCAGCCCACGCCCGCTCTGGTGCCCAGCTACAGCCCCAGCACTCCTGTCTACAACTACCCTCCAGGATGCTACCCCCACTCCCAGACTAGCCTGGCCTCTGGCTACAGCCACCCCAGTGCCTCCTATCTGCCCTCTGGGCTCAGCGCCCCCACTCCTCTGGCCCCTAGGCCCACTGTGGTAGGGGGCAGTTACGGCTACCCCACTCACAGCCTTGGAGGGGGCTCCGAGGCAGGGGTGCCATTGAAACGCAAGGCCTTTGAGATGGCAGAGGAAGGAGAAGAAGGAGGAGAAGGGGAAGGCTCGCGCTACAGAAAGTATGGCAACGGCCACGGAAACAGTCATAGCAAAGGCCACAGCAACGGGCATGCCAATGGCTATGATATGAGTGGCTCAGCGTCAGACCCGCAGGCCTACAAACCCGGAAAGCCCCTGATGTCACCCCCATATGGTGCGGCAGGGGGACTACAGCCCACCATCAGGCCTGGCTGGAGAGAGTGGATCAGGGGAGCACAACTTTCCACACCAGCAGCGGATGTCTATGAAGATACCGGCATCACACACACGACCTGAGGACCCCACTGGAGGGCGCTGACAGCCCAGATTGGCATTTGAGAGGAACAGGACTTGAGTCCCTCACTCTTAAACTAAGGGGTTTCTTTAGTTGAGGAAAACCCTCGGGAAGGCAATGGACAAATGATGGATTTGGCAATGAGAGGCCATTTGATTTGACTAGAGGACACCAGAGGGCACAAGACTGGCATCGGCTGCTCATCTTAAACATTTTCATTATTCACGTTTCTCCAAAGAGTCACAGGGGCACTTTGCCCCGTAAGGTGAAGGTAAGGGTTAGGGATGCGGTTTAGTCTACATAGATGGTGTTACGACAGTCTAAATGTATGAGCGACTGTTTCTCTCAGGATCCTATTTATTTCCTTTCTGCTACTGTGGCAGCGATATTGCAATGTTGCTGTTTTAGAAGTTGGTGTTAACGATTTGTGGCCGTTATATATGTAAAGGGCCTTTGACTGCAATACCTTCTACCACACCACAAAAATCATTTCAGACCAAAAAGTAAGGAGAGCAATAACTGAAATGGTGTGATTGCCATACTACTCCAGCACAATCACTGCTACTTTACAAGCTGATCCCAAGGCTTGGTGCCTCACTTGGCTTGAGAAATGAATGTCTCCCCCACTCAGCCTTGGCTTCCCCCCCCCCCCCCCCCACCTTTACTTGTTCTTGTCTTTTTTTCCCCTCCATTTCTTCCTCTCATCTCCATCCTGTAACCCTGCCTCTCGTTCTTGCTCTTTTTCCACTGTTAAACTAATTTCATTCTTGTCCAGTTTATTCACACCAAGCTGCTTATCGAAATATTTGGTAGCAAAACACAAACCCTTTGAATTGTTTAGATGTGGAGAGTGGGGGAAGAATCTATGATTTTATGCTTGTTTTAAAATGTATTTAGCGGCGTCAAAAGGACAGAATATATGCAGATCATCTCCCAAGCGTGTTGTTTACATGCAGATTTTCTACTCCTAATCCTGAAACTAACGCAGGAGTATTGTAATACCTGGTCAGGTCTACGCCCTTTCTGCACCAATTTAGTAAGTATGTCAACAAATATGACTCTATATGAAGCAATATCTGCAATGAAACCAAAACCTAAAATAAAATTCTGTAACAAAAGTCTGTAAACTGCTAAAACTCACACATCTGAGAAGAAGGTCAAACAGGAAGTGAGCCTGTTCGCTGTTTGGATGCAGGGCCCAGCTGGAGAGGCCTGCAGGTCGTCGTGGTGACTGCCTCTTCTCATTTCTGCTCGCCGCTACATTCTTATGAAAATCTGCTTGTCCGCTCGTATTTTTCTTTTTTGATATGCATTCTTTTTACTTTTGCCTCTCAAAAGGACGATTTATAGTCTCGTTATTGAATACTCAGGAAGAATATTGTTACCTCAGAATGAAAAAATAAGAATGTATGTATTACCTTACGGTGTTTGTAGGGAGCTTTATGGAGCAGGATGTAATGGAGTCATGGCTTTGTTGGAGAGTATAACGTACACTCTGAACACTTCAGGGAAACAATGAACTCATAGCGCCTTCAATATTAATAGGAGAACACACACACACACACACACACACACACACACACACACACACAAATTCACACCATACCCACTGCTTCTTAGCTCTGGGAAATTAAACTTGAGGTTTTTGTACCAAGGCCTGAAATGTTGAATGTAATTCAGATATTTTTTTTAAAGGACAATACATGACATTATGTACATCAATGATGTTTTTAGATATATGAAACATATTTTCTTCATGTATAGATGCATTTCTCTTATAGGTTTTTGTGGAGAAAGAATTACCTGTTAAGTGTTAGAGTAGTTAGCAGCGGGGGAAACGGTTTTGATGGACAAACTGACAACAAAGAAAAAAGCACTCTTGATGATCAAAATTTGACATATCATGACATACACATATATGCTCTATAATAGGTATGTTTATTAAATGTCTTAATAATGTGGAATTGCATCCTTAATAGTCCCTAGCTTCCTTCACCCAGGCCTAATGGTGTTTCTTTCATCAGTGTCCAATTCCCATTCCCCGTGTCAGTATTATAGACGTTTATCCCACTCATCATAGCCTCATGTATCAATCAGCTTGACTTTAGCTAGAATATGCATTGGTACCCGCAGGAGTACAACTGTCAACACCATTGACAAAGGAGAATTATGACAGAATATGAACCAAATATGTGCAGTAGACTCTTCAGATCAAGCTGTAGCTTTGTCGCTCCACTATGCCGCCCCTTCAGAAAGTGTGCCATACTATTATCTTTGCAGAATTAAAATTTTGTAACATACTCAAAACCTAACTCCTGCCTAAACGCATGCCCAGTGAGTGGATCTCTATCAATAGTAGGATTTAGCCTGTGATGAAAAGAGATCTTGTTGTCTCTTTTGGAAAAGTAAGCTTATTCATAAAATTAAACTTACCCAGAATGTGGTTTTCAGGGTGGGAAAAAAATAGCGACGTCACACCTAGATTAGGCCTCAAAGAAAGGATATACATTAATGGTGTTAAACAAATGATAATGAACACAGATCTTAACATTGTATAAGCGCTTAGCTACATTTCAATGCTCTTCCAACGCCCCACAATGTGCTCCACACCGAAACAGACACTGCTACAAACAGTATTTACCTCGCCTCTTTTACGTTGCTGTTCCTTGGTGTTACTCTGTTTCACTGAAGTAAATGAGTTTGTCCAACAAATGTGGGATTTCAATGTGACCTTTGTAATTCGGTAGTACCTTTGTTGTTGTATCTTGTACATTCTCTGTAACCATTTCTACCTCATTTTGAAGACATTGTACATGGAAGTATTTATTTCATGTCATTTCACGTCAGTTAAGGAGCAATGTTAATGATGATTCTTGAACTGTTATAGTCTACCTCACAAAAGACTGTACTTTCAAAGAAAATTGTTTCATGGAAATGAAGATATCATACCAAACAAACGTCTTGTTCTTTCTGTCTGTGAAATTCCATATTGGTATAAGTTATGTCCTTATCTTACCACTAAATACTACTTCTAGCACTCAGACTGATCTGTTTATTACCGACCCTAGTAAGTTCTTAGAGTAACGTTCAACAGCTCTTCTGGTTGGTTTCACCCCTGCCATTGTGATATCCTGTCACTAATGTTGTTAGATTACTGTTTCTAGGAGGACTCAGTTTGTGCTGCTTCACTCAACGTGTGATATTCCTGGGACACAATATGGGGGACAATATCAAATCTTTATTTCGCTTCTCTTGTAGGAAAACTGATTCTTTTTTTTTTTCTTCTTAAGTGTCAAGTTGGAGGTCTAAGAACTGGCAAGTAAACAGAAGGCCATTTGTGTCATGTAAGGGCCCCGTAAGAAGCTGAAGAGGGGGTTGAGAAAGGAGAAAGGAACAGTGGAGAAAGCGACTACTCGCCTTCTCCCCCCGGACACCCCCTTTATTGTCTGGAGGGCGGAGGGCATGCGGTGGCGTGTGACAGATGTCCAAAACTTTTGTCCCTCCATCAACAGCGACTCTAAGCCCACAGCCACTTCCAGGCATTCCACAGTGAAAAAACCCCCCAACCCTCTTTCACCCAAACACACCCTACACTGGCCACGCTCATCCTTATCCATCCGCTCACGTTAAACAAAACTCACATCACATCCCTGGCAGGAGATCGCCCCAAACCCAGCCACCCTTATTATATCTTGTCAGTCGCCAAGCCTCTATCCTCCTCTAGTAACCTCATCATAGCTTCTCATCCTGACACAGGTTCAATTCTCTTCTCATTCTTAGGGTCCAGTTCATTTGATGAGGTTGAGGTAGTTGAAATGCTGGTTGAACGGTCAAACTGTGACGGCTGAAGAGTGGGATGAACTGATCGGAAAGCTGTGGTGTTGAAGGGCACAGCTTATCTATAAAGGCAGTCTCTTATTTCATCTGTGAAACGTTTGTGGTCCCTTTGCCAACATGCTGTGGGGGCCCCTGAAGCCCCTGAACCTACCCTGCATAAAGATCAACTGGAAGGAGGGAGTGTTTTAATTCTACCACCTTTAACAATCCGACTAATTTCTTCTCCAAATCACACAAAGAGTGAGAGTTCAATCTCGATACTTTCTTGTGTACTTGTGTACATTACAACCTTTAAAAATGACGGCCATGTTTTCACGCAAACTGCACTCCAATGTTCAATATCTTTATGTCCTCTTTGAACAGCAGCAATGGTAGATAACACATATAACACTGACACCTAGAGGTTTTTATCAAGTAGTAGTGCATTACACAATAATAGTAATAATAATAATAATAACCTTTATTAGGGAGCATTAATCAGAACAGTGGTACAAAGCACTTTAGGGGGTAAATAAAATGAAAGCAAAAATAAAAACAAACATGAGCAAATATATTTCATACTGATGGAGTATGAATTCATTTTATTAATTGTCAGCACAGAGACTAAAAAAACCCCATAAAACATTAATATAAGAATTTAAAGCTTCTTCTTCCCTCAGACTTGAATCTGGTTTGGATTTTAGTTTCAACATCAAGATGGTGTCTCCTGCTGCGAGGACCAGCCCTCTTTTTACTGCATGGCTGCTGTCTTCAGTGTCATCTCTCTACACATTCGGCTGAGTTTAGGTCCACTTTTCATTGACGTTTTTCCCCCCCAAACTCCTCGCTCTCCAATGGCAGGCACAGTTTGCGCTGTAGTTGTTTGTATAAAAGCAGAAAAACACAAACAGCAGCTATATGCCTTAACATGTTACTAACTAATACTTCTATCAGCACCATACAACCTGAATAACCTGGTTTCATCCATTAAGGCCATAGAAAATATTGAGTGGCCACCCTGATTTTTCTGGCTCTTACCCAGTGGTGACATTGTATTGTTGTCAGCTGGTTTCCAGAGCTCCTTCTCTTGGCTGAGGGGACTCTTCCATGTATCCTGCACTGGGGTGGACGGTACTGCAAAGTCTGCAACATGACACAAATGTGTGTCTCAACTGGTAAGACTCACTGGTGGAAATAGCCTATATCCATCCAATTCAAGAGTGTGCGTTGAAGTCAAGTCTCAAGGCAGCACGGTGGCTGGGTGGTCAGCACTGTCGTCCTGCCTGTGTGGAGTTTTCATGTTATCCCGTGGTTGCACCGGTTCCACAGATATAAAGCCAGTCTCAAGACAAGAAACCAGGTACACGGAAGACTCTAAATTGCCCACTGTCTATGTGATGACCTATCCAGTGTGACCTCTGCCCCACTGCATGCTGGGATAGGCTCAATGTTCTTACTCTCCTAATAAGTGGGTATGAAAGAGTAAACTCAGGAAGAGACTCAGCCCCAGCAGAACACAAGGCACTCTAATAACATCTGTGACTATGTAGAAGTGTAGGCTTGAGAAGTAATGACTTTGGGTTTATCGCTATTAAACATAACATTATGAGGCTACGTTTTCAATGATGTCTGCAGGCCTACATTAAACCACTCTTAAAGGAAGCAGGAGTCAATGGAAACACTCACTGCAGAGAGGTGAGCTCAGGGAAGCGGCCGTGGACGGGGAACCCGGGACTCCTTGGTCTGAGGTCGACCGGCCTGCCATGGCAACCAAACATTAACCCAGGGATTACCAGCATTAACACATAAACCACAGGGCGGTAATCCTAAACGGTGACTACGCAAACTGGTTACCAGTTGATGTCGCCATCTCAAACCATTCCAGCCCTGTGTTGGGTTCTGTTGTGTCGGGTACTAGAGGACAGGGAGACGGTGGCGGCCCGTGAATGTGCCTCAGAAACCGGCCAGCAGGTGAGCTATCAATGTAACGTAATGAAATTCCTCTAGAGTCCATTTAAATGTAATTAGATGATTCAATTATTATTAATTTGATGTAGATTCCCACACTGAATCTTGGAGAGGAAGCTGCTATAACCTTTCCGACTAAACTGACACGCTAGCTTGCTTTGGTTGCTCCTAGGACGTTGCCGTAGTTGAAAGGGGGTTTGAGCCCTCCGAGCTGTCTTACAGGGGAGGGCGGCGCCATGGCGAAATGGTGATTACTTCCTCAAAACATACAACACAATGTGAGTGGAGTGTTGAATGTATATGTTGCATGTACATTTACTGGTGTGTTAGGAGTTGACTTGATCAAGTAATGTGTGTGGAAGACAACCATAAAGTTAGATGTCTTTATTTTTGTTTTGGTAGGGTGGAAGCAATACATTTAACTGGCAGGAACCTTCCTTAGTTTCCTTACTTTTTGGAAGATAAATATAGGTAAGGTAATATAAATGTTTAAATAAATGTTTTTTCCCCCCCAAAATCTCACAAAAGATAATGTCATAAGAGAGATACCGATTAAGTAGACCTGCCAAAAACAACAAAACCAAAGACTCAATACACAAAACATACCAGACGACATGGTAGGATGTCTACTACCTTGAAGAAGTCCCCTTTAACCCACAGCAGAGGCACAATTGTCCCAAATTAGTTCCTTTAAGTCCCACTAGAGGGTGTAACATAACTACAGTATAGAAAACTACACTACCATTCCTTCAATGGGAGTGGTTGGTGGATACTTGACAGTGATAGAAGTAATTGAATTAAAAATCTTTTCAGACACAGACAGACAGACACACATATATAATCCATTTTCTAATATGACCCAACAGGCGCCCATTGTAAAGAGGGTGGGGACAATGATTGATTACATGGTTAAAACTGTAATCAGCAACATAATCCACGGGATTACTCCAAATCTGTGATAAAATGTGATTAATTCAAGTTACATTTGTATTGCTTTCCATACAAAATCTATAGATGTTTTTGAAAGGCAACAGTAATGAACTTTGTTAACCCAGTGTGAATATACTGTACAATATAGAAGAAAACTGTACATAACAAGTAATATTCTTGCACATCACGTTGCAATGCATGTGAAATGTGAATGATGAATTAATACGATCCATATCAACAGAGTAGTGAGATCCTCTGATAGCCCTCTTGCCTGTCTTTATTAGTCTCATTTACTTGTCTCTCTCTTGCTGTAGCTGCCTGCTGTAGGCTGTGGGTAAGGAGGTGCTGTACAGTGCACTGTACAGTCTGAGCCTGTTGGGAACATGCTGCTGACTCAGCCCAGGCCACTGCATTCATCTATCTGCACTGCAGTGCTGTCTCTGCTTACCCCACTCTCCTTCCCTCCCTCATTCAGTGCGCCACCTTAC
This sequence comes from Hoplostethus mediterraneus, assembly GCA_034670385.1. Lineage (NCBI taxonomy): Eukaryota > Metazoa > Chordata > Actinopteri > Trachichthyiformes > Trachichthyidae > Hoplostethus > Hoplostethus mediterraneus. The sequence goes on from JAXDDW010000062.1 coordinate 658,910, forward strand.
ACGCGCACGCGCGCACACACACACACACACACACACACACACACAAAGAGGAGGGAGAAGGAGGGAAAGAGACACATGTACACACACACACACCTGCTTTTGAAGTAGTCTCAGTACTGCTGCACCATGACACACCCCAAACACAGCCTCACAACTCAATCAATAGCCCAAATGAAGTATTATGGCATCAAAAGATGAACAAAAATAATGAAATGTAATGTAATGTAGGTGTGTCTCACATATACTGTGGTGATGTTGTAACTCCCACACCTAATTAGACTCTAGTCCTGTTGCTCTCTCTCTCTCTCTCCCTCTCCATGTATCGCTTAGGTGGTCTTACTGGCAGTGTTTCGTCATGTTTGCAATTTTACAAGTGATTTCAGGGACAGAGGTAGCAAAATGCTTCATATATTCATTTCATACAACAGTTGAATCAAGATTACTATTACATCAATAGTGTTAAGATGAAGCTTAATAAGATTAATAATACAAATAATACAAATAATAGATGTGAAGCAGCAGTGAAAACATGTTACCCATGTTGGAACATGTACTAATACTCATATTCATTTTTATACCCCAAAAATGACGCCACTCTGAGATGTAACTGGAAGGCTGCTTTATTGTTTGGAAATAGATTCGTGCTCAAATGAAGACAATCTTTCACTGATTCTCATTTAATGTCCCATGTGGTTGTGCAACACACGTCCTCTCTCTGACTGTATTAGTGGCAAGAGATAACAATGACAGTCAAAAGGCTTTTTTCAATTAGCCTATTTTCAGCAAAGAAAATAAATTTATCTCAGTCATGCTACAAAACAAAGGCATAAACCAATAGGTAAATCAACATTGGAAATGAACAGAAGTGTAAAACAGAAGGCAAGCTGTTCTCTTACTAGCCAAACAACCAGTAAACAGAACACAGAGAGAGAGCACTTGTACTACATGACTCTACAAGATGTTAGTTCAATCAGTCTAGTCTAGGAGGTGAGTTTTCTGTTTATTAGTCAATTTTGAATGCTTAACTCAATACATGGTTTCTGTCGTGCTCCATTTTGATTCACTCCCATGGGTTTTGAGATATCCTCATTACTGATTTTATTGACAGACTAAATAGGAAGCTAAAAAGGCACGTGCCGTTAAGAGATATTGCACCAGAAACAAACACACAGACAGTTAAGACAACTAACCCTTAAATCATTAGATATATCATATTGAAAATGACAGCAAAATTAAAGATCAACTCCAAACTGCAGTGGTGTGTTAAGGGGGAACATGAAAGAGGGAACATGAAACGAGCAAAGATTTGTCACACAAGGTGAGCTGTCGCTCATACTGGGCCGCACTGATCAGCCTGCAGTGGCCTGCCAAAGGCTGTGTGTGTGCGTGTGTGTGTGTGGTGTGTGGTTGTGTGTGTCTAAAATTGGGGGAATTACGGGCAAGACATCTTCACACATGTAGAAAAGGGTGTGCTGGTAGTGCAATCCTCTCACCAAGGCAGGCTACACAATTCGCAGCAAGCAGCCAGTACCACACCATGCATTGTACGCTGGTACCCAGTATGTGGACGTCCTGGGCAGGCCAGAGTCATTCTCTGAACATATTGCACAAAGAAAGAAACATGATCAATTACACTCTGTGGTACTGGTTTCACCTCAATACAAAGAGTGGACAGGAGAGTTGAGTTACGGACATTGTTCTAATTTATATATACTATATATATATATGTGTTAGAATATATATATATTATATATGTAATATAGCTCTGTATATGTATTGATTTATATAGGGATTTAAATATCATTTTGCTCTTTAATATGGATTCTTTTAGCTTATTCCCCTCTTTTATGTGAAAAGTGACTCAAAAAAATCTACTCCATCTAACAAATGTGTCACAGCCTAACAAGTGTGACAAGGGGTGTCAGCTGGAAGCCATTCTATTTATGGTTATTAATATTTAGTGTTAGATTAATAGCTGTAGTTTTTTAAGTAATTCTGTATTTACAAAAAACTACGCATGCCGTTAAAATAAAATGATATATTACATTATTTATAGTTTCTTAAAAAGTCCATTCTTAACTTCTGCAGTTTGTGCCGTATACAACATAGCTGAACTGTACATTTTTTTTCTTTTTTCCCAAATGGATGTATGTGTGTCTATTTTTTAGATTTTTCTGTAATACATTTCTGTGTATCCATGGTGGTCTTGGAGAAAATGGACGGCAGTAGCTTTTATGCTTATCATTCAGAGTTTTATTTGGTTCAAGTTAACACCCACACTGATTTTGGAGATCTCATGCAGCAACTGGACCATAGGACTTGAGAAGGGATGAGGGATTTAGTCATAAACAGGAAGTGACATCACTGCACAACAGTAAGTGCAAAAGCTCTGGTGTGGTGCTTAGGCTCACAGTACCATAACAATGCATCCAGTGCTCTGTTGGTTATTTGGTATTTGTTATGCAGTATAGCAATATGAAGAAAAATGGCAAATGAGAGGCTTCAGAGCACGTGTTAATAAATATTGTAATCAGGGGCCGATTCACGGAGCATACCACTTTTGCCTCAAAAACAATTAAGTGTGCTGCTCAAACTAACATATCCCAATTCACTCTCATGACATCTCCTCACAGTGTTTCCTATATCTGTGATTGCTATTGGGGTGAGCAATATTATCGTATTTATTGTAATTTATTGAGACCAGACTACTCCATAGTGACATAACCACAAATGTAATCCATTACCAATACAAACGCCGCCCTTACAAGCAAGCAAAATGTTGCCGTTTCACTGAGATGCTTCTAGCCCTATATTTCTAAGCGTCATAAGCAGGAAGCTCTAAACTGGCTCCTGACCGGGCAGTTGCCCCGATAAGGCAACCAGCCGAGATCATTGTCCATCAGCGTGGCATTGAACACAAAAGAGTTAAAACATGGTTTCATAAATACTCTCATCACATTCACTTGCATTTAGTTGCAGAGCTCATAATAGTACATCTATAATATCTCCTGAGAAAAAGGGGTGAATTCTTCAAGCATTGCATACATTTCTAGGGTCTCTCCGTCTAACAATGACAGCGAAAAAACAGAATGGGCAGGGCATACTTCACCCAATCCCACTCCATGGACAAAGGGCAACAAGGGGTAACAAGGCAGGTCTCTTTGGCTTCTCCACAAAATGTTTTCATCATCCATTCACAAATTTCTGTTTCTCTCTCCAACAGGTCACTGACACCCATCACAAACATGTTCTAGCACAAGATTATCTCCCTCAACATTGTCCTAGATGTGATTTATAAAACGGTGTAAAATGAGTATTATTAGCTACCAAAACATGAAAATTACATCAGCAAAAAACCCATGTGAATGAGATAAATGATATTCAAGTTGAACAGTAATCAATTAACTCACCAAGACCCTTCTCAACCCCTTCAGAAAAGTATAACCACCCATAGAGAAACATCAGAAATGGAAAGGAGCTTGCCATACCTGTGAAATCCCCACTAACCACTTACAACCTACACTAAGACTCTGAAAATGCCCTCTCACACAAAACTAAAGGCAGATGGTATGGAACATTACATAGGTGCATACAAATTATAAACATAAGCGTTTTAGTTTTACAGTGTTTTCCACTCTTGAAATCAACCAACAGTTTAGTCCCATGATACACACAGACATCCATTCCCATATCTTCCACACATACAATCTCCAGAGCAGCAAAAAATTGTTTGGATTTCTCCCACTGATCCACCATGTTGGTGTTCGTTAGCGTACCAACAGCTTCCAATCTCTCGTCTATAGAGGCAACAATCTGTCATTTGAAAAGTGTTGACTAATGAGAGAAAAATTAGGATCCATTTTAGATTATCAACCCCATATCATTTCTCTTTGTTAAACAAATGATTTATAACTCTAACTTTCAAATTTTGACAATGTCTCGATCTTACAGTCGAGCCACTGTTGTGGTCTGAGTATTAGTGTCTTGTGGACTATGATTATTCATGCAAGATTTCTGATCAAAACATGCCATCATGCAAGTCATTTCTATGCATTGAACAAGCACAATTATTTATGTATTTGTTTGGAAATCTTTCTGAGTAAATGTAAGCCCTTGGCCCAAGTTGACCCCATAATAAACAGACCCTTAACCAATTGGTGTGAAAGCCCATGTAGAAAAAGCATTTTGATGTGGGTATAACAAAGATAAAATGAGTAGAAGAGTTAAGTGACATGGGCAAAATGTTGAATATTGTTCTTTTTTTTTTATCTATTTGCATTTTTTTGCCGCTCAAATTAAGTATATTTAGCATTAATAAACCAAAAAACCCTTCCAATGCTCTGGGTCATTTTCGCCTTTCACTCACCAGTCGTTCTTCTGTTTGCTTATACAGAGTATGTGTGTCATTTTGTTCCTCTATACATTTAAATACTAAATGACACAGAACCAGTCGTTGACTGCTTGAAGAAGATGATTCTTCAACATCAAGCAGCATCCTTGTTTTCCCTCCCAGCGCTGTTTCCATAGGAATCCATTACTTGCATCCACACATAGGATTCCTTTAATGTTTCTCATTCATGCCTCTAAGTGTAGAGTTACTTGTCTTATCCGTAGACCAGACCAGTCTGCCTTTTAGCAGACACAGACATTTCCATAGTATTTTGTCTGTTATTCATTCCCTTTTGTTAAGATCAGTAGTCTAGATGCAACAATGTCACACAGTACGCTGATTATGTTTGGTTTTACTCAAGTTCAAGTGTCTTCAAGCTGTAACAGACCAAGCTGCTTCCCTCTGCATCAATATAAGAATGAAGTCTGTAAACAAAATTATTGAATATTATTCTTTTTCTTACTTGCAAATGAAATAATCTGTACATCTGTGTGGGTTAGATGGTTTCCTCTCGCTTTGCTTGAAGTTACATTATTATAATTATTATTGTTATTACTGTGATTATTATTCCAACACTCTAACATTTAGATTCCCTGACGTCTTTTTGGTTTCTTCCCTTCTCTTTCCTTCCTCCCTTGCCTTCGTTGTTGTCATCCTGTTTCTCCTTGTCAGGTTTGGTTACACTGTCATAAGAGGGCAGGGAGGCAGTGGAGGGAGTGCCCTCCTTCTTTTCCTGTTCCTGATTGGTCCCGCCATTCTCAACTTTATTATTGGCTGGTTTGCGCTTGCAGATGAAACCCCGCCTAGCCAGGTGGGAACGGTAGGCCCTTTGAATGATTTTGGCTGACACATCCTCCTGCTTGCGCCTCAGAGTGGTGGTGATAGGCTCATAAGAGACCTTGGAAGGATTGGCTGCCACAAAACGCTCCTCCATTTGTTGCCTCAGCATGTCCAGCTCGCCACTGTCACCCAGCACACGCTTGGTGAAGGCAAAGAGGATGTCCAGGCAGTGGATGCGGTCGCCGCTCACCATGGGCATGTCCATGGCGATCAGCTCAATGGTGTTGGGCTTGGGTAAACGGAGCGGGTGTTCTAGTGCATCAGCAAAGTCAGAAAGCTTGGAATAGGTGATAAACTGGCAGGCGTCAGGGTCAAACTTCTCCCAAATCTCATAAAAGGTCTCAAAGTCGTCCTCACTGAGTGGGTCAGCACTCTCCTCTGTGGCCACACTGAAGTTCTCCAGGATGATGGCAATGTACATGTTGACCACAATGAGGAAAGATATGATGATGTACATGACAAAGAAGAAGATGCCCACAGAAGGGTTGCCACAGTCTCCTGTGGCTGGGGTGCCAGCATTCTCCAGTGCGGGGTTACAGTCAGGAGGGTAGTTAAGGATGGGTAGCAACAGGCCGTCCCAGCCAGCTGACGTGGTGATCATGAACAGGCAGATCATGCTGTTGCCAAAGGTCTCAAAGTTGTACATGTCATCAATTCCAGCCCCGTGTTTTACGTAGCCAAAGTTAGACATGCCAAAGATAGAGAAAATGAACATGACCAGGAAGAGCAACAGGCCAATGTTGAACAGAGCAGGAAGTGACATCATTAGGGCAAACAAGAGAGTCCTAATGCCCTTTGCCCCCTTAATGAGACGTAAGATTCTGCCAATACGGGCCAGACGAATCACCCTGAAGAGGGTTGGTGACACAAAGTACTTCTCAATTAAGTCCGCCAGAAACATTCCTGAAGTTGAAAGGAGCACACAGAGAAGAATAAAACATGTTTGGTTAGGAAAGAGGGAATATCATCATCGGAACACTGCTCACTGGCAGCTTTATGCTCACAACAATGGGATTCATCAACAATATGAGTTGATGACACATTTGACTGCTTTGTGACTGGAAAACCACTAGAGGGAGATGGGAACACCTGAGTCAGTGCTGGCTTGTTATAAAATTGCATCAGACTGCAGCAAACAAGTGTAACATTTCCTCAGTGGCTAGTGAATGCATTGAGGAAATCAATTATCAGCAGACTGGTTTTCCATGCTAAAACAGCAACAAAAATGAAATCCAAATTAAACTATATTCACAGCATAGAAGTTCAAGGTAATTGTATTAGGTAATAAAGAGTTGCATAACAGAATAATCTGGAAAAACAACAATGATTTCCTCCTATTCCTCTTGATCCTATTTCAATGTATACATTCCTCTTTTGAATACTTACCAACAATGGAAAGGATGACCACAACCACATCAAAGATGTTCCAACCTATGGTGAAGTAGTAGTGACGCAGGGCAAAGAGCTTCAGTACAAACTCAGTGGTGAAGGCCACAATAAAGATGAAGTTGACCCAGTACAAAACATTTTCCGTGTCCTCTGATTGGTCATCTGTCTCCACCATCATGGTGACCATGTTGAGGCAGATGAGGATCATGATCGAGATGTCGAAGACCTGCTGCGTCACAAAGTCAAACACCATGCCCTGAATATTGTTCTGAGGAGAGAGGAAGGCAATGGATAGAGGGAAAATATGAGTCAATTGAGCACATTTAGAATCAGGATCCTTAGTCTTTTATAATTCAATATTTAAATGTGTCACGGCCCAAAACTAGCTTGTTGCTGAAGATGGAAACCGCAAAACCCTTACCAGTGGCCTGGGTATTGGTTTCTGTGGTTTTTTTGAGCCTAGTTTCTTCATGGCATTGTAGTATTTCTTCTGCTCTTCCGTCATGAAGATATCCTGACCTCCAAAGTAAAGGGACAAGAACAATCTGGTTACAATCTGAAAGTAGTTAGCCCTCTTTAGGCTTCAGGCCAGTGTTAAAATGGCACACACATACTTAGTGAACATTGACTGTGTTTTGAAGAGTACAGTACAAATGAGTTTAGATTCTAAGCCTTAATTCTCTGCAAAGCAGCTCATGCTCATAGCAAGGAGAAGGGGAAACAAATCTTATCTTTTTCTTTTGCTGGTTGAAGTTATCAATGATGACACCAATGAAGAGGTTGAGGGTGAAGAAGGAGCCGAAGATGATGAAGATGACAAAATAGATGTACATGTATATGTTGTCCTCATAGATAGGCTGGTCCCCCACCTGCAGAGTGCCACAAGTAAAAATGTAGACAACTGCACTTCACATTAATCAGAAAGCAAGACTACAGAGCTGCGGCAGGCCTACCCTTCTGGAATCTATTGCTGCATACATAATGTCCATCCAACCCTTGAACGTTGCCTGTGGGTGGGTAGACACAATATTTAAGAAATACGTTAAACAATCGCCAAGCCAACTGTGGAGACAAGATCAATGAGAAGAGACAGCAAAAGTTTCTCACCACTTGCAGGAGTGCCAGGTATCCTGCCCCCACATTGTCAAAATTGATCTTGACATTCTTCCATCTGACTTCACTGAAGTTTGCAATCATGAGTTCCAGGCACTCCGATTTGTTGTTGACCACGTCAGGCAGGAACACTTCCTCAGCCGTTTCATTGTAGCAGTAGTAATACTTCCCAGCAAACAGGTTGACACCCATGATGCTGAAGATGAGCCAGAAGATGAGACACACCAGCAGCACATTCATGATGGAGGGGATTGCGCCCACCAAGGCATTCACCACCACCTGAAGAACACACCAGGGAAATAGCAGCACCATGACATAGCAGCCAAGTACCAACTGCATGGAGATGCTCACACACATATACAACAACATGAACACACACATGCACATGCAAATGCACATTCTCTCCCTCTATTAGAGGCACTATGTGTTCATTTTCCTGCTTCCTATTCCTAATTTTCTAATTCCCCAAGATTAAGCCCAACACTAAAAAATAGAATTATTCTTTACCTATAAATCCAAATATTATGCCCAGGAAGGAGTTCATCCTACAGCATCCCTGGCATGCAGCCCAATAATATAAGCTGCACATATTGTTATAATGCATTAGGTTTAGCTTAAAGATGTACTGACCACTTAAACTGTGTGCATGTGTAAAGATTTTAAGGGTAAATTCATGGAAAGCTGCAACACCTGCATTTATTGTGACCCTCTATTTGATCAGACAGATTATGAGGCAGTGGTCATACTCAAGAGCCCAGAGGATAGTGTGTTCCTGGCTGTTTGAATACAGGACATCCAGCAGCTCTGAGGTAGACAGCTCAGCAGAGGTGAGCTGATCTGAGCCTTGGCATGCCCTGTCAGAGCTGTGGGATTGCTTACAGGCATATGTTCTCTCTAACTACAGAACACACAGGCTCTCTCTGTATTTATGCTGAGTTGGATCTGCCAAATCAGTGTGACTGCTAAACTTGATGACATTGAAGGAAACATTGTTATAACGCTGAGTATTCCCCGTCCTACAATGGTTGTACATGACATGTACAGTATATATACGCAGGGTTATGGTTATTGCCAATGGAGAGCATGACTGTATACTGTACTTAAATTGTGTAGGCATGTTATATTAGATAGAACTAATATTAACTAATAACTAATAGTATAGGAATGTGCAGTTCAAAACATGGAAAAGCTGTGGGAACAGGTGGGTTTTATACACCAAAAACGTAAAGGCAAACATCAAATGTCAATCTTATGAAGGGCTCCATGGTCCCTACTCACCCTAACCTAGTGTTGCGTCACATATGATAATATAGAGATGATGCAGCCACATGATTCGTTGATATAACCACTACAAAATGATGTTATCGTGCAAATCATGGTTGAAATTCATTGCTGGAGGGTGAGCAGGGGTGAGGTGGGGAGGGAGGGGGGATATGCAACCAGAAGTTTGTTGATCTTCCAGTGTGACAGGGCCAAAGCCAAACTGTAGTAATATCAGATAACAGGAGAGGCGAGGCACAGCGGTAGTCAGAGGACAGAAGAGCCTAGACACTAACAAGTGTTTCTGCACAGCAACAACCAGAGGCTGATCCAACCCATCACACGTGCAAAGATTAGTAGGCCCCATGCATATTGCAGAAAGGACCTATAAAACTTTCTGGCAAAGCTCAGAGAGATACTTCTAGCAGGTATCTAACAGGTATCTGGTCGTGTACTTAAAAGTGTTTGGCGTCAAGCTACATCACCCTGCATCACCCCTACCCAGTGGTTCAATTTGAACAGGTTTTGTGTGACGGTTCATACCAACTTCTAGTTGCTCTCTCAGCTGATACTCAATAGATAAGGGCTAAACTATTATTACATTACATTATTCAGCTCAAAATGTATTTCCATGGCCTAATCTTTCATGAAGCATGGGAAAGCTTTCTAAGGTGTTAATGTTCTTTTTTTCCTTTTTTCTAAAGACTCATTGTAAAATATCTGAACATATTAGACAGTGCTATATTTATAATATATGAAATAAAATAAGATAAATCAGATGTATTATGACCATCTGAGATGATCTGTATCCATGCAAAAGCTTTTCGTTAATGACCGTGGAAAGGGGTTACCTACGTCGTCTAGAAGTCTCTATATTGTCATCTCTAGCATGCGTTGATGCTTTTAATTGATTGGCATGCAGAAGGACCAGCTGCCTGGTATCTCAGGTCTTACCCTCATCCCTTCAAAACGCGACAGGGCCCTGAGGGGTCTCAAGGCCCTCAGTGTCCTGAGTGATTTAATGGGGCCTAGATCGGAGTAGCCCAACGCATTAGCTATAAGGCTGACTATAGACACCTACACAGACAGGGAGAGAGAGAGAGGGAAAGACAGAAGCAAAGAAAGAGGATACCCATAGTTAGAGGGGATACAGAGAGAAAGATAGAACCTACGTAAGGATGGCTGAATGGTCAATGAGCTTATACAGATATATAGAAATACATATATAGTTTCTATATGTGCAAGTATATGTATCTATATAACAGAATTGAGAGAGCATAAGGTTAAACAGGGGTTAATACAATATACAAAGGTCAAGAAATAGTACACGCCCCACGTTTTTAACTGGATATGTTTTTGTTTGTTTATGTTTGTGATTGGTTTAGTTTGGCAAGCCAGTCTAGCCTTGATAACCAACTTAACAGCACAGTGAGCACGCCTGGAAAGAAACTTGTGGTTGACACAGTGAGAGGGAGAGAAGATAAGATTGAAACAAAGGGAAAAATTAGAGGAGAAATGCTTTCACAAACACTAACTCAATATGACACGATAAAATACACACAGTACACTGTACAAAACAATACAGTATCCACACCAGACAGCATCTTATTTAAAAGAGGGGAGAGAAAACGCAGGAGGTTGAGGACAACTTTCAGGGTTAGAAGAGAGAGGATAACCTGTGAAAGTAAGAGTCCCAACAGAGCACACAAACCTTACCCTGGACCCTCAAACACCGACCCTCAGTCCCTCTCGACAGCAGCGCAACGTCTCTCTCAACTTAAAGAGAGACACAGTTATAGGCACCTGCTGTGAGAGAGAGGACAGGTCAACATTAGGGTTAGGACTTGGCATGGAAAGTCAGGATAAGTTATCATCACGACACACAAGCCACTTAAGAATTGGGATTCCTGTTCAGTTGAGATTCTCTACGGGAGAATCAGGGAGAGGCTCGACGGGCACTGAGGTCCCAGCGCTTCATCTGGAGAGAGACCACAAGAGCTTGCTTCTTCTGTCTTCCATCATCAGCTATGGTTGATCATAAATATGGATTGGGCTGTTGACTATTGGGGCCAACAACACACTATGTGTTGTTTTTCTATTGCAGAAGGGAGAAGACTACCATAACCACAGAGGGAAGAGGGAAGATATTTCATCCCATCCTACTATGTTTGGCTTCATCTGTCAAATCACCCTGGTACCGCTGACAAATTCTCTCTGTGTTGTAAAAATCTACTGTTTGATCTACACAAGCAATTAGAAAGTCAAAGGGATGTGCCGCTACTGGTATCGTAACATGATCTTTGGGTGTCGGCGTTCACTTTCAGCCTCTGTCGGACGGGGTGAGGGCTAGCAGTGGTGCCTTCTAGGATCTGGCTCGGTTCTGCAAGGAGAGGCCAATGAACTGAAGAAACACACATACATTTAAAAAAAATAAAAAGTATGCAGTATCCACCCTCCTTTAGCAAATCCTTCAGTTTTCTGACGGGACAGTGAACACAAAGACAGGAAAGTAAGGAGAAAGAGGTGTGAGGGCATGGCATGAGCCAGATTCACATCCATGCAGTCACAGGCAGTAGAGTTCATGGACATTTTCCCGAGAAAGAACACAAGAAGAAGTCCAGTTAATCACCAGGCACACAACACACATTGATACAAACACATCATGATACTCTGACACATCCCCATTGTTAATATTGTACCACAGACAGACGGGCTACCCACAATCTGTCAGGGATGGTGGGAGATTTGTTGCTTACAGATTGACGGGGATCAAGGATGATTTACCATGATTCAACACAACGTAGCACAAGACATCAAATCACATTTGTGCACACCATGTAATGTACATGTGCAGATGGAAGACACAGGGAGAAAATCAGTCATGAGATTCACCAAACACAAATGACAGAACAGGACAAACCATATATGACCAGTAGTAATGGGAGTCCATGGCATTGCTTTGAGTACCGTCAGGGAAACATATATCACAGAATTCACACACTTATCATGTGCAGTTTACTATCTCTGACTTCAGTCAACTTAAGTGGACACTTGTCTGACTCCATATCAATTCCACGCCTCCCATTTTCAACAGTAATATCTAATTTTGCAGCAACCCTGGTCCACAAAGCACTCCAGGTATAATAACACTACAATAGACCTTTCAGCATCTTAGTCAGTAAAATAAGGATGCTTAATGAAGAAACGTTTAATGAAAGACATTTCACTGTAGGCATTTGATATGATGCAGCACCTGATACCGGTCCACCAGCACTTAGTGGTTATACTTAGGTATTCTTACATGATATTAAAGCAAGGCCAAAGAGTCAAATATTGTTGATTGGGGAAGAAAATCAACAATATATAGGTTCAGGATATTAAGAAAGTTTATGAGAAAGTGATATAAGTCTCCTGGGAAAAAATACGTAAAATCTGGCTCTCAAGTTGTAACTGTGACAGAGGACTACATTGAAGTCAACTGGGGACCTATGCATGATTTTTGTGCCTATGTTCTCATCATTTAACAGATAACTTCTTCCAAAAACTTGGTGTATTCCATGAATGTTGCCATCTAAAAATATATAATCACAAGGATGTTTTTGTGTTAATTGGTGCCTTATTGGTAAAATATACAAATAACAGTGTGGAAAGGTACTTACATCCACAATGAAGAAGTCCAACCAACACCAGGCGTTAGTGAAGTACTTGACGAAGCCATATGCCACCCATTTCAGCAACATCTCCAGGATGAAGATATAGGTGAAAACCCGGTCAGCATACTCAAGAATAATCTTGACTGTCTTCCTCTGCTCAATGTACACATCCTCAAAGGCCTGGAGAGGGGCAGAGACAGTTCAGACGTTTCAACATTCACTATTACTAGATGTTCATACAGATGTGCAGTTATTGGTCCGAATCACAATCACGTTTATTTACCATGGAGCATTTCCACAAGCCTTTGACTTCATGGTCAAAGAGACAAAATAATTATATGGCATGGGAATAAAATGGAAAGCATAAAATGGAGTAAACTGAACTGTGCAGAAATTACAATACCAGGCTTGACTATACATTTGTATAGTCTAGTAAAATATTCCAGCAGTGTATGTCTCAGGACGTTGAGCTGTTGGGGCTATTTGGAGGTGCACCGTCATACAGCTCCAGTGTTGCCAAATGTGGTAGTGTAAAATATAGAGGTCTATTTCTGTGAGGAGAAAGATGCTGTGTTTTATCCAGCTCTGTGCGTCTCTCTCTTTCTGTGTGTGTGTGTGTGTGTGTGTGTGGCTGGTGGCTTGTTGGCATGGGTCATCACCAGGGGTGTCAAATCACTAAACCCTAAGCTATGGCAAAGTCCCTGCATCTAATATAATTTCCCATGTCGCCTAACTATCTCGCGGACACACTGGCCTTGGCTTCCAGATACATTTCTTCATTTTTTGCTTCATCTTTGTTCTTGATTCTGATGAAAAAAAATCTCAACTCGACTCATTTATGGGAAGTACCACACCTTGCCATTTCCAATCGATGCCCATGGTCACTGCATTTGAGAAGATGCCGATGTTTATGCAGCCTGATGGCGTGATCTTGATTGACCAAAACCATTTTCCATAGGGGAGTTTTTAGAAGTCCCTTTGGCATTGTTTTAATTTTTTTATAGCATCCTCTTCAGTGGTGTTAAGTTTTATACAACAGCTTATATGCCCTATGCACCATTTCAGAGAGTGAGTTGTTTACATAGTGAAGGCTGGCTATCCGATTGAACAGGTTTTCTGTCCAGTCAGACTGATCCTTCCCCTAGCCCCTCTATTCTCCATTGCTTGTGTCCATTCCTCATCACATAAGTGTTCTGAATCACTATTTGGCTACAGTCCCCCCAGAAAGCTGCAAAGCTAAGCTGGATTCCTTTGGTTGAAAGGTTGGTGCATTACAGCACTTTGCTGTCCATTAGCAACAATCATATCATACACAGTTGCAGAAGAAAAGCAAGAGATGATCTCGCTTGTCCCCACACTCAGCAAGAAAAGATGTTCTTACCAGCGCTCCACTGCTGAGCAGGATCATGAAGATGATAAGAGTTTCAAACCAATTGTGTTCTACGATCAGGTAGCAGGTCTTCCTCAGGAACCACCAGTGCTTCCCCCAGCCGTGAGTGATGGGCACATCACAGCACTTATATTTGGCCACACATTCTGAATGACAAGGATACAACCAGTGAGACACGCCAGAGAGATGGACATACTGATACTACCCATACACAAACACATGCATATATCAAAGCACTATTACTACACTACATAATAACTCATCTATTAAAACATCTATTGTAACCACTAACTACTAAGTCAGTGAGTGAACACCCCTACCGTCTGTCCAGCAGGCGTCTGGGTCTAGGTACTCCTCCACCACCTCGACTACTGCCACCTCCTCCACATCAGGCTTGATGTCTATAGTGCTGCCCTCAGATGAACTGGTGTCATCCAGCTAGGACACACAGAGGACCAGAGAGATCAATTCAACGCCTGAATTTCTCCCTGAACATCATGAGCTCAGCAGCGAGGCACATGAAGCACATGGATCACCTTAATGTCCCTTCAGGGTTATATGCATGTTCTAGCCATGTAGCTCCAAGTGCAGCTATCCTTCTGCAGCTAGCCTGTCCTGGAGAGCTAAGAACATAACTACTGTATAGATTGAGATGAAAGGTTCATTTATTTAAGCAAGTTGTGTATGAACTATTGTGTAAAAGTGTTATAGATATACAGTATACAGACTATAATGCAGAAGAGTCGGTACAATAAACAAAAATAGTAATGATGATTAACAAATGTCTTTTACAGAATCTTAATGAAATTTCTAAGTAATATTTCTGGATGCCTATTGCTAATTTCCTAAAAAGGACAACTGCTTAGATGTATCAGAAGCTGCTGCTTAGTGAAGTCTACCTATAGCAATGAATCATTTCATATCTGAACAATAAGTCAAGGTGAGGCAGGACAAACTGGTGAAACCCCTGCGTAATAGCACCCTTTTTGCAAGACTGTACATACAAACTTGCACACATGCAGACACAGACACTCAGCCAATCCAATTCACTAGAGAATGATGCTGCACTTTATAATCTTGAGTCGTCAGCAAAGGACTGCATTCTCTTTCTTTCTCTGCCTCTCTCTCTCTCTCTCTCTCTCCCTCTCTCTCCCCTCCTAGTATACCAAACAGCCAGACAGATCCCTGCCTCCCCGATTGGCTGATAGCGGCTCCGTCTGTGTCCAATCCCTGCAACCTACTCCATGACAGGCTGCGGTGCAGGGGAGACTGGTGTGTGTGGTTGGTGGAGGGAGCCCAGCAGACTAAGGACCTGGTGCAGGTACAGTAGTCATGCTGCTGCCGTGCCTCCTTTCTTCACACTGCAAACCAGGTCAAGGTGACCCACGCAACAGACTTCCCTACACGCTTTGGATCTGACCTCCCCTTCTCGCACAATCACACTAGACAGCAGACAGTATGTTCGCCTGTCTGTCTGTCGTCACAACTGTCTGTCTCTGCTCATCTGCAGGGTCAGCACTGAGGATTAGTGTTACAGTTTTCACGTCTAGATGAATGTTCTGAAATGTCAGGCCGGCTGACTGTCTGTCGTAGCCTCTCTAGTGAGGCAGCTCAAGCCAGTGCTGCTGAGTAGATATAAACATACACACACACACACACCCACGTACACACAGAGACATGTGAACAAACGAATACACACACACACACACACACACTGCACAGACACAGACACACTTTCACACACACACACACTGATACCTATATCTCTGAATACAGGGTTCAAGGTGAAACCTGACACGCCACGCAATCGCACTGCACTGTGGGATATCCGCAACCTTCCCAAGCCATCGTCAAACTCTCAACATGATCTCAAGCAAGGACGTCACTCCCTCCATCTTCTCACATTCTCACACTCTCATCCATCCTCCCGACTCACGTCTTTACTGTTCTCCACATCGGATTCGCTGCTGAAGTCCTCGGTGTTCAGGTTTTCAAAGTCCGACTCTCCAACAGCGATGGGCACGCAGACGGTCAGGTTGGGGTTGTGGATGAAGGACATGTAGTCTTCGTCAATCATGTACTTTCCCACGCTGCTCCCAATGCCACTGGTGGTGCCATTGCCATTTTTGGCATAGTCCAGTTCACGGTTGATGTCTACACCAGTGTGGTTGGCAATGCAGTTGAGCTTCTTGTCATACATGTCATCCAGAGGCTTCTGCTCATCCTCTATAGGCTGAATCACAAGTCAAAATAGTATCAAACAAACCTCATGATGAAATGGTGAAAAATCTAAATGGAGCTATCCTACTTGGCTAAAACACACATTTAGTTGGATAATGTTGTAGTACAAGCTATATAGTTGTACTATATAGATGTATTTCATTTTATTGTACCTTTTTGAGCACTGTTGCAACGAAGACCCGCATGTGGACCTTGAACCAGGCAATACCTGTCTTAATGCGGGCGACTGCGAGCTGGAGGTTGTTGGGCTCACCATCATCATCTGTGGCTGCGAGGTTATCTGCACTGAACGAGCTCAGCAGCAAGGCCAGGAACAGGTTCAACACCTAGGACAAAAACAGAAATATAACCTGGAACCAATGCACTCGCAGTGGATGGATGGTTTACGACTGTGGTGCACGACAGGAGGCGTGTACCAGGCATCTGTTTGTCTGTTCTTACCACCAGGTTTCCAATAACCATGACCATCATGAAGACGATGAGGCACATGCTCTGCCCTGCCACTTCCATACAGTCCCACATGGTCTCGATCCACTCTCCACACAACACTCGAAACACGATCAGGAAGGAGTGGAAGAAGTCATTCATGTGCCAGCGGGGCAACTCACAGTCCTTGGTGATCTTACATACGCAGTCCTTGTAGTTCTTGCCAAACAGCTGCATGCCCACCACAGCGAAGATGAAGACGATGATGGCCAGCACAAGGGTCAGATTACCCAGAGCTCCCACTGAGTTACCGATGATCTTGATCAGCATGTTGAGGGTGGGCCATGATTTGGCCAGCTTGAACACTCGCAGCTGAAGTAGAAAAAAGGAAACATGCAGTTATTCTTATTAATGTTAAGAAAGTGGCTCATCTCTTTTGTATTTCACTTTCAAATAAATGCATGTGAAGCAAAATGACTGACTGTCAGCATTTGATCATTTGGTCTGGCACTGGCACAGGGCATGGACATTATAGGGGCTAAAAGCTGTTCAACTGGACAGGGCATTTCTACAATACAAGTCCACTGTTACATATTTGATGATGCTTTTTGCCTTCTGGCCAACCTTCACTCCATCAGTACGTTTTGGTGTTAGCTGCCTAAACAGCATCATCTGCCTGCTAGCTCTGCCTACTTCATAACATATCAAACAGCTTTCTCAAAGTTAATGACAGCCTTACATAAGGCCAATCATGAAAGTTTGTCATTAACTTTGAGAATCTGTTGGCCAATCGGCTCAAGCTGATTCAGGAAAAGCCATGGGTACTGCTGCATCTTTAATCAGCAAAGTAAAACAATCTAATCTGTATTTTAAATGTAACTATACATCATATAGTCTGAGGTTTTAAGAAAATATTTTTCTCAATACTGCAAAGTATTAAGACAATGATTTGGCACTGAAATACTGAAATACAACTGAAATACAGTTAGTTTACAGAGGACTTTGTGTTTTGGAATGACTGAATGATCTCTCTTGGAGTTGTTGGCTGAATGGTCTGCACAAGGAGGCCAGGAGAAGTAAAGAGATATTGACATCCCAAATCCCACATCACTGTCTCTACTCTCTTCCACTTACCAATCGGAATGACCTGAGCACAGACAGGCCTTCCACGTCAGCCAGTCCCAGCTCAACTAAACTCAGGGTCACGATGAAGCCATCAAAACAGTTCCAGCCCTCCTGGAAGTAGTAGTATGGATCCATGGCGATCAGTTTGGCAAACATCTCCGCAGCAAAGATCCCAGTGAAAACCTGTGGACCCACAGGGAATATCACAAAGACTCCAGTTTATTTATTACTTATAATGCTCAATGTTATTTTTTTTCCAGACATGCGAGACATACACTCACCGGCCACTTTATTAGGTACACCTATCTAGTACCGGGTAGGACCCCATTTTGCCTCCAGCCTGAATTCTTCACAGCATGGATTCACCAAGGTGCCATTCTGCACACCACTGTTGTAAAGAGCTGTTATTTGAGTATGTGTGGCCTTTCTGTTAGTTTGAACAAGTCTGCCCATTCTCCTCTGACCTCTCATTAACAAGGTGTTTTTGGCCACAGAACTGACACTCACTGGATGTTTTTTGTTTCTCCACTATTCTCTGTAAACTCTAGAGACTGTAGTGGTGAATATCCCCGGAGGGCAGCTGTTTCTGAGATGCTGGATCCACCACGTCTGACCCCAACAATCACACCAGGGTCAAAGTTGCTTAGATCACCCATCTCGCCCATTCTGATGTTTGGTCGAACAAAAAACAAAACCACTTCACCTGCATGCTTTATATATTGAGTTGCAGCCACTTGATTTACTGTTTGGATGCGCAGGCTATTTGCGTTAACGAGCAGGGGTACCTAATAAAGTGGCCGGTGAGTACAAGCTGAGCAAGCATATTTATTAATCACAGTATTGATAGGTTGATGTTGCAGAGTCCAGTTTTGTCCATTAGATAGCCGGAAGGCCCCCTAACCTTTCAGGCTTAAGAGACAAGAATTTGGGACAATTTTGCGGCCACAAACAGTCAAATCAAACTAAAGTCTTCACAAAAAGCAGATCATTGCAGTTTTGTTTTTGAGATTTGCGATTTCTATAAAACTTCATACCTTTATTACAAATGAAACAATGCAAATTATCTTGCAGTTTATAATGGGTTCTTAGTTAATGATAAAAAATCTTTCCTTGTTCTAGAAATATTAAAGGACAATTGAGTGCTGAGTGAAAAAACCCAGCATGCTTACATGGCATTTGTTAATGTAGTGCTGATTAAAAATGGATTGGTCTCTTGCTTTGAGTGAGGACACTCCTGACAGGGCAAGGTCATAGAGTGCTGTCGAACTTGTACGGTATTGTGGTACTCTAAGCTATTCCCATATCTCCCACCCAATACCCAATCATCAGCGCAGAGAACACCCAATGATTCATACTGCACCATCCATCACACCATGCCAATTCCTCTGACCTCATTTCCTGTACCACTCCCGACAGCATGCCAATCCCTGTGACCTCATTTCCTGTCTCAACACTGACACCATGCCAATTCCTCTGACCTCAGACACCGAATGGTCGCAGGTAGTCAGATGTGATGCAGTGATACCCGAGAGCAAGGGCACAGCACAGACGAACCAAAGTCTACTGTACATTTGGTTATATTGAACTTTAATGCACGCCTCCACCAAGCCAGTCCTGGACAGATCAATGGCAAGCCTTTGTTATTATCAAGACTGCTATGTCAGGGGAAAGAGAGAGAGGGAGAGAAGGTTAGAGAAGAAGGGGGAGAGACACCTAAGTAGGGTGATGAGAGGTTGGGAACAGGATGGCTGGTCGGCGTTAAAATGGAACTCAATTTTTAATGAGATCCCATCAAAGGCCTGCGTGTGTGTGTGTGAGTGTGTGTTTCATGTGTCTTCTCAGGTGCACATACCCAATTATGTGTGGTTTTTAATTGTTTTGAGGTTATGTAGGCGGAGCAAAACGAACCTATAACCGTAAATGACAGTGATGCAAAAGAGAAAAGTTGCAATTGCTCACCAGATTGCCCACAGCCAGCACCCCTTCAAATTCCGGCGTCATGGGGTAGTGCTCCATGGCCATGAAGAGGGTGTTGAGGACAATACAGATGGTGATGGCCAGGTCAACAAACGGGTCCATAACAATTAGGTAGACTACGTGCTTGATCTTCAACCAGAAGGGAAAGCACTCCCAGATCAGGAAAGTGTTGGCAAACTTGTACCAGCAGGGCGGACACTTCCTCTGAGACTCCTCCAACTCTGCAGGGAGAGAGAGACGGAAAGAGGGAGAGAGACATGAGAGGGAAGTGGAAAAAAAACAGGGAAAGACTGAGAAAAAAGAAGTGCAACTGAGGAGAATTAGATTTATATTGTTACAGTTTCATCTCGAAGGCAAAAGGTGAGAGGTAATTAAAGAGTGTATACGTTTTGGTGATGTTTAGATGTTCAGGTAGTGGATGACATTGTGGACTGACAATCACAAGATGGATATTAGGCAAAAGCTTATGTTTTTTGCCTAATATCCATCTTTTGATTGGAGCCATCATTGATTCTGACTTGGTTACTCCTTTGTC
This sequence comes from Hoplostethus mediterraneus, assembly GCA_034670385.1. Lineage (NCBI taxonomy): Eukaryota > Metazoa > Chordata > Actinopteri > Trachichthyiformes > Trachichthyidae > Hoplostethus > Hoplostethus mediterraneus. The sequence goes on from JAXDDW010000062.1 coordinate 679,249, forward strand.
TAGAAAATAACTTCACTTCAAGGTTTCTGACCTACTAACAGGGGCGCTGCAGAGCCACAGGACATAGAGGTGGCAGCACCATGTTTTCTCCCTAGCTCCGGGGTTTTAACACTCAATAAATGCCAGAATCATTCAAGGCTTTCCACACTATTTCAAATGAAGATATCCAAAGTCTGATGATGGTGATAGGTTACAAAAATGACTTGAAGTTGATCCAGTTTTATGTAAACCAACAGTCGTTATCAGTACTTCATATTTATCTTTTGATCAGAAATGGATATTTGACCAATTCAGAAATCACCGCTACACTACACTACTACCGTGGCTTCGGTCTTGTTTTTTTTTTTTCTTCCATCACTCATTAAAACAATGCTGCCCTCACAAGAACGCTTCATCAGGGGTACAACATATGGCCTGGAGGTAATCTACAAACGTTGTACAAATAAAGACATCTTCTCTTTTAAGTGTAGAGCTGGTCTGTACCCTCCATCAGCGTGTTGGTGATGACGCTCATCTGACTGTTGGCACGGTCCTTTCCTTTGAAGGAGGAGTTGAGCTGATCCACAGACACCATGAGAGAGCCAGAGTGCTTCTTCTTCACCTCCACCTCGGTGGTCTGTACTCAAAGAGAGACACGATGTCAGTTAGAGACAGCATGCACACACTGAAACACATGCAAACACACACCTCTAAAGCGATCTCAACACTAAATCACAGAACCCTAAAAGGAGAAATGCATCCCTTCACATCAGATCCTTTTTACAATCTTTAATACACCAAATTACCTGTCTTCTTCTCTTTGAGCCCATAACCATATCATACAACAGACTTCAAAACCATACTGTTTCTAAACCGCTCATCAGCTCATACTATAATCCACACCCCATGACTAAGCACCCTTAAACTGCATGCACTGGCATGCATATCAAAGAAGAAGAGAGGATAATTCAAGACATCATTCGCTGCTACACCATGCTACATTTGGAGAGAAGTAGAAAGGTAAAAGCAATTGGATCGGTTGAGAGTAAAGGGGTGTCTACCATGCTAGCTAGGATGATGAGGAATGCTGTTATAGAAAAAAGGTTCAGGTTTGTTTTTGCACCACCCAGTGGCTCAGGAACAGAGAATAAAAGAGGACAACTGAGAGAGACAGGTAAAACAGGAATAGAAAAGATGGGTCCTGAAGTGGAAAGCCCTCATAAAATGAAAGAAATGTGTTTGTTTTTTTCATTTTGTTAGTTATGAAAGAAAATGTAGACAGAAGAAGAGTTGTTGTAAGGGCAACTAAGGAAGGCTGGTGTCATATTGAGTTCTTGTCAGACATTAAAGACTGAAATAATAAATATGACTATGGTTAGACAGTGAGCAAGTGAGTAATGTTTCAACTGGTAGAAGATTAGTGCCTTGCAGGGCTGTTGAAAAAAGGCGTTAGGTCAGCCTGGAAGTGTGAGTCACAATATATGATGAAAATGAAAGACAGAATCTGGTAAGGAGGAGGAACTAGATATTCAGAGGTCAGGAGAGGAAAAGGGTGCTACTGAGTTGAGAGCAGGAAAAACAGGAACATCAGCAAAGGGAAGGAGGCAGTGAAGGAGAAGCTGCAGAGACCGGGGCCACCACCATCATGCCTAGACTGTATTAGTGTCTCATGGACGTCCTTACACTGTCATCAGTGGCTGCCTTATCTATTTTCACCTCAGGCAGAAGCCGTCCACCGGGCCCAGGGCCGATGAGAGACACCACGCCATTGCAGTCCACCGTGCTGTTCCTCTTCCCTCCAGAGTGGGGTGCTAGCGGGTGGATGCGGGATGAACCTTGGCTGTATCCGCTGTAGCTGTTGCGGCGGTAAGGGATGAACAGGGAGCCCCGGCGGTCCTCGCTCTCCTCCACCGTGCTGTGCTCATCGTCGGCGAACTCGTTCTCCGAGCCCACGTCCTTGGAGCGGCCTTTGAAGCTGAAGATGCTGCTGCGGCTGTTGTGACGCGACATGAAGGGCGAGCCCGGGATGCTGAGTAGCGACTGTAGAAGGAAAGATGATGAAAAACAGTAGAAGTGGGTTGACAGACGTGGAGAGACAAAGTGAGGAGGACAAATCAAGGAAATGGAGGAGTGAAGAAGAACCAGAGGTCAGAGAGATAAAGAAGTGAGAAATGGGGAATGCTTCCATCAGATGAAGGCCCATTGACAAAACAAAGTTTCATCCATGTTTGATAATACAGTACAGGTGTACTAATACAGTACAGGTGTAAGATATTGTGTTTCTCTGCCTGCCACACAGATGACTGACTGTTGTGTGTGATGAGTGTATCAGGGTCATCTCCCCCACAACCAACTGTTAATTCATTTATTACCGTTTCCTTGTCATTCGTATTTGGCCTAGTATCTGTACAATGAGAGTTCAGCATGTTTGTGAAAAAAAAAAAAACCTTCTACTGGCACATCGTGAGCTAACGAACACAATTCATTTCAGCCCAACGCATGCTTGAGGGATTTTTTTTTGAATTGGAACGTAGCCAGTTGTTGTGTTCTCTCTTCTAATCAATATTATAGTTTAGTTTTACTTTAAAGCTTATCTCATTTGGGGGGGGGGGGGGGAAACAACTAGCGCTCACTATGATGAAAGTTATTTTCAACACATAATTTGTCTTGACAATCTATCCATTGGCCAGCATTTTGTTTTTTGCACTGTAGGCATTACAAGGTTTTCTCCGTTGGTGCAGGGACGGTGTGGGAGACGGGAAGGTATGGGGGGTAGAGAAGGGAGGTGGGGGCACTGTCTTCCCATAATGCACTGCACTGAAGAAAAACACTAATATCTGGACAGCATCTTCAAAATGAAATCTCAAACTAAACCCATTGACGTCACCTGGTTCATGATGGACGTCTTCCTCCCCAGCCGGCTCCCCGGGAAACGGATGGTGCTCCTCTTGCTGCCGTCGTCCGACTCGGACTTGACCACCTTCTCGCTGTCGCCCTTCTCTTTCTCCTGCTCTTTCTGACGCGATTTCTTCTTGCGGTTGCGTCGCTCCTTGGCGCTCTTGGAGCTCAGCTTGGAGACCTCGGAGGAGCTGCGGGATAAGTGGCCCCCTCCTTCATCCTCCAGCGCAGCCTCCGACACCGTGCCCGCAGATGTTGCCATAGCAGCAGCCTGGGGGGGGGATGAGGTAGGAAAACAAAACAAAAAAAAAAAGCCAGAAAGGGACCAGAAAAGGTGAAAAATGTGTAATAAGCATTCATAAGCGTGTGTAAATGTGTGTGTGTGTGTGTGTGTGAGACTGACCTGAGTCTCCTCCTGCTGTCTCTTGAGCTGCTCCAGCATGGCCTTGAACTCAGCCTCTTTCTGCTCAGCCTCCTCCATAGTGGCCTGGTTCTGCTCTTCATAAGCCATGGCCACCACAGCTAAGATGAGGTTCACCAGGTAGAAGGAGCCCACGAAGATCACCAGCACAAAGAAGATCATGTAGGTCTTCCCCGCCGCTCGCAGAGTCTTGACGGACACACAGACAGAAGGGAGCGAGAGCGAAGCAAAGAGTGAGGTCATACGTAAGATAACGTCTGACAAAAAAAAAGACACATCCTCTTATGTGAGATTTAAATTGAATACATCTTGGCAAAAAACCTTTGTTTTTTGTTTTATGTTCACGGTGAAGGTTTTTCTGCAGTACTTTGTTATTCTGCCAGAGTGTGTGTGTGTGTGTGTGTGTGTGTGTCTGTTGTGTCAGCATTGCCAGTGCTTTTATATCCACTCCATGGCTTTCTCTAGGAAAGGGATGGAAGCTGCCAGAGTGCAGGGGCTCCCGGGTTTAACCACACACACACACACACACACACACACACACACACACACACACACACACTAAAACAGTGACTGGGTTATTTGCCAAGTGAAGTGAATCTATTATGGCTGGGGTGGTGTAGGTCTGCAGGATGAGAGAAGAAATGTTAGTGCAGTCATTTTAGTGCAGTGAATGATAATAGTTACTGGTATGTGACTGTGTGCGTCTGTTTGTTATGTTTGTGTGTGTGTGTGTGTGTGTGTGTGTGTGTGTGTAGGCAAAGAGACAGAAGACAAACACACTCATGTCTATCAGGTTAAATGGACAAAACATGTTTCATGTGGGTAAAAGAACATGACTGCTGAAGGTAGTTTGGAGTAGCAGACCCTCAGACTGATGTCCTTAGATACACACTAGAGATACTCTGTACACATACACTGTATATTAGCTCACTTCACCTGTACTTCATTGATGACACTGCTTAATGTGGGACTGCTTAGATTTCACATGCAGCTGCAACTTCATCATGTGATACAAATGTAAACCGGACCATAACTGAGGCTTCAGATTAAAAGAGAGACATGCTACTGACAGAAACTGGCTAGTCACACACTTCTAGCTATTTGTGACCAGCCTTCCTTCCTTCCCTTTTATTCAGAGGGCAAATGAACTGAGTGGGAGAGAGCTGCTGAGAGGCACTTTTGCTGATTCATTCAGGAATTACGATGATGATGTAATTTTTTTTTTTTTATGATGTAGGGAGGACAAAATCATCAGTCCTGCTTAGGGAATGTTTCGCTTTCCGGTATAGTTGCTGAGGACTGAAGAGGCTTACCGAATTTAAAACAGGTGTAAACATCTATAGGTTTTGTTGTAATGCCATATGCTAGCCCTGCCTTTTGTCGTTTCATTGGACATATTGATTTAGCATTTTAACTATGTGAGACTGAAGAGTAGAGACAGATAGAAGACACCGCCTTACCAGCATGTAGAGATTCTCCCAGAAGTCTTGGGTCATGAGGCGAAAGAGGGTGAGGAAAGCCCAGCCGAAGCTGTCAAAACTGGTGTAACCGTAGTTGGGGTTCCTTCCTGCTTTCATACATGTAAAGCCCTCAGGACAGTGCCTGCCAGGATCACACAAAAATATAGAAACTAGCATTTAATAAATAATGTTTAGTAAGGGGTCCCAGATGTCCTGGCAACTGCAATCAATTTGGAGAAATACGCCACTTCAGCACTAACCCAGTTAGGGGATTAAAGATACATGCTGCCCATGTCGGGTGAAATAGTCCATGAAAAATGATCTTGTGAAAAGTCTGTGACACAAGAAGTTGTTTGAATGGAGTGAAATAAATGCGTGAACAGGTTGCATGCATCCTTACATTATTACCGGTAGTATACTATGCGTAAGTCCACACTGAGCCGTTTAAATTTGTTTGTGTTTTCGAAAAGCTGAAAGCCGTCCACACTAGACCACCAAAAACACATACCACCTTCCAGGGGCATTGTGGATCATTGGGGGGTAAAAAAAATGCCGCCCTAGTGTGGACAGGAGGCCAAAACGGAGAGATGAGTATGTGTTTTCAAATTTACCCGGCTTAGTGTGGACGTAGCCTCATGTGATTCCAAAGGAACACAGCTTGACCTTTATCAATGCAACTAGCTTTTAAATGCTAATAAAATATGCGATTGTCGAGCTAAGAAAAAGAGCAGTGTCCTGAAATGGAATCACTATATACTATCTATGTAATTTATTATGTAAACTGCTAAAACATTTGAAAAGGCAAAATGACATTCCTCACCAGCCTTAAGGTTAAGAGCCTCTTTACAGTAGTGCATGTACACCACAACCAGCTGAACCATGACACGCACCATTCAAACAACAAGGTAGTCTATTTCAGCTGACCTGCTGCTGGAGCTTGACATTGACACCCCAGCACTGGTTTTATTGTATTATTTATCTGCTGTGTATGACATGTTAGCACAGTATCATGTCATTTGGAGGATGTGTGTCTTTATGTTTTCTCATCTTATCTTTCTGTATCTTCATTTATCTTTTCATGCTCGCTTGGATTTATGTGGAGCAAGTGAAGCCTTTAATGGTAAATACAACTGTATTGCGGTCTGTTGCAATATATTGTTTGGAACTTTTCTTGACTTTTTTTTATCTGTTGCCTCCTGTTGCTGAATGCAAAAATACACAGGGTCCACCTTCAGTGCACTTGTCTAATTGTAATAAGTAAACCGATAGGGATATTGAAGTATGGTGAAATAGGAGAAACCTGCTAAGGGTGAAAACATGAAAACATAAAAGCCATGACATCAACATGTATTTAGTAAATGGAGCACTGATTTACCCAGAGTCAGAACTGTTCCCACATAGTAGAGCATCAAGTTGACCAGGGATGAAGTAGAAATTGGCTAAGAAAAAAAAGAAACAAGAGAGAAACATCACTCAGTTTACTTGTTGGGCAGTGGATAACAGATGCAGATAAAGTTCAATAATACTGTAAAGAGAAGAGGAGTGATGCAACCTGGGCATAACTGAATGGAGCTGCAGATGACACAGTGTGTTGCCTTCATTTGCTGTTTAGTTTCTGTTTAGTTTGTGTCAAAGAGGTCATTCCTCAAGGTTTCAAGAAAACACGATTCCTTTTGATGCAATCATCCAACTCCTGATGTAAAGTGTGGATGGACAGGAACTCACTGTCATTCATGATGTACTCGTTCCAGTCAAAGGGCCGATCGGTGATGTTGATTGGCCAGAAAACACACTTTTGCCGCAAGTTGCCCATGAAGAGCTGCAGTCCAATCAGAGCGAAGACACTGAGACAGAAGACGGTCAGGATCATCACATCTGACAGCTTCTTCACAGACTGGATCAGAGCTCCCACAATGGTCTTCAGGCCTGGCCGATTAAGGGACACACACACACACACACACACACACACACACACACACACACACACACACACACACACACACACACACACACACACATATACAAAGGTATGCACATACATACAAACACACTCAAATGCACACACAAACACACACACACACACACACACACACACACACACACACACACACAAAGGCACAGACACACAAGCACATGCACATACATGTGCACACACATGTGCACACACGGTTACAAACACAAAGACACAGACGAACACACACACACCCACACACACACACAAATAAAAGGAATTGTAAACTTGGGCACAGCAAGAAAGCACGAGCTCAGATGGGTTACAGAGCAGCAATTCAGAGCTGAAGTCACACGCGTGATAACTTCTGATAGAAAGAACATATGCAGGCGTATTTAACCGTATTTAACCGTATTTAACCGTATTTAACCGTATTTAACTGTATTTAACCGTATTTAACCGTATTTAACTGTATTTAACCGTATTTCACCGGACTTAACTTCAACAAGCTTTAGGAGAAATGGGGTTTTCAGTGTCTTGTGCGCTCCCTTGGGGGATAACACCAGTGTTGTGGTGCTGCTTGTCACTCTTGCTTTGATGAGAATCAACAGCTCAGAATGTTGTCTGCATTTTTATTTTCAATTATTAAGATGTTTGGTAGCTATGTTTCGGTGATTCATCACTGCAATACACTTTCAGCACATCTGAAATTGTACGTTTAACACCTCAATAGCCCACAAAAATCATCATGTTTGATAAACGGGGGCTCCATTCTGTGCCTCTGGTGACTAATTTAAAGAATAGAGCAACTTTTCACCAAAAAAATGCCACGACAGAGGTTACTATGGCATTTTTGCATCCAATTTAGCATTGTTTGGGTTTTCAATGTGTTTAAAGCGCATTACAACTATGCTGAAAAGCTATTGCAGTGATACTGCATATCAGCACAAAGGGGCAACTAGTAGACGTATCCATAAAACAATCTTTACCTTTCCATTGCATCTTTTACATAAACGTCTCACTGTAGGAGCCTTACCAGTCATGTAGGAATGATTTGAAATGGTCTATATGTATCAGTACAGTACAGTTGCAGTACACTTATCTGAGGAGATTCCACTGTATAATAAGGATTTTAAATTTTAAATTGGCCTGTTTAGTCTTGAACATGCTATAGCACCGTATCAAGTACATATTGTCAGTGAAATCAGTGACAACCATAAAAGAGGATTATGAGAACAACACTGAGAACCCAACTTGGGTATAAAAGATATTCAGCACAGAAATTGGCATTCTATGATACCAAATATAAATAATGCAAGAGCAGCCACAAAAGTTACAATAATGCTGGGAGAAGCCCCATGAGGTAATAGAGAGTAGTCTGTGTGTGTATATGTGTGCATGCGTGTGTGTGTGTGTGTGTGTGTGTGTTCAAAAGTCATTGTCAGCAGATAAGGCTTTGCAGCACAGAGGCTGAGGAACATGTCTCCCTGCCACACCAAATCGTATCCAGGATCAAACCTGAATTCATGAAATGATATTGATTTGTGCTTATTTTCCTCTCAGTCAGATTCTATTGTCTCTTTTCATTGGATTAGCATTTGAAGAACAGAAATAAGGTCGGGCGCCATCAGGAAATCATATGAACGTCAACATAAACATGAACCGAAGCCGACACTGACACTTCCCATGAACAATTTGTTTTACAGTCGCGTATAATACATAAAGTGCATAAAGTTCATGTTCCTCCCTTACCTGTTAAGAGTAAGATATTCTACATTAAAAACACCCAGGAACCTGTATTTTAGGAAAACCCCATTCCATACCAAATGCCCGAGGAGTTCTTGTTATCAAAAGTAGCATATGTCTGAAAAAATCCACTACGCAGACTTCTCTAAACTCTGAAGAGCAGTCTAAATACTACCTGAGCGGATGTGCATTGTATTTCAGTCTTTGCGGTGTCTTACAAATTGAATCTTTTGGTCAGTATTTACGTATTTACTGCAGCTATACAGATATCAAACAGGGAAACCTTTGATAAGATCAAACGTATGACTAGATAACAGGACACTGATTGGACTATGACAGTGCATTCATGTTGAACCAAGTTACAGCACCATAGTTACCCTCTACAACAGGACAGACATTCATCATACTGAACACACAGTGAGCAGAAGAGGTCACATTCTGCTGTTTCATACAGAACACACAACACCACAACGGGTATAGTGGCTGTGTGGGATGTTTCCATCAGATCAACACATTTTCAGCGTCAAGCCATTCATCACATCAACTTCCCCGTATGAGTAAACACTTCTAAACAAATGTGATGTAGAAAACTCAATTATCTGCAGCCTTCCCCATTGAGCATAAGCAGACGGGGTAGAACCACAGCTGGGTTTAGGGTCAAGTGGAGAAGGGAAGCTGTGTCTTGGGATTCGTATTTCCCTTGTCTCCTCGCGTCCATCTTAAGGAACATCCCGGGCCACACACGTGATAATAAATATACTTATTAATAAACATCCACCAAATCAACCAAACACAGCAGCACCACAAACAGAGCGCACAACCAGGCTCAGTCAGGGGAGCAGGAAGTGAAGAGGAGAAAAGAGAGGACAGGCGAGGAAGAGGTGGAGGGGAGGGGGGGGGGGGCAATGAGAGGTGGCATGCAGGTCATTTAAACGCCAAGGCTGAAGGAATTGACTCTGTGTCAACATCACCTGTCTGAAAACCGTGATGGTGACTTTGCTTTAACTGAAGAACCGTTCCCATCCCAGGCACCCCCTTCTCCCACTGGTGCAGTGCTCCCCACTGGGTGTGCCCTCAGGCTGGGTTAGCCCAGAGCACAGCTGAGCACTGTATGCTGGAGGCTGAGCTTACAGTACTGTATGTGCACAAATCCACAACAAATCATAGGAAAGTCCAACTTGACCCTCAATACCTTTGTTCAACAACAGTTTTGCACCATTGGAGTGTTTGGCTCGGTGTGTGTGTTGAGTGTGTGTGTGTGTGTGTGTGTGTGTGTGTGTGTGTGTGTGTGTGTGTGTGCGTAGTTCCTACATAAGTGATTTATAAACATTTCCAATGGTGCAAATGTATAAGCTGCCCTTGTGTTCTGGTCTATTCCCCGGAGAAAAATCTTTGATATATGCATAGAATTTTACTTATTCATGATAACTCATTTCTTCCTTATGTGTCTCCCTTTAACCCCCAGGATGGACAAAGATCTTCAAAAAAAAAATCTGAAGCCTATATCCAAAAGCTCTGTTATAATAAAACAGAATAAATTCCAAAGGAAAAGCCCCTTAAAAGCCAAACTTGTAAAAGCAGGTGTCTCAAAGCTTCATGCAGCATAAAATGTGTTGTCAAACTAGGCTTGGCAGTCTTAGGGAATTAAATGGTCTTTAGAAATCAGAAGGCACGGTCATAGGTTGAGAGAACTGTGAATATATGAAACAGAATATAATCTAACAGTTGTACCAAAAGGCAATAAAGTTGAACTTCACATGAACATGTTATCTCCATTATGAATGTGTTGATTTACTCACTCCTTAAAAGTCAAGCGCTTTAAAACATTTAGGCTATCTATAAACTAGGGGTACACAAGTCCCTCTTTAAATGGGTTTTAACTTTACTTAGTCAAACTGAAGCATATCAACAAAAAATGCTTTTATTTTATTGCATTTCAAACAATAATTTAAATGTTTCCCTTTTATTATCAGATTGTTTTGCACTTTTTTTTATTTTTATTTCACTGGGGGTGGAAGTGTATTCAAATTGCATACAATGATGTGTTGTTTAACCCAGTTTGTCCATACGGAACACAGTCTACTTCCAGATCTCACAGGGGTCACCTCATCCACTTAACCCCACAAGACTGCCAGTAGACTGCTAAGCCTATCAAAAATGTATTGCTACCATTTTTGATTGTTGTAAAAGAAAAAGAAAACCAATGTATTGTTTCCGAGGCATCCTCTTTTGAAAAACAAAACAAAAAAGAACAAAAGTAATAGAAATAATGATATTTAATAGATAAAATAAGCTCAGCCTTAGTGTTTAAATGGTAGTCTCACCTGGAATGACAGAGATGGTCTTTAATGCTCGGAGAACCCTGAACGTTCTCAGCGCTGAGACATTCCCAAGGTCCACAAACTCTGTTATATATCTGTAACAAGGTAGGACAACACACAGAACAAAACCCCATGACACACAACACACACAATAACAACAATAACGCGCAAGAGCACGACACCAGCACCACCATCGAAGACCGGGAGGGGACACCACGGTGAGGAAGAGAGAAGGCCTGTCCACCCAGTATAGGAAGAGAACGAGGGAGGACGAGGAAAGGATGGGGACTAAAACAAAAACCACACCTAACATCAACCCCGCGACTCGCCCACCCGGGAGACACAAACACCTGGACAGTCTTACCTGGGATAACAGAAATTGTTTTCAAAGCCCTCAGAACCCTGAACGTACGCAGAGCTGACACATTGCCTAGGTTTACAAACTCTGTTATATACCTGCAAGGTGGATCAGATACAGTTACTCAGCAGCCATCCCAAACACAAGGCAGGAAAGAAAACTGATTGTTACATGAACAAATATTCACAACAAAACATTATCAACAAGGTTCAAGTACATTAAGATAAAAATACTGATAATAATATGGAGCAAGGACTGTAAAATGTTATATTTTATGTTATTCAAAACAATCAGATTGCTATTCTGAATAGTTTTTCATATAGAGTTGTTATAATTATATACAGTACCAGTCAAAAGTTTGGACACACCTGTTTCTGTTTCTCATGATCTTAAAGACATTTTGATATAAAGGCTTGATGCTTAAATGCTTGAAATGTTCTTAGACAAATAGAGAAGTTGATGCCTGTGTATGAATTTATTTTCAAAACTTACATTTGAATGAAATTGAAATGCACCCCCAACAAGTAGTTTTCATTTAGACTTTAGAGGTGGAGAATGTTGAACCACAATGATTAAATCATCATTTTAAACACTCACATAGTGATTGTGGCCTTTAAAAGTTCATTTGTGGAATTTCTTTGCTTGTTAATGCCAAAGGGTTTCTACTTTGAAGAATCTAAAATATAAGATAGTTTAATTAATTTTTTATTTTTTTGGTCACTGCATAATTCCTTTTGTGTTATTTCACAGTTTTGATGACTTTACTATTATTCTAAAATAGTGGAAAATTGTAAAAATAAAGAAAAACCCTTTCTATGAGTAAGTGTGTCCAAACCTTTGACTGGTACTGTATATACTATAATCCACAAGAACATACAAGTGAAATAACCATTAAATACCACAATGTGTAATGACAAATGTTCAGGTAATGAATGCTTAACCTATTTGGTTAACATTTCTGCACTAAAATTAGAACGAGCCTTTGCCAGTCCAGATTTACCAGGATCCTGGAAAATAGTATCAGTATCACTATGGATTTGCTTTCATGCAATAATCTTTTTTTTACTGTTGATTGGATATTTTTTATCCACATTTTGCTTTTATTTGTCCTTTGATTTACTTTATTTCCCTTTGTTTCAAACAGTGCTATACAACAAAGATTATTATTTCTATTATAACTGTGAGGTGAGCTACTTACGCCATAGAGATGACCATGAAATCCAGCCAGTTCCATGGATCTCTGAGGAAGGTGAACCCATCTATACAGAAGCCTCTGGCAACTATTTTTGTGAGTGACTCGAAAGTATAGATACCCGTGAAGGTATACCTTGAACAAAAAGAGAGAGGAAAGTGAAACGCTGGCAGATGCACAAAGGAGCATGTGTTTATTGAGAAGTATGGATATGTACTTACTCTACTTGTTTGGACCATTCTGGAGGATCACTAAAAGTCATGAATATACAGTTGGTCAAAATTGTACACATGATGATCATGCTGAATAGCGTGGGGGGGGGGAGAGAAGAGGAGTTAAGGAAAGTTTGGGACGTTTTACAAACTCAAACAACATATCAGCACACTAACAGTTGCGATGCAGTGTTAATGAAATGAAACTTAAGGAAGAAGAAGACAGAGCAGTGGGGGAGACAGTGATTTAGTAGAGTGTACAGCCTTGTGCTTACAGTGCATTAGTTTCCCTTTCTCATTTAACTGACCATTTGTGGTGACATAAGCGGGAAACACACACCATCTATCAGCTCTCGATGGTCGGGGGGGAAGACCGATAAAAGAGGTAACTTAAAATTGTTCAAAAACACTGCACCTTTGGGTTTCATCGTCCGAGAACACAGGAAATTAATCTCTTGACTTGAAAGGATATGAATGTATCAAAATCTTAATCGCTATTCGCCTAAATAGGTTAAAAGGGCTTATGATGTACAAGGAGGGCATGGCACTGAAGCGGAAGAGCGTTTTCCCTTTGTTTAGGACTATAAATGTCTGTGGAGAGAGAGAGAGAGAGAGAGAGAGAGAGAGAGAGAGAGAGAGACATAAAGAGAGAATTAGTCAATTTCCACAGGACATTGTATGGCACATGTACAAGCCTTTGCAGCATCCTGTCACAATGAGAGGACGAGATGACTGCAGGTTGACTGTTCACTAGCTGATGTGAGTCCTGAGCTCATCCCTGAGTCACAGAGCACTCTCCTGCATTGGTTTCACCTCTGATCATCTCTGCTCACAGTCCAGGTGATACTGAAACCCATTTTAACACGGTTAACGCGTTATTACCCCCGCCAGCGGTAAGAAAACAGTAAGATATATTGTGAATGGTGACGGCCTACCACTACACACTGCTACAGGAATACACAGAGGTACAGATATAGTAAAAAGGACAAAGGTATAGGCAAAGGGCATATCGTCAGTGGCGGCGAGGACACATGAGACCTGTGTTTTTACTCCACTGCTATCACTCCTGCTGTGGCCATTCAGCATCGGGAGTAACAGCTAACACCTCTGTTCCGGCTGTATCGGGGGCCCTCACACTGGCGAGCTTTCACCACCACGGCTACAGCTACAGCTACAGCTACAGCTACAGCTATAGGAGCGCCGGAGACAGGCGAAGGAGATGCTCGCTCGTCTCCGCGGCCAAATGGCTCTTCTTCTTCTTCCCAGGCTTAAAGCTCTTACTGGAAGAGAACCGCACACGCTGTCATCGATCAGGGGCAGAACTGCTGACTCCAGGCTCTCAACAACCACTCCCCATCCATAAACAGCACTGGGCCAAGTGGGGCTGGGCACTGGGGTGAGGCAGTGGCCTGTGTGTGTGTGTGTGTGTGTGTGTGTGTGTGTGTGTGTGTGTGTGTGTGTGTGTGTGTGTGTGTGTGTGGATGTTGGACAAAGTCAACAATAACTATTACTCCCTAATCAAGAGTGGTAGTGTGTGTAATAGGTGAAAGGACAGGGTTCACCACGGCTAGCACCAAGACAGGCTAGCAAACTACAAATGCATGGTTTGGATGGGAATCTGGGAGGAGACGAGTGACTACCCTGCTAGGGGGTTTGTGTATTTATAACACCTCTGACAAACTCAGAACTCCAATACGCTTCTTTTTTGACCATTTTGAGTTTGTAAATGTATTTTTGTTTTTTTAATGTTTATTTATTTATTTATTTTATTATTTTAATATTTTGCATTATTTTACAAAACAAAACATTTCTTGACATAGGACCCCAATAAAGATAAATTAATAATAATCATTAATAAAAAATTAAATAAAATAAAAATAAAAAGGATAAAAAAAAATATAAATATAAATAATGTTTGTTTATGGCCTTTTTATTTCTAATCCAAAAGGGTCAAAGATGTGGTATTCTGTGTTCTGTGTCAGGCCACTGCCTCACCCCAGTGCCCAGCCCCACTTGGCCCAGTGCTGTTTATGGATGGGGAGTGGTTGTTGAGAATAAAAGATATCATGTCTAAAATGCGGCCAGTGCAGAAGATATGATGATCACTTTGAATTTAAGAAATGGATTTCCTTTTCATTCTAAACCTAAAGATAAATGGTTCTTGTGGTTTGTTAGTATGAATGTAGTAATTCCCATTAGTACAGCTTCTGTAAATATATTTTTTTAAAACCTTTAAACTGACTGAACTGCACGTAAATACATGGTGGCACAGGCATTCAAACACAGGCCTATATACTAAATACCTCCACACACACAACACAAATCACATCATAAACTACAGGTGGAGAAAGGACAGCATAACCACACACACCACAAGTTTGTGGCTCACACAAAGGGAAACACTAGCAAGGAACGGGGAGGCGACCAGAAGTGTCCTGAGACAAGTGGTGTCCTGAAATCTAATTAGATTAAAAATAGCGTCCGCAGTCTGGGGAAAGACAAAATGTATTCTCTGCATCAGAAGACTCCTCTCTCTCCCGCCCATCCTCTCTCCTGTCCTTTTTTGCCTATATAGCATCTGCACCACCTAAAATATCCTCTCACCATTTTTTTTTTTCCCGCGTCACGTGGAGAAAAGGAATCATCCATACTTCATCAATGCTATGAACAATTATAAAAACACAGGATCTAAGGTCACGTCCAGAGGGTTGATCTGTCTCTGGGGAGAAGTTCAACTCAAAGTGTTTCACTGACTGAATCAAATCCAGTCTGTTGATGCGAGTAGATCCCTGGGTCATGTATCATACGCTTGTTACAGATATCCAGCATGCACGTCTCTCCTCTGTATGGTTCTTGGTGTGAAGGGTATTTCCATGGATAAACCCTGACATGTGGTTTGTAGGTGTGAGGTGAAAACATCAAGAGATGAACACACACACACACACACACACACACACACACACACACACTTCTGCATTGTCCCTATTGAGTCCGAGTTTCAATGTGGGTCATCCTCTATAGCGACACAGAAATTAATTTACACACAGATTCATAATTCAACCGTAAAGGGGCTTCGGCTCGTCTGTGAGCTGGGTGGAGTTGGAGACGGGGGGGAAAAAAAATCTGCCGTTGACTCCCGACATCCTGGCACCGTTACAGTGGGGGAAAGTCGGCGTTGACAGCAAACGGCTGCAGATAGAAGAGACCTATAGGAGGCTGACAGACAGAACACAGACATCCTGCCACGGGAGACAGTAAGGGCTTCCTCTTGGCAGGGGCCGACGTATCAACCATACTGTGTGCGCTAGTATGCCTGCCATACTACACAAGGGAACACGCGCAAACGCTACCACATACCTATATGCCTACGTACCTACCTACCTCAATACACACACACACACATGCACACGCACACGCACACGCACACAAACCAGGAACAATGCAAAGCAAGCGTCTCACTCTAAGCATGATTTATTTGCTGCAACGCTGTTGATGTGTTTTCGAATTCTCCAAAGAGTTTTGAAGAAAAAAGGCACATATGCAAGAATCAGGAGGCGGAATGCAGCTGCAGCGACAGCCTGTGTGTGTGTGTGTGCGTGTGTGTGTGTGTGTGTGTGTGCGTGTGTGTGTGTGTGTGTGTGTGGAGGGAGAATAGTGGATCAGGGATATGGAGGGAGGTATGCAGCGGTACAGGACAGCAGCAAAGAGAGCTAGAGAGAAAGGAGGGAGCGAGAGAGAGAGAGAGAGAGAGAGAGAGAGAGAGAGAGAGAGATGAGGGGGTGGTGGAGGGGGAGAGGGAGTAATGCAGAACAGAAAGCCAGAGAGCTGCAGAGGGGAGAGAGCCAAACCTGAGATGGATGGGTAGACGAAGGGAGGAGGGATGGGTAGGCATGCAGCAGAGAGAGAAACTGAGAATGAGATGAGGAGGGGGGGAGAGAGAGAGAGAGAGAGAGAGAGAGAGAGAGAGAGAGAGAGAGAGAGAAGGGAGGGGGGGGGGGGTCTAAGCAGGAAAGCAATAGACGAGGTCGTGGAGAAAGGGGTGTTGTGCTTCTCTTAACCCTCCCAGTACCCCAGCCTGGCATAGACCGGTCTAGACTCCACAGCTCACTGTAGATGTGCTCAGTAGACCTGCTCCAGATGACCTTCACATACAGTCACACACTCGACCCAAGTTATTTTCAACACACGTCTGTACTGATTCACACTAACTGGCTTTTTAAAGGTCGGCTTCGAGGCAACTTTGCATTATTAGAAAGTACGCGGCGGAGGGAGATGAAGAGGGAGTGACGTGTGACAGTCAGCTGGATGTGAACCTGTTATGTGGACTGGATGTGCCTCAACGTACAGACAAAATACCTACGTCCGCCTCAACAAGGTCCAATGCAGATCTTTCATGTTTTACGGCCTGCCGTCTGTGTTGCTTCATTGCTGGAAACAACACAGATCTCCTAGAGAGCTTGAATGCAACATCTACGCTCTTCTGGTTCACTGCAGCAGCGACTTCGTTACCAGCGGTGAACGTCTCACCTGAGTATGACTGCAAAGCTCCTCCATCCCCACCATCCCTGCACTTTACCCCCGACCAGGCACACTTCCCTCTAGATGTCTCTACCCCCCCCCCCCCCCCCACACACACACACACACACACCAGTACAGGAGGATGCTGTGTCATCAGACACTAAGGACTCAGACAGAGCACTAAAGCCTGGCCCTCGCTCTAATTTACTACACCCTGGAAAGAGAACGACTGAGGAGGAGGAGGAGGAGGAGGAAGAAGAGAGAAAAGGAGAGACAGACAGAGACAAAGACAGAGAAGGAGACAGAGAAAAGGAGTCGGATGGTGGGAGAGGAACGTAAACGTCATAACGTCCTACTCCCCGGTGAGCATCTTTAAAACACATACGGTGCCAGTGGCCTGTACACGGCTCAGCGCTGAGATTCAGAGGCTATCGCTGCTGTAGCGGTGAGCTCCCCTTCTACGCTAGTAGCCGCTGCTCTCTGGAGTCTACAGAAACCGTGGTCTACCTCCTATACCTCTTATAACAGGGTTACTTGCCCCATCAGCAGTACCCACCCGTTAAAACTACATTTAAAAACTACATTTTGCCTCCGTGCGGTAGAACAGCCAACAGAGCAGAATCGTCTATTCCTACGCAAACCGCTATCCCCTTCCTACACACAGACACGGATATTAACACGTGCACGGTGCCAGCTAAAACACCAGTTTGCCCTCCCTCCCATCCCTTCTTCCTCTTCCTGTGTGACTACAGGAGCTTTTAGCGTTGCCCAATCACACCAGACGTTTGAAATGCCCAGGCAGTCCTCTCCCCCCCCCCATCATCATGGGGGAAAACAAGAACTGCAACGCTGCATTTCTCTTCCTCACCACTGCCCCCTCATCCTCTCTTTGATGCATCAGTGCTGTGATCAGGTTTCCTGCAGCTGACAGTAAGACACACACACACACACACACACACACACACACGCACTCATTGACATACAACGGCGAGCGATATGATGACTGTCGGTCGAGTAGAGGAGACGAGGAGCTTGGAAAGGTGAGGACACACAAGAAGAAGAAGAGGAGGGGGAATGGATGCTAGGCATGCAGAGAGGCTGCTGGCCCAGGTGTGAGGGAGGACAAAGACATGGGTGGACTGGGAGAACGCGTGATGTGAATCACCGTAAGACGGAAAGGGAAGATGAAGGTTTTA
>JAXDDW010000062.1:702500-887500 GCA_034670385.1 Hoplostethus mediterraneus
GAGGATTTCCTGTCCATAAAGGTTCAACATCTCAAATGATGTCATGTAGTATTTATCCACTTTCATTTCAATAATAACACTGGATACAATGAATAGTTAAGGTTAAAACATAAGGTGATTGTATTTTAGACTAGTTGGTTTGCATCCTTGTATCTTGGTCTGTCTTGCTCAGAGGTTTTCTAGCTCTGCCAGAGATGGAGCAGACAAAGCAAGATGAAGCTAGAAAAGGTACAAACATTTGGACCTGGGCCAGACAGGCGCTCCTTTTTGCTCTCTGCCTCAACCTCAACGCATATGGCCGAAGCACAGATAAATCAATTTGACAAACCAAACCCTGAAAGCCCCAAAAGTTGCCCATACATGGGGACTCAGGTTGCCAGCACATAGGGAGTTCTGGGTCCCCGACCGCTCTGACCTTGGTGACCCCAGCAGCAAGGAGAGGGATAATGTCACATTTTCCTTCCCTGTGTCTACATTACCTGGTATTCCTTACCCCCGGTCACTTGTGCCGCTTCTGGAGAGCTCACGTTTTTCTTTGGATTCAATGACAAATGGTCTATCCTTATGAGACACCCCCCAACCCCCCCCCCCCCCCCCCCTTAGAAAACCCAAGCAACTTAAATAACATCTCTTAATAGAAATTTCCTTTTGTAACCACATTCTAACTCAAAAAGGAGACATTACACACATGACCTTTCTTAACCTGCCATATAGTATAATAGCTAATGATTCAAATTAGAGTTGATGCCTGTCTGCAACATGAATGCCAACACCTGTGTCAAATAGCATTGAAGAATAAATCTTGTTTCTTTTGCCTGCTTGCCAGATGGGTGGGGTTTGCTGCATGGGAATAATTCAGATACTGTCAGGTAAGGACGAGTATGCTAGACTGACTTTTAAATACTTTCCCTGTGAGAATCTACTCTCATCGTGTTGTCCTGCGGGCCAAACCCCACACGCCTATAGCACAAAAGAACAGAACATAAACAGTATTTACAAACACCATTTGGCTCATTCCTGATCTCATGAGACTGGTTTTAATATTACCTTGAGTGACTCTGTGCTCCTAACACTGCTACTGTATACTGGTGTCTTCTGAGCTTGACCAAAACAAAGACTGCACAGATCAATTACTTATTTACTAATAACATCTGAATGGAATCAACACTGACTGATGCTGCACGTTTGTGTGCTTGCATGGGCGGGTTTTATGGATTATTATGGACTACAAATTTTGATCTTAAATTTTAAAGTATTTTATTTATTACTTTTAAAGTACATCAAACGGTCAAGATATTAGTGGAAGTTATAGGAGTCCCACTACTAGGCTGCAATAGATTGCCCCTATAGGCTTCTTGGTCTCACCCCCCAGGTGCCTGATGCCCATGCTGTTGATATTGGTCAAATCATACCATAAGTCATGGCTCAGGCAATCAATAAATTAAACCCTGGCTACAGCATTGGAGCAATGAATGACAAAGGTACAGACCTGGAGATGAAAGAGAAAAAAACAGCAGAAATCCACAAGCAACAATCTGTGACACCCCGGCCTCTTCGAGACACCGCAGCCGAGCAGAAGAGAAACTAAGTAACCCAAGCTGAGTCCAACCGCTGAACCTCCTTCCACAAATGCTCCATCAATTGATCCACGTTCAAGGTGATTCAAAGATGCAATAGCATGCAGGCATCATGCTGGGTTACAATCATAATGTGATAATAAAGGCGGCTAGAGTAAACTGACTCAATGATTTCAGTTGCAGCATAACCTAAGTATGCAGATGTTGCTTTTATGCTTTCGATGTCCACTAATTCATTAGGTCATATCAGCAACCTTTCATAAAATGCAACACTCGTGGCAACTTGAGACACACAACATTTGAATCTAAAAAAGACGACTACTCACGTCCCCATTTAATCTATGGAAGTTAATCCTATTACCGCGTGTAATTGACACCAAAAGCTCAGCCCAAACCGCTCTCGTCTTAGTGAGATCCATTTCATTCAAATCGGTCCGGTAGTTGAACTGATGGATGGACTAATAGAAAATTAGCGTTTTCTGACAACTCCAGCAGCATTAATTGACTCCCATTAAAATGGCAGGCTCGTCGCTGTCCGGTTCAGCTCCGTTCAGGGAGCCGCTCCGTTCACTGCGTGTCCTCTGCGCGTGGAGAGACACGGGAGGAGAGGAAAGACGTCCAGGATGCACTAAAGAGTCCCAGCACCCATCTTCACCATCTTCACCAGCCTCGCCAGCATATAGACACAATTAGACATCGTGGAGACACACAGCGCTGGAGAGGAGGGGCTCTGTTGTAAGCTATTGATAGAGGAACTGGATCAGAGTCACACTGGCTGGCCGGCCGGTGAAAAGCGCCCCCCCCCCCCACCCCACCATCCCCCGCGCCTGCAATGACTGAGTTGAGCTCAGGCCTTGATGCCGCCTGCTGGATTCTATCACCAAACGTAAGCAGCTACAAGACTGCGCGAAAACAGCTACAGAAACAGCTTAAGACCAGAGTCATTGAGTGGGGAAACTTGACAGCCAAATATTGAGAAGAGAAGCCTCACATAACCTCCTGCGTGGGTTTATCCCAGACCAGCCTAGATGCCAGCTATACCTAAACAGCATAGGCTACATTTCACATAAAGTTATGGCGACCTGGCTGCTGTTTAATTGAGGTGTGTAGAAGCCATGATAAACAAATCCACAGTGGCTCCTTTCTTTAGCACAGGAGATGCCTGAGGTGATGAGCAATGGAGGAAAGTAAGGAGAGGGAGAACGGCCAGCATGGAGCAAAAAAGCAAATAGGTAGGGACAAGAAGAGAGGAGGAAGGACGCCCTTCCCTTTTCTCACAACTTCTCACCTCTTCTCTCCCTTTCTCGAATGATCTGACTAAGACCTCCTCTCTGATTAGAGTACCAAATGATTTTCTTTTTCATTTGAGAGCCATAGCTGCACTTGGCTGATTTGTAGTCTTCAGTAAAGTCCACTGTTCCTGTTTACACTGAGGCGCGCCGGCGTCCTATAGGGCCAAAGCCTAAAATACTGCAGTGTGGCTTATTGCTGCTATGGGCTCTAACTAACTCACATAAGTCAGTGTGAAACCGTAAACCATGTCCTGGCAACTGTGCTCTGCCATCACCTGAATAATCTGTCCTAATACACCAACATAACGCAATTGCAGATTTAGACAAGTGAAATTATTTATAGCAAAAGGGGGAAACTAAAACGAGCTGAAGGCTATACCACACCCGTAGACATTGTCAAAGCGACAGGGCTCCAGAGACTCACATTAACATGCAGGGTTGTAGACTAACAACATGATAAAAATTTTTTTAAAAAGCAGTCTCTATTTAGGGAGGAGACTGCGTGAAAAGACAGGAAAAAGGGTGCCGCGGCCCCTTTCAGGACTGCCAAAACTGAGACGCACCTACCTCTTCACGCAATACAGCCTTCAAAGAGATTGCAACGGGTGGGGGTGGGGGGTTAAAACTATCATAATGATGGTTATAAAATCATGGTAGCTGGAAAAGTGCTGCCGAAAATATATTTTTTAAAGATATGCTATACTAGAGCCCAAATTCAGTATGGCTTTATCACAGGCCAGTTAATGTCTCCAGACGCACAGAAGTTTGACGTGATCCCACTTCCCCATCCCATATGCGTATGTTTCACATTTTGACACATTGAAATGTCATTCCGTCCAGCGGCAGGCCAACACCCTGATTACCCCGCTGTCTCCCTCTTTTCTTCCATAACGCAACAAACCCACGTTTTGTCCGTTCAAAATCACGTCTAGCCTACTTCTAATTGATGTTTCGCATGCATATTCGCCAGGTATTGGCAAGGAGCCCTCCACAGACGCGAGGAAAAGATGCTGAGAGGGGGACCGCTCTGCGGCACTGGGATGCAGTCAGTACACAGAGTAGGACTGCGATCCATCCCACGACAAAAAAAAATCAGCCAGACAAGAGAATACATTGTCTACTTACTTTTTCTCGCATTAACAGAAATCCAGAAAGATGTCACTGAACTGCAGATGTAGAAAAGAGTCGGGAGTAACTGCGGCTGTCGCCATATTGTTGCTGCTATCTTCCTTCCCAGTGCGTGCGGCTACCCTGCATAATTGATGACTCTCAGCAAATTGTTAGGGAGCGTCGGTAAATGCCTTTGGTTTCAATAACGGACAAGAGACCGCAGCATCGTAAGCAAAAAAGCACAAAAAAGAAATACAATATTTAGTAACGTAATTATTTTCATCTTGATCTTCACTGAAAGCAACTATACTGAGATTACACAGGCAAATCTATACTGAATCAGAGTTACTGCCCAGAGTTCATAGCAATTTTAAATCTACACTTGAGTTGAACTTTCTTGCTTCCTTTGTGGCCGCGTACTATATGGAAACCTTTACTGAAACGTATATAAGGGGATGGACCCTAAACACAAACCCTGTCGAGGACCCATTGGTCTCTGCCTAATGAATATAATGTGAAATGTAGGCTACTTTCCATAGTTTGTGTCATAAAGAACTTGATTTCTGTTGGAACTACATAAGTATTATAGAATATATGCTTCATCAATCATCGATCAATGTGCATAACCATTACACCAATAACTTATCCATAACTTTTTAAATTTCCCACACAAAACAGTGTCACAGTTGTGGTAGTCAAGTTGTAAAATGCATTATTATTATTATTATTATTATTTTAGTATTTACAAAAAACTCATCTCCTTAGAATGGACCTACAAACCAATGACCTGTGTGACTAAGTGACTAAGTGACTAATAATGGCACAAAGCTGTTTGTAGATTTGCACCTATGTTCATCTAGCCCTATAACTTTGGTTCTTACACAGATATGACCTTTTCCAGATATAAATTCAGTAAGACCCATATTGTGCAGGCACTAATTATAGAATGGTGAGTTTCTAAGCCAAACCAAATGTCTTCTTCCGGCCCTTGCAAGGTGATCCTTCATCTTGGTAAGAAATCAGTTAATAGTTCAATAAGATTTAGGTTTTTTTTCATGCATACTCAAAGAATGGTGTAGCTGTCTACAATACCATTCAAACCTATGAATCCTGTGTACTCAAAGTTTTCCTCCTACATGCAAAGGATATGATTAATGTTCTTGATAAATCACCTCAACAGCATAAGCATGCAAGCTGTATATCAAAAAAAATATGTTCTTGGGGTTTGGTGCCTATGGAGTTTTGAGCCATCATGTTCAAGGACACTTGATTTAAATGGTTTTTGCGTAATTCAAACTTTATGGATCATAATAGGGTTCCAGAGCAAAATGTTGCTTAGTATGTTCTATATTCCAAAGATGAAATCTTCATGTGGGATTGACTTCGGGAGTTGTGTTGGTGGCTTGAAATTTGCTTTAAAGGACAATGACTTTGTTGGAAATTGGCTCAATGGACAACTTACCTTTTACGCGTTTAATAGATGTACATTCAAGAATATTTGTCGATTCGTAGATAGGCTTGTCCTGTGCACATGCTAACATGTTAGCATACAGTATGTTAGGTGCCCATAAGCAACTAGCATTATCTAAGCTAGTCCAAGGTTTTATAATAACCAGGAGCAAAGATTCTTCTTGTGCAATCATTGCCACAAGGCCGATTTCAATACATTACATTCAAACCTCTCTGCATGCTGTCATGGAGGAATAAAGTCTACAGCCTTTAACCTTTATAATACAGGGATGGAGGGTTGAACAAGCACTATTTGAATATGACCCAGAAATGTCTCTATCTTGTGGAATTTCCAAGAACTGCAACCATAGTCAACACCAGCTGAGGTGAGAGAACCTTTCTATAAGCATGAAAACATTTTCAGCCACAATACAATCAATGTGCTTCATGTACAATCAATGTAGCTTAAATTGCAGAATAAAGGGAATAAACCTGGAAGATTAGATGGTATTTATTCTGATAAACAGCTGGCTGATCATTTGAACAATCTTTACTTTTAGAGATCAAGTCACGTCGACAGAGAGAACCACTGCCTCACCCCAGTTAAAACTTGAAGTGCTGGATATTGGACGAATTTTCCAGCGAACAAAGGTCACAAAAAGCCCTGGTCCTGATAACATGATTTTCTTAAGAGTAGAATGCAGCCAAAAACTTCAGAAGGCAACCAATCAACCCTTCTCAAATGGTGGGGCAGGACTTCAAGCAATTATGATCGAAGGAGCCTTAATTGATAATGAGCTGATGTTTGATTAGAGCACCACTGGAATATGCAAAAAAAGGACAGCAATGACTATTTTATCTGAGGAAGCTGTAAAAGGTAAAAGGTAAAAGTTGTGCTTTCTCAGATAAAATAGTCTCAATGGTCTAGTCAGTGAGGTCACCTTTTCTATAATGTCTTCTGCCTACAGAAACAAACTGCAGAATATAGTAAAGATGTCTGGCAAGATCAATGGTTTAAAGGTGATCCAGATACCTAACATCTTTGACAAGCGAGAATTGAATTGCTGACCAAGTGCATCCCTTCATAGCCACAATTTAGTCTTTTTCGAATAGATACTTCCAGCAGGACAATGTACTATTGTCTCAAGGTGGTTCCTGGAACCTGACAATATCTTTAGTTTACTCCAATGACCTCTGTAGTCCCCAGATCTCTACCCAATATAGCACCTTTGGGATGCAGTGGAACGGGATGTCACCATGGACTGAGATCCCTGTGGAACATTTCCAGCTAGGTATACCTAAGAAAGTGGCCACTGAGTGTATATTGGCAGAATTGGGCAATATACAGTACCTCTACTTGTAAATAACAACTATCAAAGTAGAAACTTGGTTCAAGTTCTCTTAAATGTTTCAGTTTGACAGTATTATTCTCTTAATCAAAGGCACACAAAGTTATTGCGTGCCTTTAAAAGTTAATTTGTGGAATTTCTTTGATCCTTAATGCCTAATGCCAAAGGGTGGCTACTTTGAAGAATATAAAATATGAGATAGTTTTGATTTTTCCATTTTGTGTTATTTCATAGTTTTGATGACTTTACTATTATTCTAGAATGTGGAAAATATTAAAAAATAAAAATAAAAATAGAAATAAAAACCCTTCTATGAGTATGTGTCCAAACTTTTGACTGGTACTGTACATATGCAATAAATAACTAACGAGAGGAATGACAGACCAGACGTTAGTAAGGGGTTTATTTTTAAAATCTGGACCGGATGTCCTATTTTTAATGCTTCCGGCGTGATTGACTTAGCTTGATTCGCTTTATAAGGACACCTTCTCGCTCGCTCGGTTGCAACGCAAAAATGAGTTTTCTAATGAACTTTCTGACATTACTTGTCAAGGTGGTAAGCTTACCCCTTCAAGTGATCGAAGCGGTGGGCCTGTACGGAATATACAAGCGGTTCTTCCCATTTTGTATATACAAACTGTCGCAATCATACAATAAGAAAATGCACGACAAAAAGAAGGATCTGTTCAGCAGTCTTTCGGAGTTCGCCAGACCTGGTACGCAGTTGAGTATTTTGGAGATTGGCTGCGGCAGCGGCTCAAATTTTAACTTCTACCCGTCCGGATGCAAGGTGGTCTGCACTGACCCGAACCCGCATTTCCAAAAGTATCTGCAGAAGAGCTTGGCTGACAGTGACCACCTAACATTTGAGAGATTCCTGGTCGCATCCGGAGAAGACATGGGGTTAATTGAGGACGAATCGGTAGACGCTGTTATCTGCACGCTTGTACTCTGCTCTGTCAACAACGTCAAGCAAACTCTGCAAGAAGCGCGCCGTATACTGAGGCCTGTAAGTAGCCTGCTGTAACTCGTCTATCCACAATGCACATCAGTACAATAATGGTCATTTAAAAATAAACTACGATTAATTTACAATTATTACCAAGAAAAACAAAAAGATGCCCAGGCTCGTGGCTACTGTGTTACCATGATCATCTATCCATAGTTGGGATAGATGATAGTACGCAGAGTGGCACAAAACCCAGAAGCTCTTTGGGATCCATAATCAGGATGTTCTAACAGGCCAAGTGTAGCATTTGTTTTTACACCGTCCAGCGTTCATTTTAAAGCTGAATTTGGCACACCAAAAACATTTGCCGTCAATAGTACATCATTTGTCTCTGTGCACCTGATAGTTGGAAAAAAAATCCTGTTCATTACACAACAATCCGTAATCGGCCTACTGAAGAGAGCCAAAATACACTGAAGCCCAACTGCTATGAAACGTTTCAACGTGTCATGTTGCATAACAACATAATTACATTGTTTTCCATTTGGCATTCAGTAGCATTTATCCATTAGTCGTGACATACTACCTGTTGCTACTAGTGGGGAAGATGATGAAAAATGCAGGAATTAATTTATCTGTAATGTGAGGGGGGGCTTGTCTCTGGCTCCTACAAACTTTGGATTACTGGTATTATTCCTGATGGGATAGAAATCCTTACCAGTAGAAATATTTATATACTATAATATAACACTATAATATTTATAATTTGTAGTAATAGACCATCAGTTCTGGTGGGGGGCAGCTGGTATAAGCTGTTATGAGAAATTGAAAACCCCTGGTCTCAAATGCACACACTACCAAGGTATGGATCGTGTTGAACATTAATCCCATGTATTGATTATTAAAAAATAAAATTTTATTATTATTTCATTTTATTTTCTAAAAATAAAATGAAAAAATATTTTTTCCTAATCAGGCTGCAGGCTACAGAGCTACTGTTTTTGCGTTACAAAAAAAACAACCTTTTTGACCAGTTTCTCAAAATGCAATAGTGAAAAAACTGAATAATAGGGAGTGTGTTAAATGCCTCAATGCAGATAGTAACTATGGATCCCTGGGGCAGGCAGTGTAGGTGGTTAACTCATCATGACCTTGAGAGAAGTGTGCTAAATAGAGTGAATTTTCTAGAAGCAATATATCCCTGTTGAAAGAGGTGAGACTAATACACCAAAAAAAGTTATTTTAAATAGTAATTTTAGATAAAAAAACAATGAATAGTTTTTGAACTTATTACTAATTACTGCCTTACAGGGTGGAGCCTTCTACTTCATGGAGCATGTTGTTGCAGACCCCTCCTCTTGGACCTACTTCTTCCAACATGTTATGCAGCCCATGTGGTACTATTTTGGTGATGGATGTGACCTTAACCGGGCAACGTGGAAAGATCTGGAGGCGGCTGGATTCTCTGAACTCAAACTAAGACACATTGAAGCACCACTCATCTTTGTAATCAAACCACATATCATAGGCTATGCTATCAAATAGATTTTGCCCAATAGGTATTGTAGCACCAACGGCAATATAACTGAGTATGCTATGCACAAAGTGCCTTTCCTTTCATATCTGATATGACTGGACCATCAACAAAGGAGATAGCACCAATCACTTAAATGTTTATGTATTGCAAAATTAGACTATCTTAACACAGATTAAAATTAAAAGATTAAAAAGTCTTGATTTATACTCATTACAATGTCTGAATTACCTGTATATAATAAATTATACATGTAATCTAAAATGTCTCGATTAATGTCTCGAAAAACTTATAAATAAGTTATAAATAACTATATAAATAAAATGTTTTACTAAAAAAAAATGTGAAAGATTTCCCTGGAGAAACGTCAACAGCAGTGGGTCTGAATGTGAAGTGTTTTATATTAACCACTGGATGGCAGTAAAAAGCTTGGAAGCGTCTTGACTGGTTAAAAGCTCCTGACGCAGTGGTGGCTGACCAATCAAATATCAGCAGGCGGGACTACACGTGTAACCCCATCCATTTGTGCATCCAGGGATACCTGCATTTAGCCTTGAAGTGTAATCTTTTGATCTTCTAAAGTCGCCTGCCTTTTAAACTGACCTCGGCAAGGCTTTGCACCACAAGGTTAACTCACGTACGAGGAAAATGAAGTATTGCCTCATGACATTATGCAAAATCGTTTGTTTGGTGTTAACTTTGCCCTTACAGGTAATGGAGATCGTGGGTTTGTACGGTATGTACAAACGTTTGTTTCCGTTTCTTGCCTACAATATAACATTCTCGTACAATGATAAAATGCACGAAATGAAGAGAACCCTTTTCAGAAGTGTAAGCAAATTTGCTAAGACTGACGGCACACTTCGTCTGCTGGAGATCGGCTGTGGTAGCGGGGCGAACTTCAACTTCTACCCGGATGGTTGTACGGTGATCTGCACCGATCCCAACCCGCACTTTGAGAAGTACTTACACAGGAGCATGGCAGCTAGTAAACACTTGACTTATGCGGAGTTCATAGTTGTATCTGGAGAGGACATGACGGAAGTAAAGGACGAGTCTGTGGATGTTGTTGTCTGCACTCTGGTCCTCTGTTCTGTCCGCAACGTGCAGCGGGTGTTGAAGGAGGCGCGACGTATTCTGAAAACGGTGGGTCTACATGGTGCCTTCAAGTGCGGTCCGAAATATGGGAACTAGTAACCTAATAAAATGGCAACAACTGGTTGTTACATTTGTTGCCATTTTATCAGTTTTGATAACTTGCCAAACTTACCATTGCATTTCAAACATCTTTGCTCTTGTCAGGGCGAAAGGGTAAAAATGAAAAAATAAAATAATAAAAAAAACTGCAGAATGCATTGGTTACAGAAATGGGCTATGCTCCATTTCTCCGTTTAGGCTGGGGAAGTCATAGCATTTAATCACAACATTCAGAATGTTTCTTAGAGTTCAGAAAGTTGTGTTAGACGATCAGCCAATGCGACCAGGTTTGATGTGTTAAATGCCTTCTACTTTGAGGAGTGGGTTTTGTTTCTGTTCTGTTACAGGGTGGAGCCTTCTACTTTATGGAACATGTCGTCTCAGATCCCTCCTCTTGGACATATTTCTTCCAGCATGTGCTCCAGCCAATGTGGTACTATCTTGGGGATGGATGCATGATTACCAGAGCAACGTGGAAAGATCTGGAGGCAGCTGGTTTCTCTGAACTTCACCTCAGACACATTGAGGCTGAGCAGGTCACTCTCATGATAAGACCACACATCATGGGATATGCCATAAAGTGAATGTGGGGAGAATGCATACTTGACTTTTGCTCCTTCTGGAGTACATAAAGATATATACTTAAAACAGTATTTAAATGTAGCAATTATATTGCACATAGAATAATGTAACTGACTGCTAAAGCATTTTTTACATTTTTCTAATTGCAGACAAATATGAGACCTCAGAAAACAAGAGCTACACTGGATATATAGAGTGAAAATATATTTATTTGCTTACAGAATCAGGAACATTACATACACTTTTTTTGCTCGTCACTCCCACCCCTCCCCCTAAGATGTACAAAATAAATATCACCTGGACACTGCTTTTTCCCTGATTGTCTAAGTAACAGCCAAGTAACAACCAAACTAGCTGTACACAATGATATCTTTTCTAATACCCTTTATATTCCATTGCACAAAAGTAAGGAATGACAATTGTAACATCTCCTTATGGGGGGAAAGGGGGAATTGCTGGTTCACATAAGAAACAGGAATTATGTCTTTGTAGTAATCGTACAATCATAATTCTGTGGATGCTGTTAGAAGATAAAAAAAAGATTCCTACAGCAACATTTTTAAAAACATATGAAAATAAGTTCACTGTAGGAGGCAAAAAGGGAAAGGGACACAATTAGAAATTGACAGTCAAAAGTTAAAGCCCGCAATTCAAACCTCATGTACTCAAAATATACACAAATATAAACGTTATAGCATTAGCAAATCTAAAAAACAGCAGGTGAAAAAACAGCCAATTTCTCGTTCATTTGTCTTTTATGTGGGTATTTCTCACTGCCATCACTTGTCACTGTTGTATAAAACAGAATAACAAAAATTAGAGGATCTCAGCCTCCTGCCAAAAATGAAGTGTTCCCAGATAACCCCAAGATGTCCAAATGGCAGAGGTGTGCTGTTGCCATAGCAAGTCTCACTCCTTGACCTCTCCTCAAACACGTTATCCCGTTTTAACACAATAAAGGTCCTTTAATGTTTTGAGTTCTTCAATCAGGGTCTTGTTCTGGTTCTCTAGAACAGCCACGCGATTTTCCAGACATTTAACATATTCCTTTTTCTTCCGGCGACATTCACGGGCTGCCTCTCTGAGGAAGCAAGAGGGAAAAAAGTAGTATTGGAAACAGTCCTATTGCAATCCAATGAGCTTTGAAGTGTAGATGGGGAATGTATCTTGAGATATAAGAGTAATAATAAACATTGGGAAAGAGAGGGGTAGTAGTGGCAAGAGTGGAGTTAAAAACCTATTTTTTTTGCTTGCATATGGGCTTCATGAAGAAGATGGGGTAGTGCAGAATGCTGAATGGTTGAAGCTTTGCTCCTAAACTGTGTTGAAAATTAATTTGTAAAGAAAAGGTCGCTGGAAAATGATTAACCTTTAATAATATATTTGAATTTATAGCTGATCCAGCATAATTTCATTCTTGTTTTCTGTTGGCAGATTATGGCCTCCTCTAATATTCCCATTAATATCAGGCAAATGTTTTGAGAAATGATGGAATGGAAAAAATACATTTAATTTTATATTTATTATTTGTTATGTCCGAAATTACATTTTAGGGTCAACTGTCATCAATATATTATTTGGCGTTAGGAGTTTTCCCCCAAAAGTGTCTGCTTGCATTTAAGGTTAATCTGGCAAACTATTAGAATTCTGTCCACATCAATTTCACAATTGGCATGTCCATAAATTCAGCTGAGTTGCCATCTTCTCTCACTACTCTCCTGCCTCCCTTTACACAGCCTCCAGCACAAGCTGGTAAGTGTCACACTTAAAAGTTAGTTTTGGGGCCTCATAATGGCTGAGTGGGTTGAAGTGCATGCCATGTCCTCTAGGGATTTAATTTTGCTCTTCAACTTTTGCTGTATTGCATCCTTTCTCTCTTACCAATTCTGTAAATACCGACTGTATGCCATCCAGGGCAATGCTGTAAAGTTACTTAGTCTTTTGAGCAAAGTTTCAAGTGAAAAACTATATTGTCAACTATCTCCTATCAACTATCAACTTTGCCTTCCCAAAATTGCTGCAACATCAACAGACAGACAAAACAAAAGTTTACACATCATTCATCAATGGACTTATTGAGACAGACAAAACAATGCACCCCGGTACTGTAACTGTACTGTAAGGTTTAAATTATGCTTCTGATTAATAGTTTCAATATACCCGAGATAATTTTTTTGTGTCCAGAATATCTGGCAGACACTTCATTTTTATGACTTTCATTATTTTTTACAGTCCAAAAACCAGACGCACGCTGTATAGCTACCTGTTTTTTGCAAGCCGGATTTCCCTCTTCATTGTTGGGTCATCACTCTTGC
Organism: Hoplostethus mediterraneus; assembly: GCA_034670385.1. NCBI lineage: Eukaryota > Metazoa > Chordata > Actinopteri > Trachichthyiformes > Trachichthyidae > Hoplostethus > Hoplostethus mediterraneus. The sequence goes on from JAXDDW010000062.1 coordinate 715,855, forward strand.
CCTGAGACAGTCCCACAGAAGAGGTCATAACGACGGTCTGAGGCAGGGAGCTGGATGTGGGTGCTGTGCGGATCTGGTATGTTTGCACCTCTCCTCCTGCACCTGAGAGAGGGTGACAAGTCAGGGGATTACAGTAGCAGTAGTGAGATTTCTGACACACAGCATATACTGTATAACTTGGGAGGCCTCAGTTATAAAGCTGAAAAAATTGTACTTGTAGAGTATTACCACAGGTGTGACCAAAACAGTTTTATGTCAGAGCCCATCAGGAGAGGAATTATTTGCTGGGAACACAACAAATATATGAAATTGCTCAAGTTGGCTCAGTCAGTGGCCTTGTAAGCTCTATGTGAAAATTCAAGATTCAAGTTTTCTGAGACTAATTTCTACTCAGTATTGATCAAATTGATCTCTTAACGTGAGTGACTGACACAAGGCTAGTCAGTGTTCACTTGTGAAATATGAATTGTTGGTTATTTCAGTATATTAACTGATGTTTTCTATGTGTGAAGATGTTTTCAACACATCCTCAAATAAACTCATACATATCTGGAGTTCATTTTAGCTCATGACTACCAAATGCTGTCTAGATTCTCCTGCCCATTAAACTCTTTGGCTTGCTGACCACCTACAGCAAAATTCTAATCCAAAACCTAAATGCTTGACTATATTCCAGCCTCCTTGGCTTGAAATGAAAAATGAAAACACAGGCCATTCCAACTGTAACCAAGTGGGTTGTGAACAGACTTGGAAACATTGGAAAAGACTTGGATGCACTTTTGAGAAAAATTGAATTTCTTGCTTAGCATTGTTAACAACCGCAAACTGGGCCTGGTGCCCTTTTTTCAGACAGAAAAACAAGAAAACTTTTTGAATGTCATCAGAGGGGGTCTTGACTAGTAGCTAATAAGACAAGCTTCTACAATGTCGAACCTTGCCTTTAAGGTTACTTGTGCTCTTAGACAGTGATCAAATCATCTTGGTGGAAGTAGGCCATGAAACCTTAAAAAACATAGTTTGCCTTCATCCTGTAACCCACTTGGCCTCCTGATGGAGCCCCAACCCAAAGACAATGACTACATTAGCAAACAATATTGGTGTGCTTAGGCCAGTCCATGTCGTACTCACCTTGTACAACCACCTGGTTGCTAGGCACCAGTATCTGCTGGCCGTCGGGTGTCTGGGCATACTGAAGGATGGTGGTGCCTTGCTGGGCTGAGTTGGCCATGGTGAGAGTTTGTAGTCCCTGAATACCTTCGGACCCTTGAGTGGCCAGTTGGATTGTGCCATTAGGGGCGATGGTAACTCGAATAAGCATACAGAGAGGATCAGAATTGGTTAAGTTGCATGTTAGAATTAGTCTGGGTACATCTTCCAATTACACAACTATAACTTAAATCGACAACTGCATAAACACACAGTACTTCATAACACTGGTCATGCAGTTTGGTGACACAAAAGACCAAGAATGATGCAATAGTGCAGGGATATACATACTGGAACGATATTTTCTATTAGATATTATCTATCTGTTGCTTTAGTGGAAAGAGTAAAACCTATCGAAGGGGCCAGGAATGTATTTGTTTATATTCAGATTTTTTTTGTCGTCACGTGGGTGTGGTTGGTACCTGGGTCCTCAATAGTCGCTATACCTATGATTGTAAAATTTGTATACATTCTATCATGTTTCTACAGCAAAGTGAAACCATGCAGACATTAACCCTAATTGTCCCTGGACCCCACTGTTTTAGTGCATGTAGTATTGAAGGGAGGAGTTCATACTGTACTGGCCGCTGCTGGTCTGGTATATTGGGGTGGTGGGCATGGTAATTCCTGTCACTCCTGGGTCATCTTTTCCCTCATGTGATGTCACTTCCTCAGATGAAAGTTCATTTAGGATCTTCCTACAAATAGAAGGTAGGATGAGCCTCTTGATCATTACCCAGTCACACACGTCTCTTTGGGCAGGGATTTTGTGGCGTACCTGTACGAGGGTCTTCTTGCCAGTATTTCTCTGGTCTTGTGGCCTGCACCTCCACTGTCTGATGAGTCCTGTGAATCTTCACTGTCTGAACCCTGGTCCTACAAAAAAATAGATGTGAATTCAAGTGCACATAAATAATTGTGTAATGTGGCAAAGAGAAAATGTACAAACATAATCTAAGGACATTATAGAATAGAGGCCATCGTTCAGAAGCAATACTATAGAGCAGAGGTCGGCAATAGGTGGCCCGCGGGCCAATCAGCCCGCCAGCAATATTTTGTGGCCCTCCAAATTTGTAGTTTTTTTTTTGTTTTACCGCCCTAGGATGTCAAATGCTTGAGGGCCTCATGACAAAATTAGCAACATTTTGCCTGCTACCAAGTGCGCGTGCGCGCGCGCACACGCACACGCACACGCACACGCACACGCACACGCACACGCACACGCACACGCACACACACACTTATCTGTCGCTCTGAATCGGCGGGTCTCACCTGTGTAGTCTGCACCTGAGGGGACTGGATGACTGAGGACTGGGCAGACTGGATCACACTGTGAACCTGAAGCTGACCTCCCGGGAGCTGCACCAGAGTCACAGGAGAACCGCCCAGTGACATCTACAAGCATCCAAACACAATTTCAAATCCACAGAATATGATATGAAATATTTGCCATTTGTTCATAATCAATGTGCCAGAGTGAACTTAAATGTGCCATGAGACTTTATTCAAATGTTAAATGAAAATATTAAAGTACATTTTAAGAATTTGCTTAAAATTTATTTTAAGAAACTCAATGACCATATCTTTTCCCCTGTAGTGCTAATATTTTTTCACCTTCATTTATCGAGGGACGGTTTGCAGAGCATGTATGCTCTTCTTCAGCAACACCTTGCTTCACATTCATACTGTTCTGCACACACCTTGGTGGGTGGCCACTGGGTAGCTCCACTGGAGCAGTTGGAAGTTCAATGCATTGTCAAGGGCTCCTTGGTGGTAATTGTTGAAATGATACCAAAATGATGGTCCATACTGTAAGTCACCATGAGCTACATTCTCTAATCCCGCCCTTATTTTAAGTGTGAAATACAGTAAATAGATAGAAATCTTATTTACACTGATTCATAAGAGTAAGTAATGGAGCCATTACTCAATGGAATTATTTCATACAATCTTATGCAATGCAATTTTGAAAGAAATTTCACATTGACTTTCACTGGCATTGCTAATAAAGGCTAGCTAGTGAAAATTCTCAGACAAAATCACAGCTATGACAGTACAATGACTTAAGAGGGGCCTTGATTTGTGATCAACAGGATAGTGCTCTAAAAATCCTTAATCTTCCCTTTTAAGGAGGTTAGTGATTACAGGATAAAATAAAATTAAACCACTACAAACGTTGAGGTCTGGAAACGTTCCAGTTTGCAATGTGCATACCATATTCTTTCAAAGGTTTTAACAATATAAGACTACTAGGACAATACATTGTAATGCTTATTAAATAATTATTAACATATACGTGGAGATATATTCAAAGGGATGAAATATTGTGTTTTACCTGTTGGGCTATCTGTGAGATCTGAGAAGCTGTGATGTTTGAGGGGACGGTGACAATATGTGAATCTGTGCCATTGCTGCCTTGCTGTACTTCTTCCATAGTCACTGGGGACAGATGAATCAATGTTAATGTTTCACCCTAGACCCAATTTAGGACATTGCCAGACTCTCTGGCTGGGGTGCCTGCTTGAAATGTGCTGCACTACGCTGTAACATACACACTTATCTGACAATATCACTTGGTTGGTATTAATGGTGCATTCCATTGTACTCGGAACTCGGAATAAAATGACCTCCGACACGGAAAAGTGCAATAGAACATTCATCATTCAAGAAGGAATTCCCAGTGGGAAACTCAAGCAAGATCCAACTGGCCGAGTTCGCCGATATATACACGCGTGACGTCACAGCAATATAGCGGCACACCTGAACAGTAAACACAATTCCGTTTGCATCAATTTTTACTTCATATATCGTTGTTGTTATGAAAACATGTTGAAACTTTGTAGTTTACATTTGTAACGAAACTGTAACGTTTGATTTGCACTCAACGTTACGAGATATAAGTCTACTAGCGTGTGGTACTAGCCTACTAACGTTAACGTTACTAGTTCACTGATATGCGCCGTTCTCTTCATTAATGGCGCTGTAGTAGTTCATGTAGGTCCGCTTTAGATGCTTGTGAAATTCAGAGACTTGCCATATAAACATGACTTTGCTGCGGGCGTCCATGTTTTCCCGAACAGATGCACTGGAACGCATTAGATTGGAAGTCGGGAATACAGAATTATCGACTTCCGAGTACAATGGAATGCACCATAAGCACGGTTTACGTCAAGGCTAAAACGATAACAGCGTAACAATGGTTAGTGCGATGTCAAATCATCCTTTCTATTAACTGTTACATCTACATTGGTCGGTTAAAGGTAGCTTAAAAATCGACTTCCTTTTTTGTTAGCCCTGGCAACTAGCCGTGGGTTAGACAACATCAGCTAGGCCTGATAGCTAATTTAAAAAAAATACTACAAAACACTATTTAACCTATTTTTCACATGAATAACCAGATTTCAGTGCGTGGGCTTTCATTTCAAGCAGTGTGTTGCTAATGAAATGTATGCCTTGAGTTAACGTTGCTACAATGTTCGAGTTAGCCTAAGTTAACTTTGGTAGTCAACGGTAGCTATGTTAAACTGGCGGTAACCAACTTAAACCTCTAAAATCAAAGGTTTCTAGCTATATACGAGGCATGGCTAGATGGTATGCTCTCGGGATGGATGAGCTTTTGTCTCAGTGAGCAAATATGTGTAACAACACTGTCACTGGCACGCAAGTACCCGCGTCAATAGACGTCAGCGATACAGGGAGCCATTAGAAGCTAACTACACCTTCCCTTTCGTAAAACGACGAGGAGTTGACGGAGCTGCAGCCGCCATTACCACCACAGCGGAGCAGACAGCCAGGCGAGCACATCGCCAAGCCCCAGCTAGCCAAAAGTTTACCTTTCAAGCGCCGTGGAGCTGCTCTTGTTCACAGCGTGGACGTACGACAGCAACTCGTGTCTAAAAATTTGAAAAAAAAAATAAGAAAATTAGTTTATGAAGTTAGTTGACAGCAATGGCTAACAGCTAAAAACACAAAGACGTCAGCTATAAAAAATAGCGAAGCAGATTTTTTTCTAAAGGAAAGGGGCGGTGCTCCCTAGCAAGAACATATGACGCAATTGTTTCCGTTTAGGCTTTGTGATTGGTGAAAAGATTTTCACGCATTCATCAATGATAGAAATGGAGGGAAAGGAGCCGACCTGAAAGAAGGGGTTGGGAAAGGATGGTGTTTACTAGTCCAACAGTTGTGTTCCCATGAAGTCCACTTTGGCTACTGGTTAATTCAGATGTTAATATGGTGATTTTAGACACAATGAAGTATAAGAAATGTTTTAGAATTAAATAAGAACAGTGATGTTGTGCAGATAGGGGTACGAAGTGTTTACCCATCTTTTTAAATTGTTAAGAGAAACTGGTTTACCAGGTAGGTAGGTCGAATCCCTTCATGTCTCCAGCCCACACTTCAATCCAGTAGGTGGCTGTAATTTCCCTTAATGCTGGTTGCCGACTGCCGTTAGAAAACGAATAAAATGAATTTCTAGAAAGCCTTAAAGCAGACTATTATGGATGAATATCTCGGACTAAATTACATGAATAAATACATCTATAAATAATTAAATGTATTGTTTCATGTGACAATAAATACATAATAATAAAATGAAATATGAGCATGAATTATTAAATGTGACACAAAATGTATTTATGTATGTAATTATTTAATATTATTTCTTTCAATGACGCTAAATGCGACATGAAATAAGGTTTGAAATTAAAACTTCAAACACAGGGGGTTTAGTGATTGGTTGAGTCTTTCTGAGAGACCCGCTTCTAGTGGCTGCAGTCTAAAACAATCGAGCGATGAGCGATAGGATTATAGGATTCCCAAAATAAAGACAGATCAGTATCATCCTGCCTTCAAAATAAAAGCGTGAGATTTTAAACGTGCAGAAATACTGTTTTAAACCAATTCATTTGTATTTAATCGTCAAACCTAATAAGTGAACTCAGATTAATATCTGATGCCATAATATGTGTCATTTTTAACTCCATTGGCAGCTACTGCAGCTAAGGGTTTAGCCCTGATACAGGACCCTTTGGGAGTCTTTCATCATTATGGCTGTTTACCTCTCCCAGAGGGTCCTGTCCTGCTACATTGACTTTTTACCGCACGAAAGTCAGCGAGCCTGACAACGAAACCAATACTTCACTTATCTAAACAGATGTCCATAATCCGTCACTTGTATACTTTCATGGCGGTGGGCGGCGCTACATCTCCTATGCACAAATACACTTTTATACTTTGTTAAAGACATGTATACATTGGCTGCTTTAAATTTGAGTAAATAAAACACAAATAAAAGCAAATTAAAGCAGCCAATTTAATTAATTCAGCAAGCCAATGATTTTAAGCTAAATTTCGATCCCTGTTACATCATTGCTTAAACTTGTCAATAAAATAAGGACACCTACATTGAGTAAAACGGGTTTCTTTATTTTGCATTACTTTTGCATAAAGTATAAAACAGCAAATACAACAAACCAAAATAGAAAATAAGTGAGAAAAAATTAGGGAGGGTTCTACCATCTTTATTTCTTAATTATACGAGTTAAAATACCTCCCTAGCATCAAAGATTAGAGATCAGTGGATCACCCCCTCACGGACCAACTTGGAATTCAACAAAGAAATTATATACAACATACCAAGAGTGCATACACAAAATATTGATAGAACAACTCAACAGAAATGAATATAGTCTTATGTACACCACTGGTTACATTTTAGTCAATCTTCTCTTCTTAGTTATTACAAAATGTAGAAGCATCATGTATTTCCACCAGGCTGTGCAAGCTTTGAAATTAAACTGCACTGTTATTGATTGCATAGTGTGTAAGAACTCTTATGGAGAAAAGAGTGGAAACCAAAGGAAGCCCTTAGACTTCCCAGTGAAGCAGTTAAATGGTAGATGGTCACTGGGTTGTCAGTAACCCCCCTTTTCACTCATTTTGCAATGCCCGCCTCAATAACAAGCGAGTTCTTCGACAAACATCTACATTATCATGGGTAATATTCACAGATTGCACCAAGGGACCATCTGGTCCTTCCCTGTGTTATCAGAGTTTTGTTCCCTGAATATAGATATATATTTATATAGGTGTCTTCTAAAAAAGTATCTCTCCCACGTTGCTTGGCTGAGTCATGCTAACACTCTGCTGCAAAAATTAAGAGTAAAATCAGTGCTAAGATATGTTGGGGTTTTTCTTTCTTTTTCCTCAGTGGACAGTATAATTAGGCAACCATTTAATCTCTAAAATTATTGAGACATTTAATGAAACCATGAAGTATAATTAAATCATTCACTCCCATCCAGACAAGTCCTGTAGAAACGTGAGTACAACCAGTGCACAGTGTTCTAATTCAATGAGATACTATTCCCATGTGTTCATCTTAAAATAGATCACTTCTTTTCTGATCAAACATATTTCTGATATTGTGTTTGGCATGATTGAATGTGACACTGGGACAGAAAGCTCTCATATTCACACAAAGGAGAGTCCAAAAAGCTACAAAACAACAAATCTATGTACATGTTAACGGTAAAGGTTCATCATAGACAAATAATTCACTACAATGAACCTATAAATTATTGCAAGAAGCACAGGGAATGCACAGAATTGCAGGGAGCATATAAAACAGTTATTTGTGAATGCATCTTGACATAAATGAAATTTGAACCCTCTCCTATTCCTACAACCTGTATTTGTTAATCAAGGACATTTCAGATGTGGCTCAGTTTTGCAATTGCATTTACATGGGCTCATAATTCCAGTGATTCAACATAGAAAATAATTCAGAAACATCATGACTTGGTTCTACTGACTACAGCCTTTTCAACACTTTAGTTAGTATTCAAAGTAATGCATTATAAAATTCCACAAAGACACAACAGACAGCTTGAACGGACTCTGACTGTGGAGAGGAAATGGAAAGTGCCTTTGTCTGATCTCTTGCTCTATTACACAATACAAAAACTAAGAGGTTATAACTGTTTTGTAATGCAACCAACAATGGCAGAAAGTAAATGAACAGCAGTTGTGGGCCTACGTTTAAGTATTTTCAAAACAACCTGGCAGAGTGAAAACAGTCACATTGGTTTTAGCGTACTCCTAAATCTTTTCCATTTGTCTTCCATGGAAAAGAACCTGACATAACAATAGCCCTCCAGGTAAACTCTTGTGAGCTCCTCAAGCATATTCTCCTGAACCATAAGTAATAATGCCTTTTTTTTTTAATAATAAAATAGACAATTTTTAGAGAAAGTGCAATGTTATGATTATATTTATCTGGACTAATGATTTTTTAAGATTAATCGATACCTCACTGTCAAATTTGTTAAAATCTTATTTACAATGTTTCTTTCTGCTACCATCTCATCTCGTCATTTCTTAGCTGGGTTAGCTATCCAGAAACCATCAGTTGAGAGAAATGACTTGAGCATTTATACATTTATACAGTTAAAAATATTTATACAGTAACATATGTAAAATACAAAGAGGCTTTTATATAGGTACAGTACAGAATATGGCCTCTATCCTCTATCATCTTGATCCCTTTGGATATCAGTCAATATTTCCACCACTATTAAAAGGGAATGGGTAAACAGCCACGGCTAGAAATTAAGAAAGGAATGTATGATTTAAGTTTATAAGGCAGGAAATAAATTAGAACAGGAAAGTTGTGAAAGTCTATTTGGCTTCAATAACATGGGGTAATATAAGATTTCTAAAGATTATGGTTTGTTTTCATGGGCCCTCCATTTATCAGCCTTACTCAGTGAGAATGGACTGGGGGTCAGCACTAAGTCAGTACAGAGTAAGGATGTTCACAAAGACATTAATATAGAATTCATTTCAAAAGGGGCTCTGTTGTACATGTTCATCTGCCCTTGCTCCAGTGAGTGCAACCGAGTTTTCAACTTTTTAAAATTGCAGTAGAACAGTCTTGACATGTTTGGTCTAGTTGCCTCTGTCCCATTGGCGAAAACCTTTCTATACAACACAGTGAATATCTCCAAACATGACAAGCCCAGTCACAGACATGCAGTGGCCAATATAAGCTGGTGTCGCTAAGGGTCAGCTGTCGGTACATTAGGTTCAATGTCCAGTCTCTTTCACACAGTCCATGCTGTTGCCTTTCACTCTCTGGGAAGCTAATAGTCAGATACCAAGGCGACGGTCCAGGAGCCGGACTGGACCGTCAAGACCAGGCCCGGCTCGGCCCGGCTCGGCCCGGCCCACACGCCGAGGCCAAGAACACTTCACATGTTGTAAGCCACATAGATGGGATCCAGCTGGTCAGCAAGGAAAGAGTCACGAAGGTGCATCCGCTGCTTCTCCCCTCTGGAGTTGATGGGTATAACGCCAGGGTCAACGATGACCACCACTCCCACGATGAGGTGGTGCTCCTCCAGGACCACGTTGGTGATCAGAGGCACCAGGTCCAAGGCGTCCTGCTCTGAACCGCACAGCTCCGACACCACCACCAGCAGGTTGGTCCATGTAAACACCGCACTGGGAGGAACGAGGGAGTAGGGGGATTAAATGGATTATTGATGAATGATGATTGTTCATGATAGAACTAGAACTAGCTGCACTTGTCTCCTCATATGATGTCTGCCTTCACCTTCTTTCCGGTTGTGTTTTTCCCTTCCATTTCTATAGGCCTGTTTGCAGTAGCCTGTCAGTAACACGAGTATTATCTAACAAGGTACAGGTACACAGGTGCATCATTCTAACCTCTCAGCGATACTGCGGTGAGCCCGGGACACCGAGGTCTCGATGTCAATGGGGTGGTAGCGCAGCCCCCTCAGCTCCAACGTCTCATCCAGCGAGCCCACCACAAAGAGGGCATCATGCCGATCTGAGCACAGAGATACAGTCAAAACAACAAAGTAGAAAAGTACATTTTAGACAGAAAATGTGCGGGCTAGCCGAAAGCAGCTGCAAGTGTGCTTGCTTCAGGCTCGAAATGTTAAAAAGTCGAATTCATTAGAAATTTTCAAAGTGTTTAGAAATTGACAGCAGATATCACAAGTGTCCTGAGGCAGTCTAGTTCTTTTAACTTGAGGCTTTTCGCTGTGGCGGGGCCCATTTACCCCCGCTGGCGTCCAGCAGCTCGGTCCTCTTCACGAAACCCAAGTACCCAGTCCGGGCCCACAAGGTCTGCGGGTCTCCGAAGCTGAGCTTGGTGTTGAAGTGGTCAGCCTGCAGGCTCTCCTCTCCGTAGATGGTGTAGTAGCCGCTGGCACTGTGAGGGCTGTTCACCCAGATCTAACACAGAGAAGCACACACACACACACACAGGATTTGGGTCACTACCGGTCTCAGAGGGAAGAAACGTCTGGTTGTGGTTTTGTCACGTTATCAATTAAAGGTTCACCCAAAGGTTTTCGCCCCGGTTAGTTAGTTTGTTTGTCATTTTTATGAAACTAACAGAGATAGAGGCTTGATTCCAAATCCTTCCAAGATGTTTGCAGGGTCAAAATAATCAATTTAGGTGATAGGAATGATGTTGTTGGGTGTAACAGCAAGATAATTGTTCAGTGTTGACGGAGGTTTGTGCTTTATAGTTTTATTTTCCATTTATTTTTCCTTCTCTTGGGGCTCTCCCATGTTGTGCCTTTTCCCAGCTCTGCTATAGCCAGTCGTCCTCTCACCTCTCCTAGATGGGAATCGCCCAGTGGGCCTCTGGTCTCTGGATTGACTATTATCACTCTGACGCCCGGCAAGATCTAAAGACGGAGAAAATGTAAAGACAGTGAGAGATGAACAGTAAACATGCGCAACATAAACGTACAAAACCATTTGCAAACTGAATCTATACTGTGGGAATACATATGAAAAACCTCACCTTCCCAGACTCCATCAGAGGAAGACTCTGAGGTGCTCCTCTCTCCACCAGCCTCACTCTGCGAGAAACACACACACGCACACGCACACACACACACGCACACACACACACACGCACACAGAATATAAGCATGTTATACAGATTTTAGCAAGTTAAATTTGAGACTTTTTAAAGCGAATTGAAATACAATTCAAGATCAACGTCCCCACAAAATTAAACATGAAAAGTGAACAAACAGAAGATCTATCCGAATATATGTCAGTGTGAGCAGGTTGGTATCTCACTAGAAAGGCACAGCATCTTTCAGTTTCAGTTCAGTTTCATCTTTCAACACTATATTGAACTACATTTAAGACCTTTTGTGGCCTTGAATTTAGAATTTAAGACATTTAAGGACTTGCAGACACCCCGATTCAGAGGTGGTAAAAAGTAGAAAGTAAAGCTTCAGAAAGTAGAAATCCTAACCACGTATTTGCTCCTACCAAGATGAAGAGTTGTGCTAATTAGAATCACCTGATATATGGGATGGGTGGAGGAAAAACATGGTCAGTACATCTACTTTCTACTTCTACTTTTTACTGATTAAAATGATCCATGTGTTCTCACCTGTCATGGCGGAGGGACTTCATGTCCACATACACCGTGGAGGGATCAGGTCCAGTGGTGCCCTGCGACACATACAGAAGAGGGTCTGACTTGGAACACCTCGATACACACAGTTCCCGCTGGTTTTACGCTCTACGTTGTAACCTCTTCAATATCAAGTTTAAGGTTTTTGAGTTGGCTAGTGCACCTGCAGGCAGATGGCCAGGTTGACCCTGGAGCCGAAGGCGGTGCTGACGGCCCTGGGGGACAGTCCCAGGTCCTTAAACAGCTTGGAGAAGGAGTGCGTGAGGGCCAGGCGAGGGCGTTCCTCCGCTATCACCACGCAGCTCCGCACGCACGACAGGTTCACACCCCGCGCCTAAAACACACACACACACACACACACACAGCGTGATCGAAACTATGAGCAAGATCGTCTTTTTTTTCATACCCGTGTGTTTCATGATTCTCTCTCTCTCTCTCTCTCTCTCTCTCTCTGGGTGTGTGTGTGTTTGCGCAACCCTGACCTTGAGTAACTCTGTCTGCGTGCCCAGGCCTTTAGTGCAGAGCTCCATGACGGAGTAAGAACAGAAGGTGTCCCTGACGCGGTACTGACTGAGCGTGCTCAGCCACAGGGATAGGCAGCCCTCCAACTCAAAGGGAGGGATCAGGATGGACTGGTGACCTGAGTACACACTGCAAGACAAGACACGGGAAAGAGAGTAAATAAGTGGGACGAGGGAACGAGAAAGAGAAAGCGACGGAAAAAACCTGAAACGTTTGCATGCAATGTGTGTGTGCTGTACGGTACCTTGCGAGACACCACAAGACAAAGCCCAGACCACAGTAGGGATCCAGGCAGATGGCTATTTGGCGAGAGGAGTAGAGTTCACACTGCAGCTTCACAGAGCGACAGAGAGCACTGACCGCCGCGTGGGAGATCTGACGCGAGAACAAGAACAAGCACATTTAGAGCCTTCACACAGGGAGAGTCGCAATCTGAGAAGCACCCGAGACACACGATCGAATGACAGGGAGGCTCGCGTGTCTCACCTTGACCCCCGTGAGCATGCCTGTAGTGGACACACTGAAGTCCAGGTAGGCCATCATCTCTGCTGTGGGTGGCTTGTAGATCTGCGGCGGCCGGCGGCGAGGAAGGTCATCTGGAAACGTGGACATTATAGCTGAGTTCAAGAAACGTGTGGATGCCACTGATATGGGCAAATACTTATAGATATGTTGATATTGGCAAATGTTAAAAAAAAATCAATCAACCAGTATCCAGAGTCACAATAACTTAGTTATTAACCTATTAATTGGACACCAGACTCCTGAGAAGAAAACATTTCTGAACAAAATCCCAGAAGATGTTTTATAAATAACCATTATCAGCAGATATATAAGATTTGTATTGGTATTGGTTGGGCAACTCGTTCTAAGAAAAGTCAAGTGAGATTAAGTTCATCTATGATGTGAGTCTGTGTACAGTATGTGTACAGTATGTGTACAGTATGTGTACAGGCCTGTGCGCTGAGGATCTGTTGGTATCTCACCTGTGTCTATGATTGTTGGCCACGTTTTAATGTTGACGGAAGCAGCAGCCTCTTTGGAGCGCAGAATCCTCATGAGGTTTTGAGTGGTGAGGATACACGCCGCTTTACTGACCTGGTAACAAAACGCAAGCATGATAGTTTTCATCGGGATGGGAAATGCTACAAATGTACAAGAATAATAATAAAGTGACACCAGCATCTCTAAGCACACATAACCATGCACGCACACACACACACACACATTATGTATCTCTCTTACAATCACACGGATATCTGGACCTAAATATAATCAGGATAGACGTTAGCAAAGATGGAACACATGTCAGGAAAACTTCAAACTCGATGCACTCATCCCTCCCTTTCAGTTGAGGTCACTGGCCCTGAACTGATCCTTTCACTGGACCCTTGAGGATGTTGCTGATTGACAAACTGCCTCTAGGTGGCAGCATCATCACAACTGATCCAGTGGGCTGTGGGTCTATCTTGAGGCCTGTCTCACAAAAATGATTGGTTTAAGAAGCTAACTGTGGGCTTAACCCTGGATTTTCTGTCTCACAATGGTAGCTCACTTTTAAGCAGGTTATGTTCAGGCTGTCAGATCCAATCCAAACATGTAAAAACACCTCCTCCTCCTCCTCCTCACCAATCAACTCAAAAAATGATGTCCATCACCATTCCAAAAGGATCCTGTGGACTTTGTAAAATAACCTTTACTGCAAAAGTTCTGTTTACAAAGCCTAATATGCACACAAACAAATGAGACAAGTAATAAAAAGCTCTGTACAGGGGGATTATTGAACTAACAAGGAGGCTGTTAACCAGAACCTCTTTGCTTTCATTTGTTATATCAGAGCTGTAATGAAAGGTTTGTAGCATTTCCAGGCTATTCGCCCACTCTGGATTTAAAAGAGGGCTTCTATCAAATCACAGGCAGCTTACATCAATTGCCAATAGTTATCAATAATGAATGAAATCCACTGTTGCTTATTAAGTGAGCTGAAATTCTTTCATAAGGTTCCCAAGAGTGATCGATGTAACAGATTGCCATATTCCCATCACTGCAGCCTTGAGGAAACATTTTGTGAATGTAATACTGCAACAATGAAAAATATGCCCATATTTTACACTATTATTGACACTATCATTCATATCATATCATATTCATTTATAATAGTACGTTCTTGAGAGAGAAAAACAAATGTTAGTAATCAATTTCTTCCCCATACTTCCCACTTTTACTACTTAACATGAAATTGTTGGCAGCATATGTTTACATAACCCCACAATTATTTATAGTCTATTATTATTTTCTACTATTTATTTATATTTTTTGCTTTTTGTCTGCTTGTATTCTACTTCCTGTCCATGTTGCATGTGATTGGCTATTTGTTACAAATCCCGCCCCTTTTATGTGAACGCGCTCATAGCTGGATTGGATAAACCCGAGCTGACAGAACCAGTTGATAACCAGCTTTGTGAGACCAGATTGCCTTTGTTTGGTTTTGTGAAGGCAGCTATCGTAAAGATACTGATGTATGTTCAACGTACTTTGTGAGACAGGTCCTCGGGCGTGTACGGTTATTATTATTATTATTATTATTATTATTATTATTTTGTTATTGTGCTTTATGATGATCATTCTCGATGTTTAGTGATTGCTTGGTCTGAAAATAGGGCACACCTGAAAAGACAGCCCTGCTCTTAGGATTGACTGAATGAATGAACACGCGTGCAGGCGTGTACACACACACACACACACACTTACATCGATGATCATGCGGACAGTGGGCAGTGTGGCTGCCAGGTTCTGAGGGTGTGGCGGTCTGACAGTTACAGGAACACATCCAGCATAGAGACAGCCGTAGAAGGAGGCTATCAAATCAATGCCTGCGAGAGAGAGAGAGAGAGAGAGAGAGAGAGAGAGAGAGAGAGAGAGAGAGAGAGAGAGAGAGAGAGAGAGAGAGAGAGAGAGAGAGAGAGAGAGAGAGAGAGAGAACCAATTTAGACTCGCAGTAACTCAGCTCATTGGGAGTGGTACTTCAACACGCCAGAGGACGCCAGAGGCAGAACCTACCAGGAGGATAGAGCAGGACAACATTTTCTCCAGTGTTGATGCTTCCTTTCTCAGTGAGCGCCGCGGCTATCTTCTCCGCTCGCTTGTGCAGCTGAACGCAAGTAGCGGTGCACACTGCTACCCCCTGAAGAGCAGGAAGGAGCGGTGCAGAGAGGCAGGCAGGGTCAAGTGGAAAACAAGGTGTAATTCACGTAGAGACCCATCTGTTATGTCGCAAGTAAATACTAATCCATATCTGGGCATTGTGCGTGGAAGGAAGTGGATGTCTACATCAGCAACAACCAGACTGTATGCTGCACTGCTCAAACACACGTATAGAAATGAAACTATGTAGAGTTATATATATCTAGTCTCCTTGTCAAGAGTATGTCTTGCACTGTAGATGAGGTGCTGCTGTCCCTCTACCATATGTACCGTATGTATCAGTATGTACAATACCAGTCAAAAGTTTGGACACACCTGTTTCTGTTCCTCATGATCTTAAAGACATTTTGATATAAAGGCTTGATGCTTAAATGCTTGAAATGTTCTTAGACAAATAGAGAAGTTGATGCCTGTGTATGAATTTATTTTCAAAACTTACATTTGAATGAAATTGAAATGCACCCCCAACAAGTAGTTTTCATTTAGACTTTAGAGGTGGAGAATGTTGAACCACAATGATTAAATCATCATTTTAAACACTCACATAGTGATTGTGGCCTTTAAAAGTTCATTTGTGGAATTTCTTTGCTTGTTAATGCCAAAGGGTTTCTACTTTGAAGAACCTAAAATATAAGATAGTTTAGATTTTTTTTTTTTTTACATTTTTGGTCACTGCATAATTCCTTTTGTGTTATTTCACAGCTTTGATGACTTTACTATTATTCTAAAATAGTGGAAAATTGTAAAAATAAAGAACCTTAGTAAGTGTGTCCAAACCTTTGACTGGTACTGTACTTCTACACCTTGTCACTATGTCTCTGCAAAGACTAATTCCTTTACATTTGTGCTTTACATTTTGATGTCTGCATATATCACATGTCTGTGTCAGCGTATGAGTGGTACCTTGGCGTTAAGCAGCACGTAGAGAACATGGTCTGGGTCTGTCTGCGCCCTCCACTGTAGAGCCTCCGTCAAATACTGATGCTGAAGTTAAAAAAAACAACAACAACAACAAAACAACACACATCAGGTCTACACGTCTGAACATGTGTTTTACATTAACTGCATACATTATTACAAGGGACAGCCGTGGAAGGCATATCCAGTATGGGGGGGTTTTGTGCTGATGGAAGGAACCCAGATTTTAACATCTACATAAAACTCTCAGAAAATATCACATATCTTCAGTAGACAGATTTCTGGCATGAGATATCACACGAGCAGCCAATCTACCCCTTAAGATAATGAACAACAATTTTGTATCCTAGTGGTACATTTGGAGGGAGGGGGGGGGGTAGCCACACACGGTGTTTAGGCTGATGATGTACCACTGATAAAAAAAAATTTAAAAAAAATCTAACAAACATGCTTCACATTTAAACACAAAACGTCAAAAGTAATTTTGATATGGACGTGCAGCAAAAACATTTCCACCACAATACCGCTATTGACCATGACAAGCATAAACAAAGGTGTGAGCAGGGTGCACGGGGGGGGGTGGGGGTGTGGCTGCAGAGCTGGAAGGGCCAGGACTCTTACCATCATAGTGGGCCACATACAGAGCTACATCCAGGGGAGAGACGAGAGCGGAAAGACAGAGGAGACGTCCATAAAACTGAGCGAGTCTGGGTCAACACTGGGCAGTGGACAGTCTGTGTCCCATCTACCATCATAACAATAATGCTTTGACGTGATACAGTACAGCCACACAAGCTTCTCGCTAACCCTGAAGGGGCGTGCACGTGGCTCTTCTTAAAAGACTTGAGACGTGGGTTCAGAGAAACAGATTCAAAGTGAATGGCTGGTTGGCCAGTGGATGTTACGGTGTGTGTGTGTGTGTGTGTGTGTGTGTGTGTGTGTGTGTGTGTGTGTGTGTGTGTGTGTGGTCTTACTACCTTCCTAATGAGGTCCTGGTCCTCGATCATGCCGAGGTCCCTGCCCGAAGCCTGGGCGATCCTCTTCCCTGCCACCAGGTTGCCCACCATGATGGAGGCTGGACCCACACCGACTGCAGCAGAAGAACAGAGAGAGAAGATGTTTGTGATGCATATTTTACAACCACACACACACACACACACACACACACACACGCACACACACCTGGCTGCTTCTGGCGTGGCTTGGGGAGGTTGGTGACACAGGTATGGGGACACATGAGGATGTTGCAGGGATGCAGGTTGCCCTCTAGGAAAAACTGCTTGGTGTCGGAGATGTGGATGCCTCCCAGGGGGGTCTTGGGCAAGGTGTTGGCAGGGACCAGGGCCAGGCAGTACAGCCCCACCTGGTGGATGCTGTCTATAGCCTGGGGGACAAAAACAAATGGTGAGAGAACAGAAGCAGAAAGAAATGTTAGTTGGTTCGTAATGGTCTGTGGTGGGTATATACATGTACTAGTACATATACATGTACTACTTTAAAATTGAAGACTTTCATTCCAAAATGAGATATCCACCGTGTGAAAACGTGACACAAATAGTTGACTGCACAAAATGAAAACAAATGATGATAATTATGATGATGCTAGAAATATTGAATGATTTTTTTTATTGCGATTTTTTTTATCGCATTGTGGAAATGAACACTTTAACATTGAACGTGATTTACTTGAAGAACCCGGCTCATCCACTGGAAGCTGTCCTCCTCACTGGCATCCGGCCTCTGCTCCGCCACAATCACTATCCTCTCATCGTAGAACACTGTTACTGAAAACACAGCGATCCTGACACACACACACACACACGCACACACGCACACACGCACACACGCGCGCACACACACACACACGCACAGTTTTATATGCAGCTTGAGACTCCCTTTACTGCAACATTCCTTTCTCACACACTTTGCTGACGCCCACACTCAGACATATTGTTTATACATCAACTAGCGGTAGTCAAGCCCTGTTTGGGGCCTGCAGTGCTTCCTTTCCACCACCAGATGTCAGTAGTGATGAACTAGGAACCTCCACACTTGACCCAGTGTGCAAACAAAGATAGTGGAGTTCAGCATGTTTCCACACATGCTTTGTATAAACACGTGCTACTACCTACTGTAGTAACACAGTATGGATTCATCCTGTCTCGCTCAAATCATTCCCACGATTCCTTGCCCACGCTGCCCTCACCTCCCACGGTACACTGTCTTGACCGGCTCCACGGCCAGGGCGGTGGCCACCAGGTCATCGGCGTTGTGTCTGCGTCCGCTCACCATCAGCAGACCCTCATTCTTCCCCACCACGAAGATCAGACTGCCCTGAGTGGGGATATGCAGCACGGTCAAGATCCACATACAAGACCGTAACACAGAGAGAAGACAGGGAGCTTCGGGAGGGCACGAGTTATCACTGCCACACACGTTGTAACTCGTGTACTCACACAGCCAACAGTCCTACTTACTGGGCCTACAAACCCCAGGAGTCCTGACCGGACAAAGGGAATCTCTCCAATCGGGGCTCCATTGGCATTAACTGGGATCACCTGCACACAAAACAGGAAGCATGGTTCAAGGTTTTTTATTGTCATATGCACAAACATTCACAAAAAAGCAAAAGTTGGCAATGAAATTCTTATGCCTCTCCGACATCTTACGCTAATGCTAAGAAATGGCAATATAACACGGAAACAACTGATTTATGGAACCTTCCTCCAGTATGTGAAGTATGATGAGCGTGTGGTGAGCGCGGTTCTGCATCCATACCTCGAAGGTGTTCTTCGTGACTCCGGGCAGGCCGTAGTACATGGTGCCTCCGGCGCGGGAGTTGATTACCATCTCTCCTATCTCATCGGTCTTACACAGCTGAGGAGGCCCGTCCGGCTTGACGATGCACATCAGAGCTGGAGGTGCACAAAGACAGCATTGGGAACGGAGTATGCCGCGCACCAACCCATGTGAAATGTGTGTACCGTAAAAACGTCCAACGAAAGACCCGGATGTTGACGTGTAAATATAAAGGTTGGTCCCCAATTAAAGCCGGGTGAAAAAAATCTGTCAGAATTACCAAATTCATATAATATTCCCAGGCTAAAATACAAAAATTTGTAAAATATCACAAAATATATGAGCAAAAACAAACATTGCATGTAGTGGAACACTGCCATGTTTATCTCAGGCACCAAACAATCAGATTGCTACTCAGTACGGCTCCTGCTTGTTTGTCAATACGTGACCTTTTTTTTTAAATTCGGTTTTGTGGCTTTGGCAGTTTTTGTTTCATTCTGTTTTGATGCAAAGTGTGAGGAAGTCTGATGACCAGTATGTTCTGGTATGTTACCAGTAATAAATCACATTTTTCAGTAAAGTAGTTTTGCGTGACTATTTCAGATATTCAGTACTATTCATTCTGATTCACTGTTATTATTAGTATTAGTATAGTAGCAGTAGTCATCGTAGTAACAGCAGTAGTATAAATTAGAAGTATATTCCTTAGTGGTAAACTAGGCATACTGTGGTACTGTGGAGCTGCCAAAAGAAATAATGGCCCATCTGCAGTAAAGGCCTGGTGCTCTCTGTTATGAGACAAATAAAGACCGGATATTATTGGAGGGTTTATAGTGTGAATAGATTTCAGAAATTTAACAGCAAATATCTCATCTAATGGACCCCTCCCCCTCCACACACACACACACACATAGTACATATAATTTGTTTACTTTTTACTCCTTTATTTTTCCTATCCTCACCTCCAGGCATCACATGCCCCACATCCTGCACGGTGAGGGCAGAGTTCTTGTCCTCGGTGTTGACCCTGATGACCCCGTGGCTCAGGCCGCCCATGGAAAGAACGGCGCGGGCAGGGAGGGGTGCGCCTTGCACTCCCGGTCTACACAGGACAGAGTTAGATAGTTTAGACAAACAGAAACAGACATCTCTCCGCTCACATCCCATCTGTTCTACAGCCATCTGCCCATCCATCTATTCATCCTACTCCACACAACAGCCTGTGCATCCCTCCAACATGCTAGACGGCTACTGATGGAAATCAACCTCTAAATAAAGATGGGTGCTGTACCTGCGTATGGCCACTGTCATGGCCTCAGGGGAGGTGGCACAGGGACAGATGACCTCAGGCTTCAGCCCGTGGGACTGGAACACGTTCAGGAAGGCATCGCAGGATGACACAGACCCTGGAAAAAAAGAGAGAGTGAGAGGGAGAATTCAACATATTACATCTAATATCTGTGCTATATGAGAAAATCACGTTTGAGAAAGCTCGAGTCTCATGTGAAGTACTCACAGGGGTTAGCACCATCAGCAACAATGAGCATACGTAGCGATGCCAGGCTGGTGTCCCTCTGGTCCCGGTGGGCCATCATGGCCCAGTGCAGGTCACGGCACTTCACCAAAGCTACACGAGCTGCAGGAGGACAAGAGGGACACGACATACAGGCACGGTTGAAAATATTGGCACCTTTGGATTTTTTCCTGAAAGAATGCGGCATTCTTCCAGAGGCACCATTCAAATCTGAGAGAGGTGTAGGAATGAGCACAGCGCACCTTTGTGGATGTGGACCCTCTGCACCCAGGACAGAGGACAAGCCTTCATCACTGCATAGGGAACACTGATAGTATGTATCCTGTTCATCACAGCCTGGAAACAAACAACACCTGCTCAGCCAGCTGCTATACTTTCCCCCATGATACTACATCAGCATGATGGCATGCAGTATTCATGTTTTTATACAATACATTGTGTTATTATAAATAGAAAAATGGTCATTGAAAGAGTGCTTGAAAATGAAAAATGAAAGTTGTTGAATTTCATTGAATTGCCTTCATACGTCCCTTCATGCCTTCATATGCTCAATGATACCTGACTTTCCCATTTACCATTTTACCACAGTCTAATGATAGATTAGATTGGCACAGTGATAAAATATAGAACAAAGCGATGAAAATAAAGTGAAAAAAAATCCAATTATTAAAAAAAACAGAAGAAATAAAGAAGAAGAAAATGTGTGCAGGTGGGGTGAAACCCCAAGGGGTCGTTTCAAAACAAAGAAAATAAAAAAACAAAGAAGAAACAACCCAGAAAATCAAGGGGACAAGCAAAGATACAACTCAATCTAAGTGACTAACACAACATGATGGAAAACAGTAGAACAACAACAAAATGTAGAAAGTAATAAACTAGCCCTGATTCAGAAAAAAGCCAAATAACTACCTGGCACAGCATCAAATCCCAGTAAACCGTGGTGACTCATTTATGGAACATACATATACAATACAAGTGATCCTATGTAACTAGCATGACCTCCAATCACTCAATACGCTGAAGAGTTAGCATGAAACACCAGGAGGGACAATCTACCGGGGACACGTGGATGATTCTGGCATCTTTGTTGTCATCGCTTACCACGTAAATTGTTGCCCATCTCCGAAAAACTTGATATATTCCCCTATACTGACCAAACTTGTAGCACGCAGACACACACACACACACACACACTCACCGTGAGAACTCCATGCCATAGTCCTATGTCCTTTTTAAAGTCCAGGACATTCACTAAAGTCTCCCCTGAGGACAGACAGAAGTAAATTCAGAGTTAAACCAACTGTACTGATCAAGAAACCCTTCAGATGAACACCCTTCCAGTGTACTCACCCTCACAGTAGTTGCAGGCCTGAGTCAGCGATTGGCAGTGGGTCAACATGGCTACCTTGGATACGGCCACGCCCATCACCGTGCCCTCTTTACTGGCCTTGTACTAACACAGAGAAAACGCAACGGGTGCGGTTACACAAAGAAGATCAGTCACAGCAACCGACACGCGAACACGCGACACACACGAACAGCGTTACCTCTATATACGCGGGGTCGGTGTTGGCGGTGGGGATGTGCGGCTGCCAGTCTTTGGAGGGTTTGGTCAGGTACTTGGAGTCCGTCACCACCCACTTTAGTCGAGGCCAGCCTATCAGAGAGAGTCAACGCCACGCGACAGACGACCGGCAGGTCAATTTGACATGTTGATCACGTGACCAAATTCAAGTCCATTTCTCAAAAATAAATTAAACACATTTCATTTATAGCAATTAGACCAAAACCCTGTAACTTTAATAGCAACCAATTATGTTTTTAAGCAGCTTTTGTACAATAATAGACATCATGTTTCTTTTTTTATCTCATTTTGGAATGAAACTCTTCATATTTTGGTCAATTAAACAGATATTGTACATTTTGGAGACAGCTTGCTGACCTTTGAACTGCAGTATTTCTCCGGTGGGAGTCTTGGGCAGTCCCTTCAGACAGATCTCACTGGTCAGAGCCAGACCTACACCACAGCTACCGAGCAGGAAGCCCACCTGGCTGCTACCCGCGTCCTACACAACACCAGACACACACACACACACACAGTCACAGTTTCAGAGAGAAACACAACGGAGTATTTCTGCACGACGAACGCACTCCTGTCACGGTTTCCTCTGTACCTTGCGGGAGAGAGGCACCTCGATAGGCACGGGGATGACCTCAGCCAGGAGGCAGCCGTAGAAGGCCACCCAGAACATCCCAGGGTCACTGTTGGGATACACCAGCGCCACCTACAGAGACATTACCGTTTCCATTTAGGACCCCCTTAAAATATCGTCGCTGTCGGGCGGAAACCTTCTATGTCCAAAATCGTAATTTTTTTTTGAGGAAATGAAAAAAAACCGAAATCGCCTCGTAAAGTTGTCACCGTTTACTTTCAGCTCGGCTGTTTGCGGCACTTGCGGCGCAATTCAGAATGGAGACGGGGTGGATCTATGAGGTTTTGCCGACAGTGTGAGGATTTATGAGATTTAGTCACGCTTGTTTTAATACTTTTCATTGGTTAAAAATGTATGAAACCCACACACACACACAAACGTAAAGAGTGACCAATAGCATTGATTCATGAAGAAAAATAAAAATGACAAAATATGGAGATACGAGGTTTCCGCCCGACAGCGACGATACGTGAAATATGCGTCTCTATGATCCCTGCTGGTCGGATATGAAAAATATTAGTAATCATAATAATGTACTACTTTATTGATCCCCGTAGGGACACTCTGTTACACCACAGATCCCCTGGAGCTGCTGGGTGTCTGGGTGTCTTGCTCACCCTGTCGCCGGGCTTGAGGACCTGCTCGTTCTTGGTTCCCAACTTGTTGAGGAGGGTGTACGCCAGCTTCACACTGCGACTCCACAGCTTCCCTGACGGAACAGAGGGTGTGGGGTGGAGGGGCGGGGTTAAGGGGGTGGGCGGGATTGCAGAGGGGTATACATCTAAACACTGCTATTCTCTAGACGAGCCCCACAGACGTAACAACAACCCTTAACCTCCTAGGACCCAAGCTCTTGTTTGGTATGCATTTTTAATTTCTGGGCTTATTGGGACCTGATAAGTATAAAAACTAAGCATCATCTTTTGACATGATGTAGTTTTTGAGAAAAAGTAGAGTTAAGAATGAAGTATTATGGTGTAGACAACCCAAAACTCCAGGTCTTTGGAGGCGTCCACATGCTATAAAGCTCTAAAACTGCTCTTGCCGATATGCTGTGTCAGGTTCACGACAGTTTCATGATACACAATGTGAGCTACCTCTGTGTAGGATGTGAAACGCCTGAGTCGTGTGTCACGTGTCTCACCGTAGGTCAGCGTGTAGAGGGCTTTGCCCGTGATGTCCAGGGCCGTGAGCGCGGGGCTCTTGCCCTGCGTGGCCCCCCAACGGGCCAAGGCCGCCTGCAAGGCTGGAGGCCAGTTACTGACCACTCCCAAAGGCTCCCCTTTCACCGGCATGATCTGACGACCCTCCGGCTTGGGTGTGTTGGGGTCCGGCTGGGGCACTACGGGGGGGGGTTAGGGAGAGAGCTCCGTTACAGACACCGCGAGGTTAAATGCGTACTTATTATGGCGTACTGGCGCGTTGTACCTCACCTTCGACGATCTCCTCGGAGTCGTCCATGAAGAACTCGCTGAGCGGGGGCCTCTTGGGCCTCTTCAGGGTGTTGAGGAGCTGCTGGATCTTCGTGGACACCCTGCTGTTCACGGGAACCCCTGCAAGGAGGTCGAGGGAGGCGAGGGGCAGTGGCAAGACAAACACAGTCACACACACACACACACACACTACGGCACAGCACTGCCTGTTGGAGCGTCCTAGCATCTCACAGTCTGCTGCTCTTCGTTCCATAACGCACGACTCCGCTCATTTTTTTTTAGCAATTTGAGTTTTTCTTGGATTAACTATTCGGTCTTTCAGGAACGAACAGCAGCACGGCTCGGTGGCCTCAACGGGGAAAACACACGGTGAGAGATGGGGAAGAGGTTTTTTTTTTCCGGTTTGGGAACATACGTGAGGATTCAGTTCTGCGTGTAGATATTCTTCTGGTCGTACAAACAGGAGGGAGAGTAAGGGTACAACGGACAGTAGGCTACAGACATTACAGAAGGACTGTTTCTTACTCTGGATATTACCTCTTCCTACCAGCCAGTCAAATAAAACACGTGACGGGGTGGAAAAAGATCAGAAGAAAGTCTGGTTAATGATATGGTCATGCCCGAAAGTCAACACAGTGAAAATGACGAGATCTTGATGAAATCTCACAGACAACTCTCTCTCTCTCTCTCTCTCTCTCACACACACACACACACACACACACACACACAAACACAGCCGCCATTACCGTCTCCAGTCTCCATCATGCTTGAGCGGCTCTGCCCGCGGCTCATCCCCCGGACCACGGCGTTGGAGGGCAGGTCCACCCTCGGGCCTCTGGGTCGGGGGGGCACGGCCGTCACATCGGGAGGGGGGGCGCTGTTCTGGGAGGGGGCTGGGGGGGCAGAGGACAGAGTCTTAAGCAAAAAAAAAACATCCCAAAGAACAACCTTTACCATGTCAGATACTCTCAAACAGATGCGCATGAGACCGCGGACCCTCTTGTGATCCGGTTTTGCCCTGAGGAGCCAATCAGAGACGATGGAAATGACTGTACAGAATGAACATAACTGGAAAGTGTCTCACCAATCCGACTGTGAGCCAGCATGTCTGTGACGGCGGCCGTCTGTGGCTGGTGCGGAGGCTGGTACTGGGGCTGGTACTGGGGCTGGTATTGGGGCTGGTACTGGGGCTGGGGCTGATATTGAGGCTGGTACTGGGGCTTGTACTGGGGCTGCGGCTGGGGTTGAGGTTGAGGTTGAGGTTGAGGCTGGGGCTGGGGCTGGCTCTGAGGCTGGGGCTTGCCCTCTCCGTGAGACAAGGTGGAGGAGGCTGAGGAGGAGGTGGAGGAGCCCTGGACCGAGCGGTTGATCCAGGAGTCGGGGCTCTGCAGGTTGGGGTTGACCGGAGGGGCGGGGGGGCCCGCGGACGACTGTCTGCGCAGCGAGCCCTCATCTTCCGAACCCGACGAGGAGTCTGAGGGAGAGAGAGGGAGAGAGAGAGAGAGAGAGAGTTCAGTATCAACTTCCAGATATCACACAGCTGAGTCGATCTGTCGAACAGGTGTCATGGAGGGTCGAGACGGGCTTCAGTCCTACCTGGTGGGGTGCGGGTCTCCATGGGGGACTGGACGTAGGTGGATCGGCGTTTGGTCGGCATGGGCAGTGCCATCTTCTCCTCCTTATGTTTAGCCAAAGCAGCTTGTACTGCCTCAGTGTGGATATCTGCATGGAGACACAGCAGCACACCTTGAGATGAGGCAGGTTTGGGATCACAATTCAATTCAAAGCAAGGAAACAATGAAACCATCACTTGTAAAGACTTTCACTTCACCATCATTTCGCCCACAACAGCGTCTACCTTGGTACCTGGTTCCCCCAGAGAGAATTCTGATTGGACCACGAGTACAACTGAAGTAATGGACATACATTTGTACTGTTTTGATTTTGGTTTCAATTTCTATAAAACCTTATTTAGTGACTTCAGTGATTTTGTAACATTAGTATCCCTAACTGAGGACTGAGTAGTGTTACTGTCCTCGGGATGGCCAGAGGTTTGGCGTATGTGTAACATCGTGTATATAACATTTCAGTTTTTATTTTTAATAAGTGTTTCTTAAAGAAGACAGATCATATACATTCAGTCAAATGATCAGTGAAACGTACGTGTTCAGCCACCCAGAAGTAGATGGCTATGATTTCCTACTAAAACAGGAAACCGGCACTGGAGCAGAGGATGAAGCTATTTATTATCCTGGCACACACACACACACACACACGCACACACACGCACACACACTTCATCACAACCCACATTAACAGAACAAGCACACATGCAGACTACATAACAGAACACGTGCACCAGTCGGCCAGTCGCTGACAGATAATATCCATTAACTCCGGGGACATCGTTTCCACTCCAACGTCAACACATTTAAATACAGCAGCAGGGGGGAGCGTGATTACATCATCACCATTGTGTTGAACAGATTGCTCTGGGGCTAAATCATCTTCTCTCATAATGTGCCATCATTCACCCTCACACAGAAGAGGCTGATCCTTACACATGTCTGGGAGGATGAGTGCTGTCTCCGTGGCGATAAGCATGGGGGGGGGGGGGGTGGTAAATGGTGTGTTCCCCCCCCCCCCCCATCGCAATCAGAGTTCTCACACACTCAACCCAGAAACACATACCGATGGCCAAAGCACAAAACCTCCTATCTGCATCATTTTCACTTTGGATGATGAGAACAAGGAAGGCTGCTCATATTCAGTCTGTCTGCAAGATAATCACAGTCACCTGACGAGCCATCCAGTGAACAGTATTTTGTTCAGTTTGTTCAGTATTATTGGAGGTTTTTGAATAAAATAATAAAAATAGTATTACATGCAACTGTTTGTAGTTGAACATTGATGTTTTTGCTTCTACAGAGTTTATTTACAGCCAGTACTCTTTGTCATTATTTAGTTATGCAATCACTGAACATTATGGGGAAACTCGGCCACATTCATTTCCAGTGGACAAGGAAGCAAATACACTGAATTTAAGGAATTTCCCACTTAAGGAATTCTGACCCTAGTATACTACAATGTAGTAACTATTACATTTACTACACTGGCCCGTCTTTTTACCTGAAAACAAACTTCATTTTATTTTTAATTTCATTTTAACTTTAAACTTAATTTAGAGCATCGTTTTGTAGAACCTCTTCCAACTTGCACCAAGTGCAAAAGCTCCTATCTGCAAAATGATCCAGGAAAAGTAGGGAAAAACCTCCTATGTGCACTTTGCGAGGCACTAATACCTAGTCGGTATTGTTAACACATAATATAGTAATATAGTCCAAAAACAGTGTATTATGTATTGGGTATCCTTAACAAATAGTATTCTGCAAGAACAAAACAAGTTTTTTTTAGTTTTCTCAAAAAAGTGCATTTTTCAGATCGGAGGTTTTGCTCTTCGGCCATCGATTCATTATTACCCATCATGCACATCAGCTACATCTCTGACAGCAGCCTCACTGTGCATGCTCGTCCTCGCTTGTTGGCTCTCTGTCGCCCCTCTCCTCCTCCCTCAGGCCCCTTATATTTCTCCACATTGGGCCACTCCCTTTCCCAGCTCCAAACCTCTCGGTCCCAAATCCTCTGCAGCTCTTCCCCGTGAATCATCCAATCAGATAAAAACGCTATTCTGTTTCCGGTCAGGCTTCTTCTAAGCACAGACAGATCCAAAATAACGCAACATTTCCGGTCAGGCTTCTTCTAAGCACAGACAGATCCAAAATAACGCAACATCTTTAGTCCTTCATCCACAAAACTCCAGTTTATCAGACTAGGATGGATTAATCAGTCTGATTTATCAGTCAGTATTGATCCATGCTGGCGTGTGAGCATGTGTACATGCGTGTGTGTAGACGACTGTGTTGTACGTGAGAGGTGAGAATAGTCTGAAGAAGAGGTTGTCTAGACGGGGGAGGGAGGGAGGGAGGCAGGGAGAGAGAGAGCGAGAACCAGCAGGGTGTGGAGCTGTCTAGAGGGAGGATGCATTTACAGTGTGACCCTCCAACAACAACACAGGGCTCCTGTGTTGCTAGACGCTCGTATCTCCTCTCTTTCACCTCTACTCTACTGCTCTGCTTTTCTTCATCCTCACCCCCCCCCCCCCCCCCCCCCCCCCGAGTCCCTCCGGATTAGTATTCCCCTGTTTTCCTCACAGCCTCCCACATAGCCAGGCCGTGACATCACTCTCCCTCTCACAGTGTGAGGGTCCTCACTGAGGGGGCTCCCCAGCTGGAGGGCTGCACCGACGTCTCTGTCTCCTCTCTCTCCTCCGGGCCGTAGGGGCGAGCATGACTTCACCCGCCTCACAATCTCCACACACACACACACACACTATTCTGTAATTGGTGCCTTTGAAACAGACCCAGTGTCTCAGCTTCAAAACAGGCTGGCCCGCCAAGCCGAGATGAGGTAAGCTCCGGGGCTAATTTCAGCTTATCACCTGCAATTATCAGTGATCGGTGATCTGTGTATCAAAGGCAACAGCGTGCAGAAAGGCAGGTGTTTTTTTTTTTAGTTTCAGTGTACGAATCTAGCCTGGAGGTAAATCTCTGCTGCACAGGGGGGCCACCGATTGTGCGTTATCGCTCACCTGATCTGTAGCGGTCGTCCCTGGTTCCCCCGCTGCGGTGTGGCCTCCGAGAGCGCCGGCTCGCGGTAACGGGAGGAGCTGGAGGGAGGAGGGGCGTGGCCGGAGGAGGAGGAGGAGGAGCTGGGACCGGGAGCCTGCAGGTCATTCTGATGGGGCGGCTCCACTGTCAAAGAAACACGCGACGCATGTGTTAATACAAGAAACGCACACACTTCGGTTCAATGCGAGGCTTCTATTTTTTCTTGCGATAGATCGCTTCACTCAGCAGAATCTCGATTTGTCTTATCTCACTGCCTAGATGGGACGTCCAGATATATACATGCATTCAGGGCATACGGTTTTCATCAACATGCCCCCGGACCACCGACTCCATCCAGCAGAGTGTTAAAGGGTGATTCCGGGATTTTTCAACCTGGCCTCTATGTCCACAAAATCGCTTTTCATACCTTTAAGTAGATCCCAAAAGTTTCTGAGTTGCTCCGGTCCATCGGCTCAACCGGGAATCCGTAAAGGCATACTCGGCCGGTCAAAGTACGACGTCCACTAAAAGTGCTTGTTTTTGTCACGGACGGGCTCAGATTGTTATTCGTGTTATTATCCAAACGTCTGACAACATTATGGAAAGGGTCGCTACAGAAACAGCTCGGAAAACGACGGCGAAAAGGATACGAAGATAGTTTATGCAAGCGAGAGGGTGAACCAGCTGCTGCAAGTTCTAACAGTTCCTCTACGTCAACTCAAAACTCGTCTCTCCGACTCACGTATCAACCGGAATTGACATATCAGACATTTGGATAATAACACGAATAACAATCTGAGTCCCGTCCGTGACAAAAACAAGCACTTTTAGTGGACGTACTTTGACCGGCCTGAGTATGCCTTTACGGATTACGTTGCCGCCGTAGAGCCGCCGTTACGCGACTGCCTGGTTGAGCCGATGGACCGGAGAAACTCAGAAACTTTTGGGATCTACTTAAAGGTATGAAAAGCCATTTTGTGGACATAGAGGCCAGGTTGAAAAATCCCGGAATTACCCTTTAAGCCGGCCTGCTCTGCTCGCTGCTGAGAAAATCTGTTTGATCTAGAAAATATTTCCGGGCCATCAGGAAGTGGCCTGGATTAAAAGGGAGGGGAGACACTGTTCTCAGAGAGATAGCCCGCCCTCCTGCAAACACTCCTTCTGCATCACGTCATACCTGCTCATCAGTAGGTTGTCGTGAAATGTATCATGAAAAGGATACGAGGATCAAGGGTGACTGACCCCGATCCACAGAACAGCAACAGGTCAGCACACACACTGTAGATGCTGTTGGATACAGCAGCCGCCACCACAGCCACTGGGACCGCAGTTTAGGACACACAAGACTAACCAGCATCTTCACCCTGAGCAAGACTACATAGTCTTAAATGGTCGATGATACTAATAGTGTGAATCAGTATCATAACAACTAACAACGATCATGAGTCTGGAGATGAGGCTTTCTCTTTTCAATACGTTATACATCCTTTGTGCATTAACAGGGATATTTAAATGAGGTGAAAAGAGGAGCTGCTGGGTCTTTACCTGGAGTATGAATGATGTAGGGAGCCAGGAGCTTGGTCCTTTTCTTCTCATAGCCCTTCTGTGTAATGTCACCTGTGAAAGAAAACAGCCTCGGTTACTCGTGAACACAGACACAATCAAAGGCAAGCGGATAAAAGTCTTGTAACAACAACATTTTACCGGGAGCATTACCACTGCATGACAGGATGAACGGAGAATTAAGATGAAAAACATCAGTTCCTCCTCCAGTGAAGGAGGTTTATTCTTAAAGTCTTCAGCACGGCGATCTGGAAGAACATACCAAACTATTCAGTCGACTTCAATAACAAATCAGAT
The DNA here is from genome assembly GCA_034670385.1 of Hoplostethus mediterraneus. Lineage (NCBI taxonomy): Eukaryota > Metazoa > Chordata > Actinopteri > Trachichthyiformes > Trachichthyidae > Hoplostethus > Hoplostethus mediterraneus. The sequence continues at coordinate 746,685 of JAXDDW010000062.1, forward strand.
ATTCACATTTGTTTCCTCTCGATTCGGCTATTGAACTGTTCATGTTTTGATGCTGATGGGACGAGACACACCAGGGCTTCATACCCTCTAACGATCTACCGTCTGAAGGTGGTGCGTCGCCACCTGTTCTACACCACCTGTTCAAACACCGAGAGAGAGGAAGGCAGGTAGCAGAGGGTGGTCTGGGAGAAGACGGCAATACAGATGGATGCACACTGGGTTGTCAGCCCATGAGATGGCTGAAGGCATCAAAAGACTTGGTGTGATTCCAGTCTTAAGTAGCAGAGGGACCAAAAAAAAAAAAAAAAAAAAATGCCGACTAAACGTACGGAAGCCCGGGGGAGGGCGAGGAGACGATTCAGAGACACCCAGAGAAAACACAAGAGGGAGGAGAGCTGAGGACAAAAGAGGAGCGATGAAAGAGAGACGGGGGAGGATGGAGGAGGAAGAGACGCAAGATGAGGAGAGGGAGAAATGAGTTGAGGTATCTAAAAGGTGTATCAGGAGGACAGAGAAGGAGGAATCACCGGTCACAGTAGGCAGGTAAGTGGGTTTCAGTCAGTCCCTTTAACACCCCAGCACCCGGCTGACCCACCACAGCCTGACCTGACCTGGCCTTGAAGCATTAAAGCGTCACCCTGACCCCCCCACATGTACCTCATCTTCATCGAGCACGTGGGAGTTCACACCTGGTGGGCGGGTGTGAGAAGAGGTGAGGAACGAAGGGAACGGGGCCCATAGAGGAAAGCTGACCTGGACTGAATGGCACCGAATGCTTTTGCTACACGTGACACAGATAACCAAGCCTCTGAGTCGTTTCCACGGTGTATGACGTACGACTAGTCTGACAGCTGATCTACTTTAAGTGACTCTTCTGCAGCTGTATCTCATCCCAGAGCTCTCAGCGTCATCGCCGACTGAAAACGAGGCTGCTGAGACTCACGGGCGTGAAAAGGTGAGGCCGACTGTCACTGGTGGAGCGTTCACAGTTAGAGGAGGATTCCCCCAGCACACTTGACACGCGTGATCAACTATCATGCTACGACGCACACACGCACACACACACACACTCACTCTTAAAATAATGGCCTAAGTCATTTTTGAGGATTTTTTTTTTTTTTGCATAAGTCATCTCTTCATGATGCTGGCCACCTCTGGTAAAATTGCCTACATCCTTAATTGAAAAGATCAGCAGTTCCTACCCCGGTAGTATAATGGCCTACATCAAGAGTGTGACTTAGGCAATTTTAATCCTGACTTAGGCCAAATGACTTCTGGAGTAAGTGACTTAGGCAAACATTTTACAAGCTTTCAAGATGGCGGCTGCTTCAAGAAGAAAGAAATACTACCAGATAAATGAAGTTATTTCCATGATTCAGGGCTCGTCCCCTATTGGTAAGTGATCAGGTTTACTAGAATATCGGCTCGGCTATAAATGTTGCGTAGTTATTTAGTCTTTTACTTTCACAATTTATAGTTTAATTACGAAGCCTCCCAGCGGGGTACAGACACAAAATAGCTCTGTGAAGCTGGTGTACTGGTTACTACTACAGTTGCTGGTTAAAGTTACTGCTGGTGACTAGTAGTTACTAGTAACAGGTAGTAACTAGTTACTACTACAGTTACTGGTAATCTAATCCTCTCATGTTACATAATTGACAGACAGCGTTATTTGTATGTCAATAGTCATATATTATCATAACTTTTTTGTGTGAAATGATTAAGAAATATCATATAGTCTATATTTGGTTCAGTTTATTCTGTTTTTTGAAAAACTTGAAAATATGACTTAGGCCATTATTTTAAGAAGGTGACGATATGGTGCAGTGTATAAACAGTCCCAGCTCCTGTAGTCATGCGCTGAATCGCTTCAATTCTCGCTCACCCACATACCCAGCTTTACATCTATCGTAGGTGGAGTCTCTTTCACAGAAGACGACACCACATAGCGATGTTGCTGCAAGTCAATACAACTATGCCCGCGTGCCTGCAGAGCCTGACTAAAGTGAGAGTGGTCATGTTGGGAGCAAATAGCCTGAGAAGCCACTCTCTCATCCACTCAGGGACTGGGGCGTTTCTTTTTCATGAAATGGAAGAAAAGCAAACACTTCCATAAGTAATGCATGAATGGTACAGTTGGCCGAGCTCACTCACAATTTATTTTTAGCTCATGTGAACAGGCAGATTCACTGCAGAAAGATAGGGGTTTTTTCGATGGGGAGGGGCCGGCATGGCAGATGAATCTCAAAGTAATTACTCTTCCATCTGGGTGATTTATCTGTTTTTCTATGCTTGCATCATCATCATCATCATCAGCCAGGCTCCATCAGCAGATGCTGAAGAGTTAACCCCCCCCCTCTCTCTCTCTCAGCGGCTGGGGCACCCACAGGTGAACAGAGACACAGAAACAAAACGCGAGACAAATGGCCGACTGCTACGAGGAGACAAACGAAAGCCGCAGCTACAGAATTCTACTCAGATTCCAGCCGCTAAACTTCCTCCAACTCTGAGACGCTGAATCTGCTCTGTGTTTACAACGTGGCCCATCTGTAAACAGTCAGAAGGATCTGCTCGACAGCCAAACCACATGTCCCCTGAGGTGAGTGAGGGGGGGTGGGAGCTTCTCCAGCTAGCCCACTTTTCCCACAGTGGCCCGACCATATCCGTCCTGGCAGTGAGAGTCAGAGCCGCCGATCGGTGATCAGTTTCAGTGAGGAGTGTTAGTCAGGCGTAGTCGGGCCTCCCGGTCCCGTTCGGTCTCGGACGTGATCGTCACGGCAGCGAGGACGTCTGCGTTCAGCTCGGGGGATACCTTTTGGTTTTGTTTTTTTGCAATGTAGAGGGAGAAACATCAAAGCTTTGCCTTCTCCTTCCCCCCGTACACCCCCCCCTCCCAACCCCCCCGTACACTCACACTTGCTAGCCCCGGATTATTTGAGTTGCAGCGAGACTGCTGCTCTCTTTCTACCCCACAGGCACCCAGCCTGAATAGTAATTAGCTACCGACCTCTATTCTCTCTCCCTGCTTCTTTCTCTCCCCCCCCCCCCCTCTCATCGCATCTCACTCAGTTGCTTTCTCAGGGAAAACAAACTCAAAACACATGTAAACACCTGCTCACATGTAACCATACAAGCACACCCTAACTACGGAGAGCGCTGTAGGTAGAGAGATTCACAGTCTTGCTATCAAAAACAAATCAAGAGAACGATTTTCTTCAGGTTTTTTGAGATGAGATAAGCTCGTCTAAAAAACACTCTCCCTTCCATCTCAGATGCTCCAAATGTAACATGAGTCACGGGACCAGAGCTGGACTCACCCTAGCAACAGACTGGAATATTAAGGTCCAGAATAAAGGATGACATATGGTCCTCCCCTGCTCTGCGCCACCTCCACTCTGCGTGTGTGTGTGTGTGTGTGGGGGTGGGTGTGTGTGAGCATTTGTCGATATGTGTTGAACTGTGTGTGTGTGTGTGTGTGTGTGTAGGGGGTTGTACATTGGCCAAACCATCCTTCCTGAGGCCTGATGAACCAGCATGTTTCTATCTGTGTAACAAACATCCTACTGACACCTCCCTGAGGCCTTCCCCTCACCAGCAGCCTCGTAGCTCACCCAGCCAAAAGATAACCCACACCCTCCCTGAATCAACACACACACACACACACACACACACACCTAACCACATGCTTTCCATGAATCACATTACATTATTAACGGCTTGACGAGACTTCTTGTCCGGTTCAGGCTACATAATGCCGCGTCAGCTAGCGAACTTACAGCACATCTATCTCGTTTCTCTTTCACACACATTCACCCGTTTCCTGTCTGTCTGGGAGGATGATGTCATCCTCTCCAGTACTCCATCTCGTGTCCTTTGACAGGGTTTTCCTGCAGATTTGGCAGACCGGCTCCAGACACAGCACTCCTGTCTTCTCCTTTTTTTTGTTAGAAATATCAGTGCACTTCAACCACCGCATTACTAACCGTGTAGTTTAGGCATGTGCGTCTTTGCGTATCCGTCTGACACACAGATATTTACAGTACACTTCATTTCACAGCACATTTCTGTCTCCACCAGACCACCCCCCGCTTGGATCGCTGGACTCGGAGAACTGGAACACACGCTGCCTTGCTCACTTGCTCAGTCAGAGCCCTGTCTGATGATGGAGTCACAGAAACTTGAAACTTAGTCAAAAATTAAACTTGAAACAGAATACCATGAAAATGTGGGTGATAGTCAAACCTTGGTTACATTCATCATGTTGAGTATTTTAACATGTTTAATGTAACAACTTCTCTAACATAAAGAGATAAATAGCAACGTGTAGAAGGAGCGTGTCTGTGGAACGTTGCCTTGGTGTGTGTTTGTGTGTGTTTGTGTGTGTTGTGTGTGTTTGTGTATACGTTCTCGCTGTATGTGAATGTCAGAAAATCCAGTAGGTTTTTTTACGGTATGAAGAGGCCAAAATGTCAAGGAAGGTAACCAGCAGGAGCCCACCAGCGTGTTAACGCGTACACAAGAACAGTCTCCTTTAGATAAAGTCCAACGCTGCCTCGACTCTGTCCTATGATGAAATGTTTACGCCTTTGGTTTAGATTCACCAAAAACTATTTTAAGCTCTATGAGCCTGACAAGACAGGCCTTCTTGCTAAAAAAAAACACTAAACAGTTAAAAGTGTTGTATGCATATTGGAAGCAGAGATATATTGACTAAGACAACTGGTGACACAGGCGTTGCTGAGTGAAACAAGAGTGATTAAAAATACCTAAAACCTGGAATCTGGGAAAAAATAAAACCTAAAATTCCAAACTAGGAGAAAAAAAAAATAGCCCTCCTCCCTTTCCCCCCCCCGCCCCGAGGGTTCACAAGTGGTTCCCTCTCTGGAATAGCAAGCAGGGTGTGTCCAACTCAGGTAACAGAGCGACTCATGTTTCATTCCACACATAACACTCACCTCATAGGTGGGGACTGGGAGTTACTACACACACACACACACACACACACACACACTTAGGGGCCTGTTGGAAGGAAGGGCTACAAGGTAGTACAACAAAGAACTGTGTTCATGCATGCAGTCAGTAACGTGAACAGCTTTAAATGAGTGTGAGACTGAAACTGCAGAACAGAAACCTTGACTCAGACAATGGCTGCCTCCCGCCTCCCGCCTCCCACCGTCGACTTTCTCCCCCGTCCCCCTCCCCCTCCCCCTCCCCGTACTTCACCGACCTCGACACTTCTTCACAAAGCTTTGCAGTTACATACATATGTCCACCATTACCGGTAGCACCGCCACGCCCAACGGAGGAGAAGATCACAATCCCACAGGGGTTTGCACAGCTATCAGGTTCGCTTGTTCATGTCTTCCAGTGGGAAGTGATACACAAACGCTAAGTCACCACATCCCGACCTAGAAGGACCATCACCAACCATCGCCAACCATCACCAAAACACCAAACGATAGCTCTTCCAGTGAGAGAACCTTGTGTTGGTGTTGTCTTCATGTGAGCGGTTAGTTGGAAGTTATCGGACGATGGCTTTTCTCAGTTAAAACCAGGTAGGACTGGAGCACGTGGCGATCCAGAGGGAACTTTTTCTCACCTCCACGGCAATCAGGAAGTGGAAGGTTGATCATTTTTAATTGGTTTTGGCAACCCGTGGTACCATGAGAGCAATAAGGTCTGGGGATGTCCGGGAGACAAACCTGCAGATGAGATCATCCATTTCAACCTGGTGTTTCCTCCATAACAGCTTTAACAGCTTAGCAGACCGTCCCATTGTCTTACTGTACTTTCAGCTGCAGCATACGGCTGCTCTAATCTTCACAGGGTTTATAGAAAATTCACAAAGAGTTGGGGGTGGGGAGGGGATAGGGTGTGTGGGTGGGTAGGGGGGGGGATGCAGTGTCCATAGCAACCATGCCCATGTGGTGCCCCATGGGCTGTCTGACATGGTGGTGGAAGATGTGAATGCTCCTTAAACAAACACATGGTGATAATACAGGCCAACACCATTAATGGAGGGTATGGATGAAAGGTAGAACATGAACTAATATTTTGGTAAAATACATTTAAAATCTATACAAGCTTTTTACTTGCAGGCCTATAAACGAATACTACAAGTGAACGCGAGACCAGACAAAGGACAGACTAACCGAAAAACTAGAAGTACGCTCACATTAAAGGGTGATTCCGGGATTTTTCAACCTGGCCTCTATGTCCACAAAATGGCTTTTCATACCTTTAAGTAGATCCCAAAAGTTTCTGAGTTTCTCCGGTCCATCGGCTCAACCGGCAGTCGCGTAACGGCGGCTCGGCCGCGTCAAAGTACGTCCACTAAAAGTGCTTGTTTTTGTCACGGACGGGCTCAGATTGTTATTCGTGTTATTATCCAAATGTCTGATATGTCAATTCCGGTTGATACGTGAGTCGGAGAGACGAGTTTTGAGTTTACGTAGAGGAACTGCTAGAACTTGCAGCAGCTGGTTCACCCTCTCGCTTCCATAAACTATCTTCGTATCCTTTTCACCGTCGTTTTCCGAGCCGTTTCTGTAGCGACCCTTTCCATAATGTTGTCAGACGTTTGGATAATAACACGAATAACAATCTGAGCCCGTCCATGACAAAAACAAGCACTTTTAGTGGACGTACTTTGACCGGTGGACCGGAGAAACTCAGAAACTTTTGGGATCTACTTAAAGGTATGAAAAGCGATTTTGTGGACATAGAGGCCAGGTTGAATTACCCTTTAATGGACGGTGGACTAAAGGATGCGCTGCACACACTCTGACTACAGCAACTTCCACTTGGCGCTGTTCAATAATTCAGGGAACAGCACAGTGACCTGACCACAACAGACTCGCTCTCTTCCTCACTCACATCCTGATGACATCCCGATGACTTGAAGCATCATGCAGTCATGCGAGAGGCAGGGAATCCACCTTGAATATGGGATGGATACACGTGTGTGTAGGTGTGTGTGTGTAGGTGTGTGTAGGTGTGTGTGTAGGTGTGCATCTCAGAGTCTCAACTAAATTATTCACTCTCTTTTGTACACCAAGCTCCGTGGCATCCTAGGTAGCCTGTGCAGTGTGTGTGTGTGTGTGTGTGTGTGTGTGTGTGTGTGTGTGTGTGTGTGTGTCTGCAGTGCACACTGGAATTAGACACATGAGGTGTTACGTAATACCCGTGATTCATTTCCAAAAGCAAAAAATAAAACATGAAGCTTGCCGTGGTGTTTCTATGTGGTTGGGGTGGCAGAGCGGTCCTTCGGCTGGCTAGAGATGAGAAGACAGCTCTGCTACATCTAATGAGCGTTTAAATAGACGGGCTACAGCAGCTTCCTTCCTTCCCTCGTCAATGCTGTATGTACATGTACACACACACACACACACACTCTCACTGACTTCCAGTTCGCCTAACTAACCCAGGTAAAGAAAAGATTAGACAAAAATAGTAAGCAGCAGGAAAAATGACAGAGGTATGGATAGAGAGGGGGTAGTGATGGCGAGAGAGAGAGAGAGAGAGAGAGAGAGAGAGATCCCCAGCAGCAGTACTGGCCCAGTGTGACTCACAGGCTAAATGAGCCAGGCGTGTTGCCTCCTGATGCTCTGTGACCTAGATTGGGAAGCACAGGCAAGGCCATAATCTCTCATTTGCCTTCTCTCTCTCTCTCTCTCTCTCTCTCTCTCTCTCTCTCTCTCTCTCTCTCTCTCTCTCTCTCTCTCTCTCTCTCTCTCTCTCTCTCTCTCTCTCTCTCTCTCTCTCTCTCTCTCTCTCTCTCTCTCTCTCTCTCTCTCTCTCTCTCTCTCTCTCTCTCTCTCTCTCTCTCTCTCTCTCTCTCTCTCTCTCTCTCTCTCTCTCTCTCTCTCTCTCTCTCTCTCTCTCTCCCCCTCCTCTGTATAACATTGAACAGGCTGCTGAGATGAAAACCTGCCTCTCCTCCACGGCAACACAGACAGACAGCAGGGTGAACGCTGGTCACACAGAGCGCAGGACACTTGCATCCTCTCACTACTCATCAACCTGCTTAACTGCATTATGAGTGCAGGCTGTGGGTGACCAGGGAGGAAGCGCTCAAATTAAAGGCATTGAAAAAAAAAAATTCTAATTCAATGTGGAAAAACGGCGAGCTTTCACTGGCATTCAGATTTAGTGTTTCAGTAGGTGATCGCCTCAGGCCCCGGCAGCCAGAGGGCCCCGTAAAAGACAGGAATATCAAGTACGATGCGCTTTTTTCATCCGTTTAAAAGAAAACACCCCTGCTCTCGCGACAACAAAAGAACAAAATTCTGATTCAATCTTCAGTCATGGCCGCCCCCCTACCCAGTCAGGCTAGTGGACTATTCCGCCCCCCTACCCAGTCAGGCTACAGTGGACTATCCCACTTGACTTCTACTGCTGTACTGCCACTTGACTTTAAGCTCAATTTCTTTCCCACAGTTGCTATGAAAGAAGTAATAACATGAAGCAAAGTGATGAAAATAAAAGCTTTGTTGGCAACTTTTTTCATCACAGAATCTACTGCTGCTAGTTCGTTGCTAGCGATATTACCACCGCCGCCCCCCCCCGAGCTCCACCAGCTCTAGACCTGCATGTGTACTTTGCTCAGTCCCAGCTTGAAGGTAATGAATAGAAAGCATGGATTGAAAAAACTGGGATTCACGTGGCCCCATACTTGCCTAGGGCCCCACAACCAAGTCTGCCCCTGCACACGCATGTGTGTGTGTGTGGAGGGCGGGGGGGGGGGGGGGGTGACATGCATCATAGGTCATGAGTTGAACTGAGAATGCTGCAAGTACATGCTGCAAGAAGCACCTCCTATGTGAATAGTATCTGGACAAAGCAAATCTTCTCTGGTCATCTTCACTCTCTCTCTCTCTCTCTCTCTAACACACACACACACACACACACACACACACACACACACACACACACACACACACACACAAGCTTTTGACACTTTTGATACCCACACACTCCCAAGTTGAGCAGCTTAAAACAGTCCTGGTTCAGTGCTCTAAATTCCAGCCCAGCTCAATCACCATGTCTTTGATCCTCTCAATGGCTTTCATTGTGTCCTTACAGTCACTGAGGTTAAAGTGGGTGGAATTTCTTTCTGTCTCTCTCACTCTCACACACACACACACACACACTGCATCCCACAACTACCACTGTGAAAAAAAAAAAAAATGCTGATGCATATTTTCCCCTATTTGTTGCTATGGGAGTCCCGTCTATGGGACAACAATGGGCAGATTGTTGCCATGTAAAGGATATGCATGAGAAACATTAAGACTGATAGGGAGGCCAGCTGCTTGCTTGCCGTGTCCTGACGGCGCGGTGCAGTCGGAGCCGCTGAGCATAAGGCTAACGCACTTCACCCCACTGGAAGACGCGGACAAAAGAACCTGGCACCTGTACAGCACTCGTCTTTTGATTAGCAAGAGAGGCTCCTCCGATATAAAGTTACTAAAGCTGAGAGAGCGAGTCCTGCTCCCGACGTGAGACAGGACTGGGGGGGGGGGGTGTCACGTTACCGTTCACTCATATTTAAGCCTTGAATGACTGGAAGCGATGGCTCAGACTGTCCCGTCTCCAGGACAACAACGGCTGCTCCAGTCTGACCAACTGACCAACTGACCAGAGACGTGATCAGATTATTGCAATAGCAGTTTCCATGCTGTTGTACAGTAGATACAGTACAGCGAGCGTGGATAGTGGAGTCATAGAATATTGACAGAACATATTTGACTCTTTCACATGCGGTGGTCCACTTGTGCGGGCTTTGCCTACGGGCCCTTACATCGACAGACTGTCCACACACCGCCGTGCTGTGACATGTTGTTGGCTGACTAGTTAACAGTCGTTCTAAAATAACAAATCAGACCAGGTGGATTTATCAAATTTCTCAATTACTGCACTTATATCTCCTATAAAAAAAACGTTATAGCGCCTTGTAACTTCAAGAAAATACAATGTAAATAATGTAAATATGATGATTATCATGTTATTATCCCATCACCAACTTTATTTGATTCCAATGCATGCCAGATTGTCTTGATAATCCAGCAGCCTGTGTGATTTCTCTTCACCCACTCTCTCTCTCAGTCATGTTAAGTGAGTTAAATCCAGAGTGGACCTTCACCCCCTACACCCCCATTATCACGCCGTTAATTGGTGTCTATTATTAACCAGGACACACACACTCTCTAGCTCGGGTCAAAGCATCTCACAGTCAACTAAAGCTCAGTCCCGCTCTGTGAATTTTATAACATGTCAACATGTCACAAGTCACATCACCTGTACTCTATTAAATAAAATATCTGGGTTGCATCAAAAGGATTGTCAACTAGAGTCTGACATTTTCTCTGCTCAAATCTTCAAACATGTCCTGTGAGATTTGTTGTCTCTTCATGAATGAAACGAAAGGAACATAGGAACATAGTAGTGACTGTTTCTGTTTCTATACACATTAAGCAGAACACGGGAGCAGCGTCAAAACTGTTTCCACCTGTTTTCTGTGATTACATGTTCCACCTCGCTGCACGTGTTCCGTCTTCCTTCCCTGAGCAGGAGAGTTTCAGGTGTGAGGGGAGAGGAAGCACCAAACAAAATACACCCCTACCCACTCCAGAGGGACTCGAGCACAGGCATCATTAGCGCCTACATCCTCTCCTGCCTTTTCCATGTGAAACATAACATTACTCATCCACCCCCAGGGCACCTGAGAGCTGCACTGTGATTCACTGTGTGAGGAGGAAGACTTGCATAACAGCAGCATATTCCCCTTTTTCCAGTCACTCTTATAAAATAAATGCACTCTACTGCCATTTCCTCTGAATATGAGTGCACAGACTCTGAAGCGGCACAGTTTCGTGTTGGAGGTTTCCGCTGATCTCCGGAGCAGTAAAACACGAAGCCTCGGCGATGAGAAACTTGACCCATTTTCCTCGACAGGAGTAAAGGTTATACATGCCCGTGTAGCCCGTGACGACATGCCGCTTGACATGTAGGCAGCCAGACCTCTACAATCACAGACTACACACTGAAAACCCCCCCTAAAAAAACATGTCACGTTTTACAGAAAAAACCATTTGAGACGTTTGCCAGCAGCATCCATCGCCACCGATAAAACACATCTATTTATTTGATCATAAATACAGCAGGAAGGATGGAGGCAAACTGGCTCGCGGAGCAGGTAGCCGTTAATGAAAATGACAGCTAGCAAGGGGAGGTCGGTGTGTTTTCATTATTTGGAGTAGTCGATACAGACTCACTGCAGCAGGACTCAAGTCTCAGCCAGCTGGTCGTGGGGACGGCAGTTTGTTGATGTTTTTCACGTCTGGAAATGGTCACGATCCGCGAGTCTCCCGGTTAATCGCGAGCGGACGCACGCGTTTGTTACCGCCGCAGCTCCCGAGGGTTATTCAACTGTGTGGGGAAACCCTTACCTTCGGACAGCTCCAGATCCAACTCCGCCAACTGGTCCCTGACCTCTTTGGGCAGAGCCGACACTTCAACGCCGCGGTCGGCCATCACTGGGTGTACGGCGGCCTGGAGCGTAGTCGTGATGTCGGGTGGCGGCGGTGGCCGGGTCTGGAGTCCAGCATGAAGCTAGGGAATCAAGAGGCGGTGTGTACTCCACCTTTGCGACTCCCCGACACCGCCATAACTGTGGGAGATAGATCAACTCACCAGAGGAATTTGTCACATGACCGTGTCTGATGTTAATTGTTGTGACTGGCTAGCGGGGGAAAGCTGACTTTTTGCTCCCTCTGCTGTTGCTTTACAGTAACGTGTCTCGGATCCGCCCAGCTGACACCCTTCGCCACAAGTGCAAGCCCACACGCCGTTTACCGTTTTGCCATTAACTTATTTTATTCCTTAGTTGAGACTATACACAAGTTAATTTCGCCCATCTTGAGGCCTCGTTATTTGAGAAACTTCCTCCATGTAGGTGTCTTCTGGAGACAACTTTTCCTGTGGAACTTGACCTCTGTGGAATCCATAAGAGAGACATCGACCCTCTTTCACAAAATAAAGGGATATACAATCACATGATGGAAAAAAAACATGCCTAAAAAGAAAAATAAACCTTTTAAAACAGTGACATGTTATTGAAAAACAACAACCTGACGAGGGGAAAATAAACATCTTGAACGCACAATGTGGTATAAAAGAACATATTACTGTGCATTTCAGAACTCAAATCTCAAAGGAAGCACCTTACACACGAGTAATAAGCATACTTCATGACACAAGACAGCTTTTCAAATGTTGGAAAGCACCAAAGACCAGCACATCTACAATTCGCTATCGATGTGTTCTAATCACCGATTTCATTCAAGAATATTCAGCACATTTCTCGTGTCATCCAATATCTTTCAAGTGGGCTACACACACACATCAGCTAAATGTAAGAACATTGATATTTGATAGAAAAATATATTGCACTACTCTTTCCTCAACTGAAATGCCTGGGTAAATGATTTAAAAATCCATTACATTTGATTATCATATAAAGGGTATCTAAAGCTAACCATTTCAAGTTTGTTACATTAGGACTGAGGATGGAATCCTTACATAACAAGGTCAATTTTTGAATCAATCATTTGATGTTATAAAACCAAAATAAAGCAGATAATTAAAACCAGCAATAACATGACCAGACACAAACAGACAGTGGTATTCTTCAGCCTCCACTATCCATGCAGTCAATAGGGTTTCATACATATTGTCCAGATGTACCAACATCCCTTCCAAATGGGGTAAAACTCCAGGAAGGAAGAAAAAAAAAAAAAAAAAAAAGTCAGGTGCAATTTGACAAAGGGGAAACAATGCATGCACAAAACGTCTGTCCCAAGACAAATGAATTCGCCATGTACTATGAATATTGAGAAGTAACTCCAAAAAGGGAAACCTAGATGGTAGACTGAAGAAAAGAAAAAAAAAGGTAAGTAGACAAAAAGAAAGACACTTTCCAGGCTGTCTATTGCTGCAGTCAACCACCCAATAGCACAGGGGAGTTCTGGCCAAGATTACTGGCACTTGGTTCTCACATTGGTTCTCAGTGGGACTGAGATCAGGACTCATCGCTGTGCCACTCCAGAACAGTCCAGCGTTTCTCTTGAACCAGTCCTGGGTGCTTCTGGATGTGTGTTTTGGGTCATTGTCCTGCTGGAGGACCCACGACCTTTGACCGACACCCAGTATTCTGACACTGGGTAGCACATTTCACTCCAAATCTTCTGATTTCATCTTCTGATTTCTTATGCCCTTAATAAGTTTAAGACGTCCAGTAACCGAGGCAGCAAAGCAGCATTATGGAACCTCCAGTGTATTTGACTGTAGGTAGGGTGTTCTTTTCTATAAAACCATCATCTTGTCATCTGTAAACAAAGCACTGATCTGCATTACCAAAGAGCTCCAATTTGGTTTCATCGGTCCACAGAACATTTTCCCATTAGGATTGGCAAAGATCATTCAGGCCTTACAACAGACTGTTTTACCACTTTAAAATGGACAATTGGTTCATTTACACCATGTGAGCACCTCGGGTCTCGGGTGAGTTGAATTACACTGCAAATGAGAATCTACTTCCTCCAACAAAATTGATTTGAATTGTTCTAAAGGGTGCCAATAATTATTATTTTTTTTGTTGTTGTTTGATCATGTGCTGTTTGAAATTGATAGATGAAACTGAGAAGACCAAAAGTTGTTTCAATTTCCAATTATTTCAGAAGATATTGTACAATATCTGCATAAAATGCAAGCGTACCAATAATCTTGGCCAGAACTGTATCAGTAAAACATTACCATCTATGATAGTCAGCCTTGAAAGTACCCAGTCGAATCACAACACAAGTTTGGGTTGAAGCTGCATTTGAAGCACAAGTGAAATTAAAGTAACTGATGTTCTGATGTAAGGAATTATGATTCATACTTTTTCCCCATTCTAAAAACTTGTCCAACTGTTGTAACTGAATAGGAATGACCCCAAACCCTGCAGAGTGTCAGATGTGTTATTCATATGTATATACACAGAGTGACAAATCCTCTCTAACCAGGGGAACTGTCAGGGGGCTGAGGGTTGTCGGAGGCACTACGCCGACTCTTTGAGTGATTATCATTGGCTGTGAGCACACGCAGGGCATCTTGGGGGGAGGGGGGAGGGGGAGGGGAGAGAGAGATTATCTGGGAGAGCAATGTCAACAATGGGTAGGTCCCAGTCTCAAACATCTTGCACCAGTCCAGCCTCCAAAAGCCACGTGAGTTCATACTGGCTACCTGCGCCAGCACATCATCTGGGGGCTGGCTGTGACTGCGTAGCCATGACAACCCCTCCTGGCTGGCCCGCTCCCATTCCAGCCAACACTGACATGGCCACAGCCTCTGCAGCACGGACGCTCAGCCCATTGATGGTGGCCCCTGGGCTGGAGGGCGAAGGACCGTGCTGGATGACTGCCGCTGGGGAGCCGATGGGCTCAGTGGAGGGGTCCCTGGAGCTTTCCTCTCCTCCTGCAGCTACAGACAGAGAGCGAAACAGTCACCCTTAGAGAGGTGAGTGAGTAAAAAAATAATTAGATGGATGAGATGGAAGCTGGATCTTAACACACACACCAAAAAACACAACCATCACCAGAGAACACAAAAAAAATGTAGCGATGAAATGCAAAAGAGATGAATGAAGTCTGATGTGCGGTTGTTGGTCAGACCATGATCCTTAATGTTTACCTAAGAAGGCAGCCTTCTTCTGCATGGCAGTGACGGGGCAGTCTTTGTGGGCCAGTAGAAGCTGCTTCAGTTGGGTCACCTCATTCCTCAGCAGGGTTACTTCGTTCTGACGGGAACACAAAGCATACAGCACACACACACATCATTCCAGCTACCTTCTCTGTGACCACACGAGACCAACCTGTGTGCACGTTTGACTGCAGTCTAGAGCAACAGTGTACAGGAGACTCACGGTCAGGGAGACATTCATGTTGGCAAGATCCTCTGCCTTCCTCTCCAGGGAGCCCACCCAGACCTTTCGTTTCTGCCTGCAGCGGGATGCGGCCGCCCGGTTTCTCTCTAGAAAACGTTGCCTCCTCTCGTCAGGGTCCATCTCTGTAGCTCGCCGCCGCCGGCCCCCTGTCGGCTGAGCTGGGGACACCTGGGAACAAAAGGGAATAAAAAAATAAAAATAAAAAATACATTACAGTTTGCACTCATACAGGAAAAGAATTGTCTGAGTCTGACTGAATAGTTTCAGTGAATGTCCTGAGGTTGTGTATGGGGTATGCTGAATAACAGACATGTTCCCAAAAAGACCTTATTTCTATTTACTTTTAGTGTGGCAGAGAAAGAACTGAATAAGTGCAATAGTGATATATGCTATTTTCAGAAACACCCCATCTCTTTTATGGCGAAGGGGAAACCTTCTTTACCAGGATCCATTTCATTGTATACATTTATGTTTGCATAGTGAAATGTAACCACTTCAAAAGTTTCCAGGACACTATGGGCATTTCTCCTCCTTTCTCCGTCTGATCCTAGCTACGGTCTGCATCTAAACATATGTATTTACCTGTGGTTGGGCAGGTGAGGGTGCGTCAGAGTTCTGAGTGGGTTGCTGGCTCTGTTCCGGTCTCTGGGGGACGGCGGGGATGGACCCTGTCCCTGCTCCAGCCCCATTCGGAGTTCCTGGGCCCTGATGAGTTAGAGCTGCTTTTAGCCGCTACAGGGATACACAGGCAACACTCAGGTCAATTATTGTTACGCTCACAAGATTTTTTTAGAAAAGTTATACCCAAAGATTGCAATCAAGGAGAGCCTTTAAAATGGGATGTCTGCAAGTCTCAAATTAAATATAAGACATTTTAAGGCTTGTTAGAGTGAAATATTAGACCAATTCCACAAATGAAAGGGAAGATAAAAACAAATGTAGACCTATCCCAATTTAGGAGTGTGTGACTGGGCTCATTTCTCCTGGTAAAACAGCAAACTAAGAAACCGCAACATTCTTAAGACATCTAAAAGTGAATTAAAATGTTATGCCTCCTAAGACCTTGAGTTTAGGAGGCATTGAATGTCTTCAAACAAATTAAGACATTGTGAGAGCTTTTCGGGACCTGCAGACACCCTGTAAAAGGATTCCAGTGTGATTGTGGTCCTCTCACCATCTTGGTCTCAGAGTGCAGACTATACCCAGATGGGGAGGAGGACCCACTGCTGACCCCACCAACTGGTGGGCCTGGAATCCCAGGGATGTTAGGCACGGTGTTCATCGGTCTTGCAAGCTACACATTGCATCGGGTAGGCATACAGAGAAAAGAAAAATAAGCAGTAATGTATAAAGTAAAATTATTTTCATCTGGACTTGTCAGGCATATTTACAAGTTTCTAAAATCACTACTTACAGATATGACTGAGGGCATCTGCACAGGGCTGGGGAGGAGGGGCACTGTCTGTCCATTGGGGAGGTGCATTACCAAGGGGTAAGAACCTGTCGGAGAGCTGTTGACAAAATGAGGTCTTGTAAATGGCTGTTCCTCCATTCTCTACCCATCGAACAAAATACAGACTAAGGCCAATGAATATAAAGAAATTTACCCCAGGTGTCTGTTGGAGGGTGGAGCTTGCGTGATGACGGATGTTGGAGAGGGCAGTGTTGGATGCAGGGGGTCATAACCAAGGTGAAGGGGCAGAGAACCTGGACGCACAATGGTTGGGGTGGGGGCAGAGCTTGCCACAGGCTTTGGGGGAATCTCCTATTGACAAATCAAATAACAGATTTGTTTTCCGTTAACAAATTTATTTTGTGCATCTGAAATGGGAAATAATTAGCCCGGTATTTATTTTTCTCTTGTGCAAATCATGATGAATATCACAATGATATCTCGATGAAAAGGCAATCTGTAAACCAATGTGTATTTGACCACACAAAAGCCTGGCCCCTGACCATGAATAGTACCTTGCCTCCGATGCTGGGCTCTTTGCTGCTGTCTGACATGCTGGAGGTGGAGTCTGGGCTTCCTGGAGGTGAGGAATCAACCTCCAAGGGGCCCTCATCCTCATCCTTGACTTGAGATGGTGTCTGTAAAGGTGCAGTCTTAGGGGCACAAAGTAGAGGCACGAAGATTAAGCTAGCAATGACCAGGAGTCCTTTCTGGTCATCTAATACACCAAAATGTCTGTTGATAATAATTTGATAATAATTTTTATGTGACATTTATTAAAAGTGTAAATTAATCTTTATTCTCACTGAGATTTTGGTCCTCTGATCATCCTCATGTGCTTTGCGGAACTCCTGCTCAAATGAGTTGGCCAGCTCGTTGAAAAGCCCAACCTCCTCACAGTTCTTCAGAAAACGTGTGGGTGTTGGGGTCTGGTCTGACAGAAGCAGACAATATTTGAGCTAAGAGGGTTATGAGATAAACACGATCTTTCTAAGTCTACAGATTCGTGAGAGCTTTACTTCTCTTCAGACAAGTTAACAGCTCGATTCAAAAATGATTTGAGTAAATGGTAGGTAAATGGTAATGTCATTAACCTGCGATGATAACAGAATCTGTTCTGGCAGGACCAAATTTCAGGGTCATTTCATGCTTATGTTTGTGGACTGATAGGTGGTCTTCATTGGTAAATCTCTGCAAAAAAGAACACGATAGATGGTAAAGAAGACATAGCATTGCATCAAACAAATCAGTGAAAACAATTATGAGTACTTTACTAAAGACCTGTGTCCACCAATCTCCTCTTTCTAACTTCTAGCACTCAACAGAACCTTAGGGGGAACATTAGTGGGCTGTAAAGAGATGTTCACAGTGGACTAAGGCTTAGAAAGGCAGCCTTTCGTTTGTGTTTGGCCACTGTACTTCTGTGATACCTATGCAATAGACAAACGGTATTGTCAAATAAACACTCATTTGAACTTGACTTTGCAGTTGGACTGCTGAGTAGTAAGGTAGAGGCTAGCATTTATTTTAGATTCATTGGCTGGATTATAGGCAATGAGGAGTAAAATGACAGTGTAAAAAATGTTATGCAGATATCCATATAATTTCATATCTCACTGAAAGGAGAAACCATACCTGCCCACATCCAGGGGCAATGCATACAAAAGGTCGATCATCCCCCATCTCAGACAAATATCCTGAAAAATAAATCAAACAGAGCAACTTGTTATGTCCTAAGGAAGCAGCCATAGAAAGGGCAGGTGCTGAAGTTATCCATACGCAATGTAGGCTACTGGGAAAGGTTGACAGAGCCACTGGATATCATTTAATATTTCAACGACCGTCTATAATTAACTTTAGTCATCTAGAATGACGTTAGACCGTTTGACGAGAACTGTCCATTAGCAATTAGCTAAACGGAAAACTCACGAGATTGCTTGCTTATATGAAATGAGTTAAGGTCATGTGCGGAACAGCAGCATCAGCCTACACAACATGAAGGTTGTGCACCTGTTGAGGACTGCAGTCTCCATTACCATTATCAACTGAACGTGTTCATCTGTTACTCAGTCCCTAGAAAAGAACGTGCTAATACCAGAGATAACTGGTTAGCTAGCAAATAGGCCGCTGCACAGGTCTATAACAAAGCTTTACGTTAGGTTGGGACTCGCCCGGGGATCATCAGGGACTGAACAGGAACGAGGGGCAACAGAGCCTAGCTAGCTAGCTAGCTAGCAACCTACCGTTAGCCATCACTCAGTTACTACACGACAACTTAGCTAGCCATCAGTGTTGAGCTCGGTAGGCTATGTGGCTTGCTTGGCTTAGGTTACCAACTGTAGGCAATATAAATGCCATTTCCGTGGTTAGCTTTGACTTGGTCACATCAGACATGGGCCTGAAGCTAACGTTATCAAATGCCAGCTAACCTTAGTGCTAGCAAAACCTAAATTATTTTTGAAATTCTGACAACCAGGGATTTATCACATACATAGCTACTAAGATCTTGAGAACTAACGTACTACTACGGAAAACAGAAAGCCGTATGCGCCTTATCGAGCAAACAGATTCACTGGAGCTGGCAGGCAGTAACAACAACACAGCAAGCCTAAGGTGAGTTAGCTAGCGTAAGCTAACCTTTTTAGTTCACACTAACAGGTCCGCCAAGTTAGTTAGCAAGCTAACGCGAAAGATGGTGTTCATACATCAGGCCACGGTAGCATGATAGCAGGACACGCTCTTGGCAAACTGAAAAAATATATATTGACAGATATTACATTGGAAGTTAAATGGTCCAAAATGTTAACAAACCCACTCGACGTTTGTCCAGCCACTTCTCCCCTTCTCCCTGCTCCGGACGGTGGTGCTGTCTGTCTGGGCCGATGTTGACACTCAGCCACTTTCATTAGGGAAATACCGCGAGAAGTGAAACTTGCCAATGTCTTACGTAACAAGATTGCTGTGGGAAAAACGTCAACATCAAGATTCCAAATCATTTGATAAACTCATTTTAGATTATTCTTTTTGACTTTGCATCAACACATCGCCTTCACTGCACACCTACGTATACTGTCAGTGTTACAAATCAGAGAAACCACCTGAGCAATCTTCCATTCTAAGCTATTCGCCTCAAACAATTGCTTGGTAAATGGTATGTAGGGATGGTTCACACTCCAGATGTCAATGTCAAATCCGCTCCAGAACCACTGCACTCTTGTGGGACTGAACCACGTGAACAACACTGCCCGTGTGTGTCCCAGAGCATCTCTGCCCAGTAGGATATCGATGTAATCATCCAAAGCAGCAAAACGCCCAGTTAATCCACGAATCATGAGATCTCTGTAGTATTCAGTGGTTCAGATCCACATGCAACTCACAATGGCATCGGATGCAGATCATGTTGCAGTGACTGGTTCTTCGTAATATAGCTATAACACTAAACAAGAAAATACCAGAGACTGTTTAAAAATAAATCTTTATTTTCATACATCAGGCTCAGTGATACAACATTCAAACAATAAACCAGTGTGTAACTTGCCGACATCGCAATCCCAGGCTTGCTTTTCATCATTGTAAGCAGGATTCTGATATAGGTCTGAAATTGCATTGGCAAGCTAACAAACTGTATCATACACAAATGACAATGGACACACGTGCATGCACGCAAACACACACATAACAGCTCCACTCCAACCAGCACAGCCTCAGAGTTGCAACTAGAATAAACCTCCTATCCAGTCCTAGTGCCGACTGCAGTCTAGTCTAGTGTAGCCAAGAGTGTCATAACATGATCATGCTGTAGGTTCAACAAAACCAACAAACCAGCCTTGTTCAGTGTGCCAATGAATTGATGTGTGCAATATTATTTAATTTTCCTTAAAATGAAATTCAACACTGTGATAAGGCACTGGAATTTTGGTTTGGCTGATTTTCATGTAGTCTTTGAGGGAGACTCAACAGAAGCATCCTGCTAATGTCTTGCTCACAGATTTGCACACTCAGATATACAACACACATAGGGCCAGTAAAAGACAATTGAACTACTGAGCACAGGACGCAAATTACACTGCAGTAAAGTCCTTGAAAGCACAAGACTCAAAACACTAATCTAAGGCAAAAAAAGTAGGTTTAACCCCCCCTGAAAATATATATTTCTGTATCTCAAACACTTCTTTCTATCTGTACCACTACAAAGACAATTTATTCAGAAGAGATACAAACACTAAAATTAAACATATTTTAGCCAATGTTTTAAAACTTTCATAGTGATTAAGATGCTTGAAATCAAAAAGGTTAGTGCATTACAATTCACACCACTACTAGCTGCTCATTGTTTAGTCATGAGTGGCTGAAGAGATCAAAATCCGGCCCAGGGAGTAGATAGAAGTCTACCACCAACTATCATTTCTCAAATCAGTATACACCCCTTTTTACAAACTTTAGGGGGACACATAAAGAAAACACTGAAATAAAAGAAAACACTTAAGATATAGAATGCCATTCAAGCTCTTAAAAACTGCTCTATGGCAGGAAAATAAGAAAATACACTAACAACCCAGATCAAAAATAAATCTGGTATGCGTTAATGAAAAGGCTACTTTATAAGGACATTCAAAATCAGCCTCAAAAGTATGTTTCTCTCAAAGGACTACATTCATCTGGAGCCTCAGGTGTCTAAATCAGGAGATAGTGTAATCACTCAATGTCATTAAATCAAGTGGAGTGACTGGCTATGGCATAAACCATCTACCAGCCTATTTTGCGGATAGATTTTGCAAGAGGCAACACATTTCTATTGAGAAAGATAAATCCATCTCTGCTTCTAAAGTCCTGTCACATTTTCTTTTAACATGTTTGACATTTGATCAGGATCGTGTTTTACCTGTTCACAAAGAGAGGACAGGACACATAGCAATGACAAGAACACCTGATGCTTCAAGACCTCCTACTCCTTATTCTAAAACCCATGCTGTACAGTTTTCAATAACCCTTTGGCTACATAAAAGCCCCATATGACCAAGGTTGTACAAATCAAAGTGTAACACAGGAGCATCCCTCTAATATGCATTAGGATATTAGTACTGGTAACAATACATCCATCTTCAAGGGATCTCAGTCAGTGTGCAATCTATGAACCTAAATATCCCATTGCATATGATGAGGACTCATTGTTCCATTTTGATTATTCCCTTTGTCTTCTGAGCTTCCTATTGTACCCATTTCTTCCACACCACAACTGTAATATACCTTCACAGCTAAATAACATGACCTTTTATCCTGCAACACATTCCGTTCCCATCCAAAGATTGACTCCTATGCACACAAATACATCATACTTTAACCATATTGAATCAAACTGACATTAATTGACATGACTGACAGCATTTCTGTTATATCCAGTTTACTCAACAGATACAGAGCCACTGACACCAGCATTATCAAGGGACTCCTGTTCACATTCAATGTAATCTTTTACTTTAGGTATATGGTCAGGAAATTACAGCATTTGCAAGCAGAAACAAAGATTTAAAAAAAAGTTATTCAGGCCGAAGCTTAATACTTTTCCTTCCATCCTTTCATTCCTTATTCAACATATTTAGACTTCAGTTATGTGCGCAAGCATTTACCAATTATGGTGGTAGTAGCTTATCCAGAACACTTATAGGAAAGTCAACAAATTAAGTTAGAAAACAGTTCAAATAATCTGAACTGAACTAGTAAACAATTAAAAAAAAGAGGAAATAAAGTACAGGGTCTATTTTTGTCTAAACATCAATAAAAGAGAGAGCTATAACACAGAGTGTCAAACTGTTCATCACTACAGCCCTGCATCTACCATACCAAATCTGTACCACACCAAAGTTTCTCTCATTTGCTCTTAACTTTTGCCCAAACCATTCATCATTGGACAAAAGAGCCAATGCTTGAAGATGCTGAACCCACTAATCCACATAGCCAATTCCAGATGACACGTCCACTGAGTGGTGAAAAAAGCTCAACTATTTAGAGAGATTCAACAAACAACAAAGGAGTAAGCGGAAATGTAATGATGTTTGACTCAAGTCCAAAGACCATATGTGGCTTGGTCAAATAGCATTACCTATCCAATGTCTGCGCCACACAAGAACCTACTGCCAAAATTAATAAAGGATTATGATTAAGATTATATGTTATATAATGTGAGCTCATTCCATGACTTACTATTCACCAGTATCATTTTCCAGTCTTAGATTTCTTCCCCATATCATCACTGCTCCAAGTCAAAACTTCATCCTTCCGTAATTAAAATCAAATATCCCAACGTGTCCACTACATAGCCTAAATGTAGGAATAATCCCATGTCTGGTTTCACTGCATAAAAACAAATTGGTATAGAAAAAAGGGTAATCACATTCAATCAATATGATATCCAATTCAGAAAATACAAATGTCATGTTGCATATTGACAAGCCTGACTATTTTAGCTGTACACAGAATTAAGTACACACACCCAAGCCCAAAACCACACACAAAATAGATTTAGCATCTTGGTGTCCTTCAGAATTTACTGTGGTGATGTTACTCATAAGCATTCAGCAAGTTTACCCCACTAGAAGAATCAGTCTATGCTCCACTTGATTTATCCATTATTTTTATAAATTATTTCCATTTCCAGCCTTTCCAAAAGGTAGCCAGGTCTGTCACAACTTAGGGAAGTTATTTTAGAACATGTGTCCAATAATATATATATTCATCTCTCTATATACATATATACTTACATATATTTGTTTCTGTGTTAGTTCATGGTCTAATTGTTCCTTTTTCATTAAATTATTTTGGCGATCTGGGGGGAATGTTCTGTTCTTTGCCACTGCGCCTGGCTCCTCGCTGTGGGGAAAACCGTCGGCCAGCAGCGGGGCCTCTCTGATGCTCCCGGAGCTTCAGCCCCACACCTCCAGCTCTGACTGGGCCGTTCCCCCCACGGTAGGAGCCCAGGGGTTCACGAGGCGGCCGACTATCTCTGGGTTTCTCTAGTCTGTCGATAGCAGGGTTGGAAAAAGACACAGGCTCCTCAACCTTATTGACCCTGAGCTCTCGCAGGGGTTGGCTGGGTGAGGAGGCCGGTGGCGTGGGAGAGGGTGTCGTTGCCAGTGGTGGGTCCTTGGCTGGCCGCTGGCACACCTCTGCATAGCTGAGCTTCCGCGGCTCCTGATTTAAGAACAGTGGATGGAAAATAAAGATTACAGAGAATAAATAACAACAAACAAAGTACCACAAAGAAATTTAGCACAAGAAAGAGTAAACATGAAGGTCTTGGCCATTTGAAGATCAAACTAAACAAACAACTCCATCCTTAGAGAAACTTTAAAGTTATGTTAATTAAACTTCAGGGCAGCAGGGTGATGTAGTGAATAGGGAGGGTTGATCTCAACTTGAGGACCTCAGTTTAAGCCCACATATTAGCAAGCACCTGCCCTTAAGCAAAACACTGAATCCCTTCAATTCACATTTATTTGTATAGCCCTTAATCACCGTTAGTCTCAAGGAGTGCCATTCTGTAGCTGACCCTGCACTTTGACCCCTCTTGTTTGGGAATGTGAATGAGCACTGATATTCCACAGATTTTGGGATGGGGACATCATGGAAGGTACAAGTCTTACCGGTGCTGAGGAGAGAGTTGGGGCGGACGGGGCGGGCGCTGCTGTGACAGACTGGCTGCAGATGGTTTTGGTGGTGGGGTCAGGTTTTGAAGCTGGTGGAGACACAGGCTGCACGGATGAGGAGATTATCCCCTTTGGAACAGAAGAGTCGGCTTTATCCACTTTCGTTACCTGATGAGAAACACTGAAATAGGGGGGGGGGGGGGTGTCATTTCATACAATCCCCTTGATATCCACAGACTTAGATCTACTGGTGAGAAGCAAAGTATACCTCGAGACCAGTGGAACCACATTTAGCGGTGTCACGGGAGTAGGTGTAGGAGCTGTGGTGACAGAATCTGTCACAGTGTCTTCTGGAACGTTTGTGGGACGGGTCTCGTGGTTAACTTCTTTGCGCTCAGACTGAAATGATCAAGATTTCAAGATGTGATGTGCAGTAATGGCACTGTAACTTAACTGTTGCTTACACAAGTTTCAAAATAATGTCTTCCACAAAGTGGAAGACATCGTTTACCTTGTCGGTCATCTTCCGGCCACGTACCACATCAGACAGACGCATTTCTGGCACAGGTTCTCCACGCGTACTGATCACACAACCCGGCAAAGGGGGGAAGTTAGAGGTTGCCAGGTCAAACTTCGGTGGAGGTGGTACCTTGACCTCAGTCAACGGGATGGGCCTCTGCAAATTATTTATTTTGGCAATTATTCAACTTAGCATTGGCAAAACACAAAAAGAGGAAAGGAGACGGGTTAGGAAATATGCTGACCGTTGTGCGCTCATCCTCTCTCCTCCTTCTCATGCCTCTGTAGCTACCTTTCCTATAAAAGATGACAGATAATTTACATATTTAGAGGCCAGTTAGACCAGAAAGTTGCAAGTAACCAGGCAAAATTTGTTTACAATTTAGGCATTGCTCTGGGATACATTTTGGAAGCCAACAACAGGAACTTAAACCCTCAGATATTTCCAGTCACTGAGTCAAGTCTCGATATTTTTGGGCGAGAGGTAGTGTTAATTCAGAGGACAGAAGTTCAATCACCTGCCCTGTCCAGCCATGCTCAGATCTCCGTTAGGGAGGTTCGCCTGTGGAACGGTGTCTTTGAGGGTCAAGGAGGGGGTAGTGGCTGGCTCTGGGCTGGTGCCAAGTAGAGAACCTGATGTCTGAGGGAGCTGGGGGCTAGAGGGACTAGACAAGCCATCCATCAGGATCCCAGGGGCCACGGAGGGAGAAGGGGGCACATCACCAGGCCCAGGGTGGGTCTTCACATGGTTCCTAGGCACCCATGCACATACACACAAAAGCTAATCAATTCCCATACTATGAAATGTCACCGTCACCCTGATTTCATGCACTTTTCTATGGTTGTGCAGGTATGATCAACTAAGTCAATGAGAAAATGTAGATAATATAAATATAAAGCTTATGACAATGTAAAAGCATAAACAACGTGGTTTTGGTTTGGTGTTAAGAGCAATGGTTTACTGTACTTTTTAAGCCTCAATGTGTAAAGGACTTGCACTGGTCACATTAAACCGAGTTCCTACATAGCATTAATCTGCTGTTTTTTGTAACGGTAAATTAGAAATTCATAGTTATTCTCTTACAAAATGTGTGGACCACATTCAAGCAGACACTGATTTCTATAGGACACACTGCTATAATGTGTAATTATGTATTATAAGATTCATGGTTTCCAATGGCTTAAACCTGAATGGTTTGACATCTGGTAAATAAAAATGCAAGAGCAAACAGTGATGACAATGTATTATATCCTATTATTTAGACCTAATTGTATTGTTTACAGTTTTTCTTGAACAAAGGCTAAGACTGTGGAAGAGGGAAGAGGTAAATGGGTATAAATAACAATGGAACAAAACATTTCCTATACCATTATCAGCTACAGCATCTTGCATGATGAACTACGCACCAAATATTATCAATTTCATAAAAGATAGTTCTTGCAGAACTTGCACCTACCGGCTCCTGTTGAAGGACCGTCCAAGGCTGATGGGGGTTGAGCCCGCTTTGTAGGACCCAGGAGTGCTGTAACCATTCACAAATCCACTGTTAGGGAATGGTGCCTGGGTGTGACAATAGCAGAGGGGAATCAAATTACACAATGTGCTCCAGAGGAAAAAATAAATAAAATCAGACATAATACTACTATCCCAATGTTCCCAACAACACCAGACATAGTTTAAAGGTGAGATCATCACATAGAAAGACTTGACTGTCAGACATTGACACCAGACATAGCTATAGTGATGTTATGTTACATAATTTCACTTTTTTCTTAGTTACCTCTGGACAGAAATGGATTAATCACAATAGTCCTCCTTCCATTGTTGTTAATACAAATGGTGAATACTCTGAACAACCCCTCAACAGGCCATGCTCTCACTTGACACGGCACTTCCACTCACCAGTGGTGTCTCAAAGTAAGGAGTGAGCGAGGGGTTCCAGGAGGGGGTCGCCAGTGGGTATACGGGATACTGCTGCTGGGGGCTGTACACCTGCTGCATGTAGAGGGGGGAGCCATACTGGGGCTGTGGCTGGGAATGCTGATTGTACACACCAGAGTCCACACTGCGGTAGCCATTTTTGGCAAAAAACGTGTTAATGGCCTTAATGCGAGCCTGGAGGGAGGATGAAGGAAAGAAGAGAGTTTTAGCATGTCTGGCAGGATTGATGTTATGCCATCGCAGCACCTAGGACGATTGTCTGTCCATAGTCCCCTCAGATCTCATAATCTCAAGGTCATTAGGTCATAGAACACTGCACTGACTGGGGAGGGGGGAGAGGAAAGGGGGTGTGACAGAACAGAGGAGACAGGAGGAAAAGGGAGACTAGGGGTAGAGCGAGATGTAGAGATGAAAAGCTCCTCCAAGCCAGCCACAGTGCACCTGGGTCCTTCCAAGCGCGATACTGATCATCACTGGGGTTTAGGCAGGACCACCAACACAGACAAACTGTAAAAAACTGTCTTATTTTATCAGGAAGAATTAAGGCTGACAAGGTCAAATTAAAGTCCAGATGAAAGGGATTCATTAGCTACCTGAATCACTAAAGGTCAATGTTACATTACGATAATATGGGAAATCAAACTGTCTGGAGATATGGGTGGCAAATGTTCTAACAGGAGCAGAGTGGTGGATTCCTTCCTTCCTTCCTTATCAACCCGCTGTACATGCAAACAGCCCAAGGTCACTGCCCTGCGGCTACAAGTTAGCCAAACACTGCAAGCCTAGCTTTCAAGGTACTGAAATGACAGCACAGCAATCTTGAGTGACACAAGGCTTGGTGGATCTGGATGTTTCAGTTTGGCATGCAAATGGAGAAGGAATTCTGGTTACATTCATCTGTACTTACATAATGCGAAAAATACATGCCTACATTTAGCCAATATATAAAAAGGAAAAATGTAAACAAATATTCACAATTAAGACACACACTTTTCCCCTTTTTGACACACACATTTTCCAGCACCTTGAGAAATGGAGCCATAATAGTAGCAGTAGTAAATCCACAATTGATTTCATAAGCTCTGAATTGAATCAATAACTAATGATCCAAGCGGAGATGAGCATTTCATTATGTGAACTCACCATAATTGGTTTTCCCTGAAACATTTTCACTTCTTCTCTTAGGTATCTGTAAGCCTGGTGAGAGAAAGAGGAGAACCAAACAATGTTGAGGAATAAAACAACAAAAAACAGAACCTTTGTACCAGAGAACCTTTTCCTCTACTCACTGGCAGAGCAGCACTGATGTTCATGCCCAAATAAATGGGTTAACTGGTGACTTGCTCTCAATAGTTTAAAACCTGATTAAACTGTTGTAACAAGTTGCTTAATTATCTAACTACAATAAAATTAAAAAAAAGTGAACAGACCATTGTAATCAAGAGTTATCAAATTCAAATCTTAAACCCCACCAAGGTCATGTAGAAATGCAAATGACAGCCGCAGCCAACGGGCAGTCTTTATGTCAATGTGCCATACTTTAGGATGTATGTGAAATGTCACAACCAACTTAATCACATAAATACACTGAATTAACAAATATTATTCCACACCCAAAACAGTTATTTCAATAATACTAAGCCATGCAGTGATGATTGAGAATCAGTACCTGTTGTGCGTCCGTATCAGATTGGAATGTGATGTACCAGTTGCTGTTGTGCGCAAATTCCACACTTATCACTTTTGGACAGTTTTCATTTTTAAAGAGAGCCTCCACTTCCTGTGAAAAAGATACAAGGCAACTATTAACACATTTTCCCCCTTAATTCTTCCCCTCAAGGCACACCGCAGATTGTGATTATGAGCCATCTATGAGCCATGATAACATCCACCACAACAAATACTCCACTTTTTAACATCAGAAGTGCAGTGTGACAGACACACTGAGTCACTGTCAATGACTGACCTCTTGTCAAGGACATCTATTGTTTTACCAAAATCTAAACAGCAGCATGTGGAGCAAATAGTGGGTAGGGGGAGGGGAAGCTTCCTGGTTTACAAGATGCAGAGTCAGACAGCTGAGAGGTGTGTGTCTTTACCTCAACTGGTGTCGTGTCCGGCACCTCTCTCAGAATAATGATGCAGCGTTTGTTATTTGGCCGAACCTTTTCCCCAGTCTCATCAACTTCAACCACGGCAGAGGCTGGAACAAAAGCCCATAAAAAAACATAAATACCTATCCTGAACATTTCTGTGGATTGATCTAGACAAATTAAGTTAAACTTGAGGGCCCCTCATACACCTGTACTTAGAAAATCTGTTCACACAATACTCCCTTTATGCTTACATGACACATCCAGCAAGTTTATCTTTCAAATTTGTTTTCTCAAGAGTTTATTGATAACTATGAGCACTGAGTGTTGATAGCATTTTGGCAAGGTTTCCCAGTGATCTTATCAACACAACCAAACCCTGCTAAAACGACCTTGCCTAAAAACATTTGAACCACACAACAAATTACAGATGTCTTAAGAATTGTCACAAGCATTTAGAAAGACTTGACTTCTGACTTGTACCTCGCAGAACGTCCAGAATGAGGTCCGTGTCAGTGGTGAGGATCTTGATGTCCTCCATGCAAGCGATGGTCCAGATGGGAACAAACTGATCACCGTCCATCTGGGATATCAGGTACAAGTCCTTAGATAGGTTTTCTCTGCAGACACCCAAAAGGACATTTGGGATGGAGGGTCAATGTGTGACTCAATGTGTACAATGTCTTTGCTGTATACCTCTTCCCCTAGGGCTGCCATTTTTAGACATACAGTTCATCTACATCTTAAGCAGATAATGTACAATATCTTCTGAAATAATTGGAAAAACAACTTTCAGTCTTCACACGTTAATCTGTTTTAACAGCACATGATCAAGCAATATCTATGCAGTTATGTAGCATGTTCCATCAAGTCAGTAACACAATGATTCATTCTTAAAGCTATTCCTTTGCAAAATACAATCAATTTGATATGGAACCTGGGCTGTATGCTGGATTGTATTTGTATGTCTATCTGCTGCTGCTGGTAAAAAGTTGGAATTTCAAATCAATGTGAAAAA
Source organism: Hoplostethus mediterraneus (assembly GCA_034670385.1). NCBI lineage: Eukaryota > Metazoa > Chordata > Actinopteri > Trachichthyiformes > Trachichthyidae > Hoplostethus > Hoplostethus mediterraneus. Next base: position 776,339 of record JAXDDW010000062.1, read on the forward strand.
TCCATCCTGTAATGGTTTCGTTTGAATTTTGACAGTGGTTGATACCGGCAAGAACAGGTGTTGACATTGAGAAGCGTTGTAATGTGAGATGGATATGAAAAAAGGAAAGGGGGGGCACCATCTTTATGCTTCACCACCCACCTGGAAAAGCAGAACTCCAGCTGTTTCTTCAAAGACTCTCTCAGGCTCTCCTCAGACAGCGGCTGTTCCTTAGACACCTCACCATCGATGGCTGACCCACTCAGTGGGTCAAAGAGGGGATAGCCCAACTCAGGGAGTTCAATGCCATTGATAATACCCTCTGCTGGTACAGGGGTGCTGCCATCAGTGCTGTCTGAATATTCTGCGCTGTACTCCTTACTCCCAGAAGAGTAAGCCTCTGAGTAACCTGTGGTATAAGAGGCAAGCAGGAACCAAACAGCTGTGAAATGACCATCAGGGTTAAACTATGGCATCTAATGCAGTTATGATGATTTCACACTATACAAGGGTTACTGGGTGCAAATGCAACCAAAATTGAAATTGCGCAAACCGGATATCAAATTTGGGTGCACCTACCAATAATTGTCTTGGCAGTTATGTGTTCTACCAGTAAAATGTAAGCTTGACCTCAAAGCTGTTATTATAATTGGCTGAAATCAAATCCCCTTCCTGAGGCTTCCTTTCACAACACAGTGTTTTCCACAGATAGCTGATAACTGACTCATTTCCTTTTTTAATATAGGTAATGCCCCTGAGTGAGATCAGCGTGTTAATGTCAGGAGCGCTGGAGTCACATATCAGACAGATCCAGATCTACACTTAATTTCTGTTGTTTTTAGCGCTATGCCAGTGCGGGAGGAAGGAGCTTTATGACTGTTGTATCTCATCCAATCTGACCTGTATTCCCATTATAAAAAGGAAATTAAAATCTATGCTCCACACTGCTTATAACGGTGAGTAACGGTAACTTGATACTTTTTAGTTGTTCGATGTGCTAAATTGTCCAAAATATAATTTAAATATGAGTGCATTACCCCTCTCCAGTTTGTTTTGGCTCAGGAGTTTCTATGATAGCCGAGTTGAGATGTTTAAAGGGCGGAGAGCATTGAAGCCGGGTCAACAACTGATGGTAAAAGTGAAGCATTACATTATTGTGTTACTGTTAGGGATTCCAAATAATTGTAAATAATTCATGTTGATGTGTTTCTATTTTCCCATCTGCATATCCAAAAAATTACCTAATAACATTGCTAACTTTTCACAAAAAAGGTGCTCCTTATATTTTTGGTGGTGTGTCCACATTTTTGAGGTCAGAAGCACCAAGTGCTACCAAGAGAGGAAGTTACTTTAGAGCCCTGTACACCAAACTTTGAGTAAATATTGTGTATTTATTTTTTGATTAAAAAAAAAAAAAAAGCTTCTACATTTTGAAAACAGATGAGTCATAACATCAAAACCATCCAGATTTGTTTGCAATTCCTGAAAAATGTACATGGATAAGAGCAAGAGATATTCAATTTTTGGCACATTTAGCTTGGCCCATACCTTCAGTCATCTCAGCAGAAGATGGTGAGGTCTGAAGCCAAGGGGGACCTTCTGTCCCCTCTGGGATGTCATTCTGGTGGGCAGGGATCTCCTGCCACACTTCGGCATTGGGGTTCAGGCCTGCTCCCTTTGTGGTTACCTGCGTGAGTAACAGACAGCACTAAGGATATGAATGTTTTTCACTCCAGAGCATATCCTACTGTACATTACAAAATACACTTAATATAGAGTGGCTATAGTATGCTTAGATTTTGGCCTAAGTGAGTAGAAATAAAGTTTTGGGTGGGTCGCTTAATGTAATAAGCATAAGCAATAAGCAAAACCTCAAACAAAGTGTGTGAAGTTACCTATAATATTTTAACGAGAAGACAACATAAAATCCCACTTCATTAGATATGAATACATTTTAAGTGGAAATAGTTTTCAAATGGCATAATAATATAAGGACAGAATACATTACTGAATAAACAGGACTTTACTGAATGACGAATTCCATGCATTTCCATGACCTGCTTCTCTAAAAGGTAACTTTGGCGTTTAAAATAGTCAAGCCTTTCAAAAGGGATTATCTGATTAGCATCCGTCTCTCAAAACAAAGTCTAGAGCCCTGTTTGAACCAACAACAAATTCAACTCAAATGAGTGAGTAGTACTGTATGCTAAGTATCACAGAAAATGATCTTTATGCACCCATGTATGTTTCTTTAACAATAAATATATGCAATGCAATATGGACAGAAAAATCACAGAAGGGGATTCTAGAAATGCACTTTATTAGGAGGAAAGCAATCACTGGCCAATAGTGAGGACATATGACCAACATGCAGTTACTAAACAATAGATGAGGTATGCATGCAACTACAGATTGCATTCAGCTTGCATCATACATGCATTTTAGGTACTACCAGACAACATACGTCAACAGATAATAATAGATAAGAATTATGCCATAATTCCAAACTGACTCACTTACACCCAATCCAATGAATGTCAGCTAATCCAAGATCCTGCTCACAAAAGTTTGATCCAGGATCTAAGGTTTGCTTTAAAGTAAAACTCCACCCCCAGATACTCTTTCACTGTTCTATAGATCATCAATCTGTGATGTCCAATGCATTCCCGGAGTTAATTTGTGATGAAGTATTGTAATTTACCTTTTTACCTTGTACCCACTTTCCCCTCAACCTGCCTCTTCTACTTTCCCTGTTACCTTTCGAAACCCCCAGAGAACAGGCGTGAGCATTCAGTTTAGCTGTGACGGGAGTATGTGTGTACATGTAAAGCAAAGAAGAAAAGGCAGACTAGTGAATATATTTGTGATTACTGGAAGAGGAAGAACAATTTACAACCAATTTTTTCAAAATTTGAGAAAGTATTTCTTCTCTGACCTTCTTCTCACATGGGAAATCATCTATCAAAAGCAACAGTGCTAACTGTTGTTGCCACAACGCAACATCTCGTCATAGCGTTGCATTATGGTCTATTGAGGCTACTGTCGGTGGAGAAATTGGGTGTCTCTTCTTCTAAGACAGATTTCTCCTTTTGTGATTGTTGATGAACTTCAGTGCAGAATTGGGTTTTTTCTTTTCTTATTAAACTCCATTGTAGCTTGGAAATTAGAATTGGAAATATTGACCTGACGTCATGTCGTCTACCTTACCTACCTAATTATCAATGTGAATAAAATGAATACTCCAAACAACAAATAGACCTTGGGATGCAAGGAACAGCTTAAAGCGTTGAGGTGTTCAAGGGTGTTTTTTTCCCCTTTAAGATACCTCATGACACATGAAGTCATCGGTTTTCAGGGTATTCATTGGTTACCATGTCAATTTGACCCTGCCTCACACAAAGTCACATGTGCTCTGCCACATTGTCTGAATGGTACCGCTGAACGGACCGAAAAGTTGCTTTGACTTGACCAAGGCAGTCGGAATTGATGAAATGATCATTCCTTGATGCTAAACTAGTGCATATATCCAATCAGCCACACATCAAATCTGGCTCTGCACTAGGTATAATCGGTTTGCCCTTTTCAGCAGATCACAGTACTGGCTTATGGGTCAGGAAGCAAGCACATGGTGATCAGCATGCCCATGCAAAACGGCAACGAGATTTAAAAAGAACAAAACAGCACTCTCCTATGAAATAAATAAAGCCTAAAAGGGAGTTCAGTCTGGACGTCAAAATTTGTTCGAGTCATTAATCTAGGATTTCACGCAATTCCTGATCGTGGAAACTCGTGACAGGTCCCTCGTGCTTAAAACCGAGCAAACGCTAAAGGCCATATTCAGACACTAACGTAACCAATAGTGTCTAATTATAACATGACAAACTCGACAATTTTTCTCAACACTGAACGTGCTTACAACCAAATTATGAGCCAAATGCAAAAAAGTTGTTCGAGCTTTTCAAGACCTCAGCATAGATGACCGTAATAAAAGTGTTTAATATTACCGCGACACAGTACAACGACCTTCACCACTGAACCTTTTGTGACAGCTGCTTTGCACTATTGTCTAACACAGCTAGCATTAACTATACACGTGTAGTGCTTGAGAATGCATGCAAATTAACGTTTATCTCGTTATGATTTAGATGTCTGCCATTTTCACCATATGGCTCTTTATCACAAACAGCAGGTATCTAGGCAGGTAACGTTGGAGATAGAATGCTCGCTGCCTAGTGGACATAGTAACCACAAACATGCGTTGCCACTTGCTATTAACTCGATAGCTAAGTTAACTGGAAGGCGAGTTGGAACTGGCCCTACTTGACAGCTAACGTTAGCCAACGTTGTCTATAGGTGGCTAACAGTAACTTCGCTTATATTGATTAAACGATCCATATAATTTTTAAGCAGTCAGAATAGAGGTTTGACGCCTGCAGCTCGATATAAACTCCAATAGCTTACGTTAACCAGTTAGCTAACGTTAGTTGAGCAATCATGGCTGGTAGCGGCACGAGGAGTGAGGTGAAAGGAGCACCCACAGAGGCAAACAGGTTGCCGCAAGTTAGCTAAGTGGCTAGCTCCTAGCTAGCGTCCGCACCACCAGGCCCAAACTCACCATGCCGCTTTGATCCTCGACTTCTTCTGATATCCTCTTCTTCTGCTCACGGTTGTAAATTGCCGTATTAACTTTCTTCTGCGGTGGCTCCTAATTCTGGTCACAATTTATCGACCGCACCTCACTCTCCACGCAACCCAGACGCCGGTATCTACAGTCTCCCCAGTATCAATATTTAAAACTAACTACTGCTCACCTTCTTCAAACAGTGCGTGCCGTTATGTAACAAGCCGTAGCAAGCTGCTAGCTAACTAGTGTTAACTTGTATCTTATTCACTTACGGTTGTTTCGTTATTCACCTTACAGTGAATAGCGTTTTACATTTTCTGCAAAAAATATTTAAAAGCAGACTAAACCAAACCCCGTAACCCGCGTTATCCAACTGAATGGGCAACGCTCCAAATTCGACGCGCAGCTCAGCACTGACAGCTTCGTCCTTCCCAACAGACAGCACAAGTTACCGCCTCCATCTCCCCTTCCCTGGCAACAGCGCAACGCTCTCAACGCCGCATAGCAACGACTTCAGTCAGCATGGCTACAGGAGCTTAATTTGAATGTCTAAATGCACATTACCATTCAAATCACCATTTTCGAGTGGTCATTTGGTTGGTGCACGTCTGAGGACTGCTTTCGAGCTTTTACTAATGTCGTGTGTATGAGACTCAGAAAGTTATCGCGTTACTGTAGCAATAATTTCACTTTCCAAATACATGAATGGATCGGCCAGACAAGGATCCACTGTGAATTTCACTCGCCACCAGTTCTCATTCAGTGGCTGGAAAGAGTCGTCCTTACCACAGGAACACATGTTCTTATAACCTAATAAGTAGCTAAAGAGCAGGGATTCCTGATCAGGGTGTCTGCAAGATTGAGAAAGCCAAATCTAACACCTTTTAAGACCTGGAATTGATTTTAAGACCCGTTTGAAAACCAAAATAAACAAAACTGCCAAAACCAGATAATTTCTGATTGGACATAGCCAATGTAAGTTCTGAAACGATAAATGGGCAATATAAAAAAATTAACTAGCTATTTGCCTTGTGGTTAGTAAAGCAGATATGATGCATATCGTAAGAATAACCCTGTTTTGTATCAATCTAAAAGTGAACATGCAGTGAAGAGAAACCTCATCGTCTGGTGAAAAAAATAAGACCTAACTCTATTTGTCATTTTAATACTTTTTAAGATCTTAAAAGACCTTCATATATTTAAACAATTTTTAGACCTGCAGAAACCCTAATGCACAGTAGTAACATAGGCTGTAAGCATAATTATAAAGTATTATAAAATCTTTGTTAAACTACTGGTCTGTGATGAATAGTATTTTTTAAATTTCATAAAGGACTACGGAACATCTTAAAGACATTACAAGGTTACTTGGTGCACTGCACAAAAACTAAGTGGAAATCCATTGAATTTAAAATTCTGAACAAGCTATTTTGAGTGCTTCAGCACAATGACAATATTTACAATTGCCAACACATAGTATAGTCTACCTTTATTTATCTCAGACTAGTAGCCTAGATCTCCAGTGACCAGCTTTATGCACTCAATACTTACAGACGGACAGAAGCAAGAGTTATGTTTTTATTCCTGTGTAATTCACATTAATCCACGATTTCTGTTGATTTTATTTTTGTCTTAAAACAGTAGATGTACATATTTTGCGCATGAACTCCCAAAAGTCCCCCAAACATGAAGAGCTGAAACAGGTGGTCTCGTTAAGCCTTGGTGGTCCCTGCCGACTGTGATGCCTGCTGGCTGTGTTGTAGTTGCTGGATCTTCACGTTCATTACTTCAATTACCGCTGCGAGAAAGAACACAATGCACAAACTTGAATTAGGAGAAATATTATTGCCCTGAACTAAAAAGGTCATAATTTTTGATTGCATCTTTGCCATCATGTCAGCACATTATTCTTTTGGCTATGTGTCACCTTCAAAAAATAATGTACATTTAACGTATCAAGCTTGTACAGCTAAATGGATGAGAGCAGGATATTCTGGTTTACCAGAAAAATGCTTGGAAAGTTTCTGCCCCAGGTCCATATTAGGTTTGCAGTAACAAGGGTTTTCCTTAAGCCTAACAGGGGTGCTGCACCAAAACGCAAATTGGCAGAATCATCTTGCTATTTCCTGTCAAACAATCAATCAATGTAACAACGTGCCTTTCAAATGTAGCACCATGCCACATTTATTCCCTCTAAACCTCTGAAGCAGTCTGACTTAAAAAACATCATGGCACTACCTGTTTTGAAATATTTTCTGTTAAAATATATTAGACTTGCATTTCTGTGAAGTATTTTATATAGTATTTATTTTAATATAGTTTGGCCTGTTGGCCTGTAATATAGTTTGGCCACTAGCACTAATTTTGTTTTTACTAGTCACTTTTTTCTTTTTGCTTGGAACAGTAAGTATGAATACAAATTTTATAGTTACTAGTGATTTCTAGTACTTATAACTATAACTGAAAATAAATAAATAAAAATAAATTCTGATACTCCTTCAGTACTGTAAGATTGAAATCAATATTGAATTTTATATTTTCACCAAAAGGGTTTGGTGCAAGCTTAAATTCCATTTCAACATTACCACCAGAGGGGGTATATGTGCAGTAATAACAGAGCCACCATCTGGCTCCTGACAGTGGAAAGCTGCAGTCAGCAAAAAAATTCAACAGAGTAAAACAGCTGCAAAGACATCAATAGCATCAACCAGTCCACCACGTCTTGAACCAAATCCACCTAAAATGGTTAACAAAATTGCTGAAAGTCACAGCCAAGACAGACCCCCAACTGACATATCCAAACACCTGTGAACATTTTAACATGAAGTGGGCTTCTGTATGGATGCTCGCCTTGGATTACAGCACAAAGGATTATCACATCCGGGGTATTGGTTAAAAAATAAATTTAAAAAAAGTTTTGTAGCATCACAGTGCCCTTATATATTAATGAAATGTAATGGCTTTCTGTGACTGAATAAGAAGTAAAGAAATCTATGGTAAATGCAGACAGGCTTACCTTGTTTCATGCCATGTTTTTCCTGTAGGGCTGGCTGAATTTTCTCTATCTGCTTTGTGAGGAAGTCAATTTTGCGTTTGAAGAATGCCTTTGAATCTCCCACATTCTACAGAGAGATGAGTGCAAGATTAAAACACTATTTGGGACAAGAACATTTCTACATTATTTGGGTAAAAAGAGTGCTAAATGACTGAAATGCTTTATAGGATTTGAATTGGCACAATTTGTGTGTACCTTTTCAACATAGTATCCTGTTCCCACATCCACTAAAACATGTTCCACGTCATTTAATGTTCCAGGGACATACATCTGAGAAGAAGTACTGTTAAGGACAAGCACATACATCTAAACATACATGAATATAACCTAATTCAAAGCATAAAACATCATTACAAGCAATAACTGCAGGTGAAGGTTCTAAAATAACACAAAGTAGCAAAATATCAAGTGAGCAGATTGTTTTTTCTTTTACATTTTTAAAGAGAAATGAGAAGCATATTGTAGATATTAAGCATTATGATGAGGTTAATCTTTAAGGTGTTTCATTTAACAACATTATACCCCTTTCACACTAGACTATTGACCTGCACAATATACACGCTGATCAGCACACCATAATATTCCCAAACTCAAAGGTGCATGTCAAAGGGATGTTATATGAGTATTATATGAAGAGATACATTAGTTAAAGCTTTGCTACACTGATATTCTCAGCCCTGACTAGTGCATGAACACAAAAATATACACAAGAAGGCATAGACATGATGTGTGAATGAGTAACAGAAGGATACAGAGCTGGTGAGAGGCACAAGCAATTCTTTTCCTGTATGAAGATGGTGGAGAGAAAGGGAAAATATTAAATGTCAAATGCCACAGATGTGGGGCAAGATTTTATTAACTTTGAACAAATTGATAGCCATCAAAACTGTAGTGGATACTAACAATTGCCTGCTTGCATTGCTTTCAAAAGGGCAGCTGCTAAATATTCAGTTGCAGGACCTTGTAGGAAGCATTATGTTGCTCAATTTGGATTAATTAATGAAAATAGAGCAATAACTTTCACTACACCTTTGAAGACTGTATTGAGTTCCAGGTGCACACCATGATGTTTGATTTTGTGCAACACTCCTCCCTATGGCTGGCTTAATTATTGAAGGTACATCATGAATAGTTTATCTGAGGATTTGCACCTGGAACTATTGTTGGGCAGTAAAACTGCAAATTAATATTCTTTGATTTTGTCCAGATCAAAGCCCATTAAAAGAGAAATCAATGGAAGAAAAACAAATCTATCAGATGATACTGAGCTTGACTTCGAGTGATCACCTCCAGTCAGTGTATTATCCTGTAAGTTGCTGAGTTCATACAGACTGCAAAAACCAACCATGAATGGAATAAGATACATACTTGCTTGGTATTGATACCAATATTGGCATATCCAATATTGGGTTTGTCATAATTGGGCTCAGAGCTTCTACACGTTAGTATATATAAGTATGCAGGATATGATGTTTACAGTAGCACAGACAATATTTGAGCATTCAGAATAATAATGAATAATAAATTAGTGTGCTTGTTAACAAACTCAATGTGACCTTCAAGGACTACAGTTTCCATGAAGCTTTTGGATCCAATTTGTTGGTGTAGAGTAGACTGACTGAAATGTTCAGGCTTTACTACATACATTTATTATATACAAACCGTTTTATTCAGGTGAAAAACTGTGACCCTAGCGACATTTAGAATAGTGTAATGTTATTCACCTGGACAATTGTGTAGATACAGATTTTTTAAATGTCAACCATTCTAGGCCTGGTCACTATCAAAGGCTCTGGTGGGGCTAACCATGAAGTCTCAGTCGTAAGATGTCAAATACTCACCTTCATTACTTTTGTTCAAAACGTTCAAACTATCTTTTGCTTCAACATACTTGGTCTGGACAACCTTGAGCTGACCTATTGAAGATGTCAAGAACTCAACTTCCTGAAAAACATTAAAATTTACAACGTAAGTAAAGTTAGTCAGGCACCTAGTGAACAAATAACGTTACCACTGCGATGAAAGAATCTCCTTCCACACCCATAGTCTAAATTATACAAAAGTGCACATCTTACTTATTGACAAGCAACGACAAGGCATAAAGGTGTCCATACTTAAGCTTTTAAATTATTAGTGTCTGGGAAGTGTTGGGAAGAGACATCATTTGGGTGTGACTGGATGTCCAGCAAGTAACGTTACTATTAAACGTTAGCGTTAGCTTGATATGCTAGCTACACGCCGACCGCACTCACATTTCTTATCCAATTATCATCCTCATAACAGCAACGGTCGACAATGCACACCCCCAACATAAATATTATGAACAAATTTCAATTACTTGATCAAGCTGGGTTTTCAGTCCCTCTAACTGGGGAAGAGAGAGCTCTGTGAGATTCACCGCCATGTTGGAAACGATGCAAAATGACCGTCTGGGTGATGTACTTCCGGGTCAAGCAGATTGAGTTCATCATCGAGGAAAAAATACGCCCCCGAGCGGAGAAGATGGAGAATGCACCTGCTGCTTGAAGTCAGTTCAAGTGTCATTTTACAAACTAAATAAATATTGTTCGTACTTTTGAAACATTTAAAAAACGATAAAAACGTATCGTAACGTAAAAAATATTGACAGTTGTAGTGAAGACCCCTCCGATCCACACACATTTCTGTGTCATTTACAGATCCCTTTTCATATTTTTTACAAAATACATAAATAACTTGTGCTTTTGGGGTTGAGAGAAAAGCCCTTATGAAAAGAGGCTATAGTTTTGAGCTGCTCATCCAGTATGGCTGAAAATGCCTTCAAAGTCTGCACCGTAATTTCAGCTGTGCCCTTCACATCCAAAATAAGAAGCCATAACAAAATGACTCGCAGACCAAATAGCTCATTCAATGCATGCTTCGAATAAAAGTAAAAATATCCTGTTTTATATTACTTTATCATACAGCTTAATTTCCTCAATTGTCAATACATCTTTGCAAATTAGTCTAGGATTATGTTTGCAGTCATTGCCAGAGAGCAGACACTGATCATGAGTGAGTAAAACATTTATTCAAAATGTATCAATGTTTCTTGACAGATCTGATGTGCATTGAAACAAGTGACATCTGCAAGATATATTTAAAAAAAGCATTCACACATGAAAGCATTGGTTTAAAATTGAAGCATTGGTTTAAATTAAGAAAATGTAGAACTTTAAAAGCATATAATTCAAGTTTTGCAAGCTTAAACTCCAACTTTAAAATCATGTCCTCCAGCTCGTGTGGTGGAACAATCGTTTTGGATTTCGCCAAGGTTGATGGACGTCTATTGCAGGTGGATTGGTAAGCCATAGACCACAGGCGCAGCTCCTATGAGGTATTTGAGGTGTGTGGCCTGCCGGGATGGGCCCATATGATCCAGGAGGGGAGCTCCAGGCCCAGCGGACAGCCAGGATTCTAGCAAGGCTTTAGTGAAGCGATCAATGTCCCGATCAGTCACATCCCACAGGTTTCCCAAAACTAAGGGGCTAGGGTATAAAGAGGATGACACAGATCATGACACAGACACTAAATAACCACTGAGTGACCATGAGTGCTCAGTCAAATTATGAATTTTCCCATGGTAATACATTACATTTCCTTGTCCAACTTATTTGACCTTCAATGGCAACAATCTTGTGTACCTAAGAATATTACAAAACTACCCCTTCTATCTGTTAACTTATCCACATTCAATGGTGAGTGAATGTGTACAGATGGACATCTTACCATCCGGCCATGAGGTAGTTGAGGATGATCCCAGTTCCCTCCAGATCCCCACGGACCGCTAAAGCAGCACTACTGCAGCCAAAGAGCAGGGAGGCTGCTCTCATGTCCTGTTTCAGGACCCTCTGGCCATCCAGGAACCGTGCGCCTGCACCATGACCCACGTAACTACAGCAACACAGGGGAGTGAGTCACATGGACAGAGGGGATATAAAGTTAAACAAGTTATCAAATCAGGGTCTTCATAGGACAAGACAGACATTAAAATTGTGATGTAAGAATTGACTAATGAAAAACATAAAAAAGGTGGGGAAGTAATCCAATATCATTCCATTCCATCATGGTATTGTATTTTCCATGCAACTTCTGCAATCAACTTAAGGTAGTTTCAATAAATGTTTATTGTTCTTGCTGACTGTAAACTATTCTCTCCGGTCCCTCTCTGGATAATGAAGCCCATCTCAAACTCACATGTAAAGATCTTTGGTGGCGACAGCTTCCTCCAGTTGACCCGAGTCAGGAGCGACTCCACACACGCCCTCCCAATCCCGCTTACTTCAACAGGAACAAAATTACAGGTAAATGTGAAAGAGAAAGAAGATGAGAGAAATCCAAAAACCCTAGAACATACAGACAAATCAAAATGCTTCTTGTTTAACTGTCATATTATCACTGGTCTCACCTGCTAAACCATTCCTTGAATCGCTCCTGTGAGTTTCCTAGATTAGCATCAGGGTCGAGTACATAGAACACCTGCTTAGTATCCACACCTTGCTTCAGGATGCACTGAGGGTCAGACTGAAGGGAGAGAATTCAATAATGACATCTATAACCACCTTTAAACTAAACTACCATGAAAAATACATTACATTTGCACCACTTAGCATATCGGGGCAAGTATGATGATTTAATCTCACCTCTCTCTGAATACAATGTCCAAGTAGTGAGTGTAGAGAAGGCATGCGGGTAACAGAGCAAGGTCTTAAGCAGGAGATACTCTCCCATGGCAGCTTCTGAAGGTACTGTATAGAGGATAGGACAGAAACGAATACGTCAACATCTCAGCATTAGAGGTTATCACATAGGTCGTACTGTGTTTGAATTGATGATTTGCACATGGCGAGAGATGCAGAGTTTGGCAGAGATGAAGAAGCCAACCTTGTCCAGGATGAGAACCACATGACCGTGTGGTTGATCTGGTTGATCTCTCTCTGCCAGCCGAGACACAGCTGTCTGCAGAAGGTGGTCACACTCCTCGTCCCACTCTGGAAGAACTCCCAGAGCAAACCTTCTGAGTTCTCCTTGGGAGAGCAAGGGAGATGCAGACAGCACAGGCCTGGAACACAGGTCAGAATGGTTTGCGGGTGTCCCCATGCCATTTATTTTCTGACTCATTCATGAACTCACTCGCCTTCGGACTCAACCCCTCTTCTTCCTGGGATGTGGCCCAGAGCAAGACAGAATGGAGCCAGAAGATGATGCTCAATGCTCCGTGGAGCAAGCAAAAAATATGAATAATACACACCTTCAACATTTCCTCACTGGCTGTCATTCCCCTGGCAGACAAAGCCTTGCACAAGTGGTTGGCCTGAATAGAGAGCTCAGGATCAGATGTCAGGGGCAAAAGCAAGCTCCGCCAGCAGCCCAGCAATCGCTCCATGTCCTCCAACAGCCGCTGAGAAGAAAGATGGGAGGGTGTTTAAGGGTAAAGACAAAATAAACACCATCAACACTGCCTTATAGTCTCCCATACTTTGTTCTGTAGCCTAAACCCAGGCTCATGTATGCAATGCATTTCAAACCCACAAGTCTTTATTCACCCAGCCTTTTATCTGCACACTCTCCCGCCGCTTACCTCAACACGAGTGTCAAGTGCCCTGCGGCCATCCCACCACTTGGCTTTCTCTGAGACACAGCTCACAACCTTCTGTTCCACCTGGATACTGTCCATCTCCTGCACCAGCCAACTGATGGAATGCTTCACAACATGGAGAGAGAAAGAAGGGACGTTGATGAAATCATGACAGTGAAGCTTGGACGGGGAAGATTGCTACAACCATCATTTTAATGGCTTAACTACTATGCCCGTTATAGAATGGGGGAATAAAGCAGTTGTCTGTGCATCTTTTTGATTGATCAGTTCAAGTTCTTTGACACGAGACAGTTTTATTATCATCTTATTTTGATTGCCTATTGTTTGAATTAAACCACAGTTGTAGTAGAGACTTTCAGCTTTCAACTAAACTACTTGTTGCTGTTGGTTAGAGATGGCAGAGGTGAGAGCATGGCCTAATCTACACAATCACACCATTAGTCTCTGCTTTCAAATTCTGGTCACCATTCTGCTTTGATATCCCAAGCAGTATTATCTTGAGATGAATGATGCTTGAATATATTTGAGAGGGAAAAAAATACACCTTTCATTTTATAACAAATGTATGCCTTTATGAGCAACAACAAATATTGATTTCTTTGTTGTCATCATGAGCAAAAGATGATTTGGAAAATTTGTCCTCGTCACCACGTAAACTATGCCACCATACAAACCACTAAGCAATCTCACCTGCTGTTGGGAGGTGGGGAAGTGAACAGTGATAGGAGCAGATCCCCTCTCGAGGCGGGACAACAACATGGTGTCCCCCATCTCACCGGGTTTCACTCCTAGCACAGACAGCACACACACGGCCACCCCTGGAGAGGAGAAGAACTGAGTCATATCACTGTAATATAACCACAATGGAATTCCAGGTCTGCCTTTGCTTTCCTCTGTTGGGAATTGTATATTTGGCCAAGGCAAGATTGCCTTGTCTCGGCAAGACACTAAAATACACTAAGGCCGCCTGGAGGCCTCTTCTACAATACAATACAGGCCGGTTGGTTGCCTTTGATCAATTGGAAATTAGCACAGGAGACATGGTGTTCACAGGTCTAGAGGAAGGTGAGACAGAACTACTTCCTCTCAACTCAATTAACATAGACGACAGACAGAGGCTGAGGGGGATGAAAGGATCTATGTACAATATCACATGGATGTCTGTATAAAGGAACTGTATCTGCTTGGTGTTCTTCAGATTATCCTCGTAGGCTGAGATGCTGCTGGATATTTCTCCCTTTCAGCGCTGAACTGTATTAAATACTCATTGAATCCTGGGACATAGTTTGTTGCTGCTTTCTTCTTACGTTCATCACCACAACCATGAAATAATTCCTAACACCTCTAACGGAGCTGTTCAGTCATACAAGCATCGTCACTCACTATGTTATGGGCTGGACAAAAAATAAATAATAATTAAGTATTTCATATAAGTGGATGACAGCTGTAAAGCTCAAATCATTAAACAAAAATCTAAAAAATAATCTAAATCTACATGAAAATCCATTTTATTAACAACAGTTAACTTTCAACTGTCCAGTGTGGTTTAGATCTTGAAATCAAAACAATATTTAATCTTTTACCTGAGGGAAGGTCTTGAATTTGTTGGATAAACTCTTGGCAGTGGTGCTGGGAGAAAGTAGAGGAATCGGCAGTAGGGAAGGAAAAGATTTTCTCCAACTGAGACAATCTGTGTTCAAGAGGGGTCCCAGACTGGTCCGGACTGAGCTCATCTAGACTCAGAGCATCCATCCTGTCTGCTAGCTCACTGGAGGTCTTTCTCAGCTTCCTATTTGAAGGACACATCAAAGCATGGGGTTATCAATTTCTCAAAACAACAATAATACTGCACAGATCTAAAACCTACGCACATGTAAGCAGTACAATATAGCAGGACCACAAGCAGTACAAATTAGGTGCAACAATAGTATCTCTAGTATCGGGATCAGTGGCAATCCAGCTCCCAAATACTCACTTAGATCAGCACACAAAGCTTTGGCGCAATAATTTCACTTTGGTACTTGTATGACAGAGCACAATTTGATTAAATTAATAAATAAATGCAATTGATGCACTTGTAAGGAAGTGTTTTATAAAAATAGTAGGAAGCATTCATGACTTAAGCAGTACTCTGACTGGCCGATGTACTTAATAAAGTATTCTGTACTCATATCGGTTCGGAAAAAGTAAGTACATTGCTTACTTGAGGCGAGTGGCTAGATGCCTGATCATGCGATGGCGGCTCGTGACACCCAGGGACTCTGTATGTAGCATTGCAGTTGTTACGGGGTCCCGTTGTCCTAAGGTCAAGGCCAAAAGAGCACAGAGGCTGGGATAGAGAGTGGGAGGGGGGAAGTGATGAACGGCCGACCAGGCAGAGCGCAGCAGACACTCAACAGCTTCCACAGAAAGACTGTCTGAAATAAGAAATGACAGAGGAAACTTTATTAATGCTACCTGGAATTGATTTTAGGACCCTCTAAAAGACAAAAGAAACGAAAGAAACAAAGCTGTCAAAAACAGACCAGTTCTGAGGGTATCAATTTCTGAAACTGGGGGTCAACGCAACAGTGTGAAGGCTCACCAGGCCCGGCGTGTGAATGAGAAAGGTGGGCTTGCAGGCCGTCTCTAGGGTGACCTCTGCTCCTCTGCTCAGACAGATAGTCTCTCTCTCCACACAGGTCCCGCCGCAAGACCTCAAAGTCGATGTCTAGACAGTCAAGACAGTTGAGTTACATCACAGTTATGGAAAAAAACATGTTACTGCTAATTAGGGCTACACACAACTACAGTCAAATCAATATTCCCTAATTATAGACATTCAGAATTAAATGATTCAATATCACCAATAGGCCAATATTCAATGATTATTAATTGTACTAAAATTGTGTTACATATTTAATTGTGCCCTAATGCCAAAGAATCATAAGGAAGTTAAATGTTTCTTCACTGTGCGGACAAGACAAATACAGCAATATACTTACTTGAAGCAGCATTGTCTTCAGTCTCGGTGTCTGATGCCCTAAGCTGCTCAATGCTCATGTCCAATATTCCATCAATGTCTTCTTTGATGGTCCTCATTTTCTCTGGCTCCTCCTCCGTCGTAGCCTTCTGGCTTCTGGTTCTGCCTCTTCTTAGTGAGGCAGTTTGAGACACTACTGCCCCCTCATCTTCAGAAGAGGTGGGCAGAGGGAGAGCAGTGCTCCTCTTAACCCCCGCCTGCCTCTTGGGAGGGACCCTCTCTGCAGGTCGCTCTGGGGCTGTTTTAAGGTTGCGGGCAGCCCTGGTGGTAGTGGTAGGTTTTTTAGAGACATCCAGTTTTTCTTTGACCTCTGCCTGGGGATTAGCCTCCGAGTCACTTTCATCACTGAACTCCACCTGTGTAAAATGAATACATTTATTGTATTACATGCATAAATTCAATGAAAACACAAATATGGTTTGTTTTTAAACAAATATCCTCTCTTCTGAACAGATTTCCTTGGATACCTTGAAACGGGATTTCTTTGTGCGTTTCGGGGCAGCAGGTACAGGTTGGACCTTGTCTTGAATTGGAGACAACTCTTCATACACATGGAACTGCAGTCTAGGGGTCTTTGCTGCCCCTTTCTGTGCTGAGGGAGGGGCTCTGACCTTCTGGACAGGAGTACAGGCCAAAGTAGGTACCTCTGTGTCAAAGTCAAAAGAGCCAAGCGCTCTAACAGAAGGCTTGAACAGGGATGACTTTACAGTCACTGGTGTTTTGGGGGCCAGTATCTTTCCTTTGGATGAGGAGCATGTCACTTTAATCTTGGGCTTCACAACCTTGACCTTCTTTACTTCTTTTGTCTTGGCAGGAATGTCTAGGTCTTTGACGGTAACGACAGAGTCTTTAGTCTTCTTTAGTGAGGCTGGGGGAGGTGCTGTTTTGTGTTTTCATCTCCAGCTCTATGGCTCCTTTAGGCAGGTTCCAAGCCCAAGCTTTGGAGAAGAGCTCCTCTGGGGTGCAGTCCTTCTTGGCAGCCAGGGTAAGCAAGGAGGCTATGGCTTTGGTTGCCATTAGGCCTGCTCTCAGGGGTCTCAGCTCTGGAGAGGACTTGGAATCCACAAACTCCAAGCCAGCCTCCAGGACATTCCATATACCCTGGACTTTGTCAAGCCTCGGTTCCAGCCCAGACAAGGCCATGCGCAGGTACACACGGCCCACCACATCCTGCATCAGGGAAGGCATAGAGGAGCCCTTGGCAGGGCCACAGAGAGGGATAAGTTTAGCCAGTTTCACCCCAAGTTTGGCAGTGACACTCTTACAGCGGGCTAACGTGGCCCTGTGAAGTTTCCAGCTGACTCTTGCTTCAGTAGGACTCCGCTGGAGAGCCAGATCAGCCTGCGTAGCAGCCCAAAGGGCTGTGACGCGGCCCAGACAGGGTTCAGAGCAGCAGGGGCACTGGCAGTCCGGTTCATGGGCCAGGGAGGAGAGCCAGCGCCGGGGCTGGGTTTTCAGAGGCGGGGAGCTGGCCTGATCCTTCTCCACAGATTCTTTAGGGAACCACCTGGTGTTCAGCAAATCTTTACAGTCATCCTCCAGGGTGGGGAGGGGAGATTGTGACTTCTGTGCTGGACGGCCTTTCCTTGGTTTGATTTTCACTTCTGCCTTTTGCTCTTGATGAGAAAATTCTACAGGAAACAAACAAATACATGAGTCCATTTTGTAGTTTAAGGAAAGTGACACACCCAGAAGTAATATTTGAACTGGTGGTGCTGTGTTTTTCACTGACCTGTACAAAGTTCCAGGAGGTTCCTGACTTTGTCCAGATCAAATCCACTTTCTTCTCTCTCCCCCTGCATCAGCTCCAGCTCAGCCTTCACCACCAGTAGCTCAGCACATCTAAACAATGACACACATTATGCAAAAGACGAAAAAAGAGAAAAAAAGAAGATTGAACTCCATCATGACATCTCAACAGCAGCTTGAAATAGCAAGACCACAATAGCTCTGACTATATTAGTACAATAAGTATTGTGCTTTATCTGTACTATACCCATCATGGATACTGCACCGTTTGGTTTACAATTTGAATACTGAACTGGTATGGGCCTGTTTACGTAGGTTGTTTCCATCTTGTTTCTAACATACCATGTATGCATACATAATGGAATGGAAAACATGCAGTGGTGTACCAGTACGATTGCTGTGTGGGACCCCTAGTAGACACTACCTGTGTATGGCCAGCATCAGCTGATATCATTAAACCAGTATATCTGCTTCACTGCAAACTTTAAACCCACTATCATGTACATACTGGCCGAGTGCCTGCAGCTTGATGGCCAGTTTAAGGGCTTCCAGGCATTGGAGCCTGGCGTCATGGATGGCCCCACAGCTGCTCCTCACAGCCACCATCTTCATAGAGCAGCCTAACAGCTCTGAGAGCAGCTGCCACTTCAGCACCAGGTTGTCTCCTGCTCTCCAAGGGATAAAGGAGGAGAATCATTATGGCAACATGCGGCAAAGGTCTAACAGCAGTTTTACATTGTCAACCCACGATGTGTGACACCAGCCCACCTTGGTCGATGAAGCGCATGTCTGAGCTGCTGCTGTAAGTCCCGTACAGGCCCTTCCCCACTAAAGTGACCAGCAGGCTGCAGAGCAGCTTCAGGCTCTCGTACAGGGCAGTGTCTGGGCCATTTAAACCTTGAACACACAAGTGCACTTGTTTAGTTATAGCCAGAATTCTCAGCTCTGAATTCTCAAACAAATACAAAACAAAAAGTTATTTGGGAGTAACACAATAAACTTTCTTGAAGCAGAAAGAGCAGCAGATGATTTGGCCAACCATGCTGGATGATACGCTGCCGCTGGTCCTGTGGCAGTGCCGCTGTGTCCAGACTCAGGTAAGAACTGCAGGTCTGGAGTGCCCGAGCACGCAGCAGGTACCAGCTCTTGGACTGTCTCTGCTCATTCACTTCTTTAAGCACTTCACACAGATAAGGCACTCCACGCAACACCTGAGATGTGGACAGATGGGAGGGGGGGTTAATAAATGCCATGGTCTACAACTATCAACTATTGTCAAGGAGACAACGTCATGATACGAGAAAAAACGATATAGCCCAACCCTTGCATGCACACATTAGTTTACCTGTCCTGTGCTGTAGCAGTACTGAGCTCTCAACAGCACAGTCAGCATAGAGAGGGAAGAAGGCCCTTCAGAAGTGTCTGAGGTAAGAAACTTTTCCGCTTGCTCCAACTGAGCCTAAAACAAGAGTTAGATGTAGTGGAAAAGTTAAGTTTTGTAAAATGTATCAACTGTGACAAACGTCTGGAGGCATTTTCATTGAGAATAGTCATTACACAACTGCATTACCCGAGCCATTTCAGGGGCACCCAGATCCAGAAGGAGCCTGGCTGATTGACAGAGGGACCTGGCACATCCTTGAGCGTCAGCAAGGTGACGCGAAAGACCCAAGGCAAGTTGGTAAGCTTCCAAAGCCTTCAGAGGCTACGAGTGACAAGGAGATTTGATTAGACACAAACAGATATCAATGGTCTGAACACTGGGTGTCCCAAACTGACTTCAGGAAACACCCTCAACAAATCCTGCATACTACTAAATGTCATACTGTAGTATTTCTCCAAGTTACTTAATACACATGAATACCTATTAACGTATTTAAATAATACATTGATTAGTGTGAAGTTGTTATTGATTATGTACGAGCTGGAATTCCCCTTGGAGTTCCAGAGAGGAGCTAACACAAAACAAGTTAATAAGAGAGACCCTCCACAATGATTTTGAACCAAGTCGGTGTTGTTACCTTTCCCATGAGTTTGAAGAGGGCAGCAGTCAGGGCAATGGAGCTACAGGTCTGTTTGGGGCTCCTGACAGATGGCAGGACTTGACTCTGCAGAAGAGAGGACCACTCACACAGGGCTCTTTCCAGAGGCTGGCTCAATTCTGAGGGGAAAAAAACACAACTCAATTCAGGTAGAATAAATTAACTTTCTAAAACAAATGTATCTGTGTTGGCAGTAGATTGACCCACTTTAGTAGAAAGAAAACCATTGAGGGCCTGAGGCATTTAGCAATACCAGATATGGTGAACATGCATTATGGAGCAGAAGAATATAGTGTTATCGGTTATAGCCGTTATTTGATACAACCAACTACAGTTGGATGTTAGCATATGAAAGAGGGGTTCCTACTGCTCTCTTCTGCCAGGTTGAACTGTAGGCCTTCATACACCAAGATGTTGTCCTGCATCTTCTGCTTGTCTTCATAGTCAAAGTCGTTAGTCCCAATGGGATTGGCCACACATTGTGTCTGCTCACGTAAATCCTGCAGTTTTTTCTCCTTTTCAATGGCCTGGCCAAGGAGAACCAAACATTATTCAATTGATCAAAGGACGAGACTAGGCTTGGGTCACCATATAAAACCAAGTTTTTCAATTGCAATTTAGGGTTGGGTTATCAATTATTTAGTTATTACATGGAAGAAATTAAATGTTTTGTTTAAACACAGACTAGATTACATGCAGCAATGATGTTTCTCTACAGTAATGACTAGTAAGCCATTTAACAAGACACACACACACACACACACACGTGTAAATATGAATATGATATCCTGACAGACTCAGTGTCAACAGTGCCCACCTCCTGAAGGTTTTTCTCAAGAGTGCAGATATAGAGCCACAGTAAAGCCTGGGCCTTGTCATCCTTCAGTCTATCAGCATTCTCTGCAGTCTCTGGGGTTTCTTCCAGTAGCCGCAAAGCTTCATGGGTAAAATCAACTGCCATGCTGTGTAGTTATGAGTGCAAATCATGAACAGAGATAGTAGGCTGTTAGCTACGTTGGCTGGTTATGTTTGTGTCTATCCAACAACACTGTACATTGGAAATGACTCTTGACATAGCAATGTGATCCAAGTAGAAGCTCCTACCAGTCAGTCTGTTCGCTGAAATCCTGGAAACACACAACCTGGGCCATTTCACACAGGTAGACAGCACGCAGATGAGTGTGGGTGCTCTCCTCATGGCACATGTCCAACAGATCGCAGAGTGTGTTGTAACGCTCCTGGGCAGTATCCCCTGCCACCTCCTTGTAGGCACGCAGCTCTTCTTCCAAAAGGCAAAGCAATACTCCCTCTTCAGGAACATCAGGACCAAAACCATCACGCAACGTCCTGGTGACGGCACCGTGACAGAACAGAGCCAAGAGTTAGTACATCACTTCCCTTTACATTATTTTAACTGTGGTGACCTACCACAGCTCAAAAATGTACTTGACAGTTAAAATTCATTATCTGGCCTAATTGCTCAGCCGGCCCAAAAAACAAAACAGCATCATGATATAAATATCCAACTAAGAGCCATTCTTCAAGTGCAAAAAAAAAACAAAATCTATTGGAAAGACTGTAGTAGGACTAATTAACATGACACAAAAATGACACCAAACCACCCACCTCAGTAATACCCATTATAGCAGATCTCAGCCATTACCCAATGAAGTGATTAAATTAAGACTGATCTGCATTCTCCAGCATGATCGAAAGTGCTGCGTGTACCTGAGCCGGATGTCCTCCTCACCGGTGCGGGCTGCATCGGCCTTCGTTTTTACCCACAAAGAGACAGGTTCAGCCATGTGCGTTGTCATTTTGTCCCCCAGGGCCTTCAGCCACAGGATGACCCAGTCCAAGGCTCGCTCCAGCTGCCCACCCCGCCGAGAACTCTGCACCGCCAGCATAAAGGGTCGGCTCAGCTAGTGATAACAAAACAAATATCATTACAAAACATTAAAAAGGCCATAATAATATAATAACATTACAAAAAGGAATTTTATATATAATCTCCATTCTATTCTTTACTGCAATGACCTAATTTCCCCTCCAGGATCATTTAAGTTTCAGGTTATCTTAAAAGTAATATCAAAGTTTATTTATAAAATGCAGTTAGAGTACACACGGTACTGGTTGCTGGCAATGAAATGCTTAGACTTTGACTCTCCACTCAGCAACATAATAAAAGCAACAGTGTATACTAACTGAACTGAAAGATACATAACAAGTAATAGTTGTTTATTGAAACTAAACTATGTTAAGACAGGGGGTAATTGCAACCTAGACTTTAATTGCAAATGAGAGACCCATCTTTCCAGTGGTACCACTTACATGCCTCTTGGACTGATTTTAGGAGCCAACTATTAAAAAGCAGGAGGAAGAATCCCCCTTATCCTACCCCAAATACTGCATATTTACAAAGACTGATGTGTGATTAACCAAAACAATAAAAACCTGAGAGCATACCCTATCCACAGAGAGAGATGCAGGGCAATTCTTGCATAGGTCCCGGCAGAGGATCTCAACCAAAGCGAAGGCCTGGTCATAGAGTCGCCGGTTGTACAATCCGCACGCCAGGTTGCTCACAGCAATAACTACAGGGTACAGGGTGATCACCACAGTAAAACACAGCCATGGAAAAATAGCAGTTTTCAAATGAAGGCTACTGTCATGTCTTTCAAATTACAAATCAAATTCACATGTATATTTTGCTCATAATCCATGGGAGCGTGTCAGAAGAACACAAAGTGACCGAAACACATGATTAAACAAATATAAACTAACAAACACATATTTACAGCTGAGCAGCTATATGGCACACAAAGTTAAACATGCAATCACCTGCTTTGATAAGGACGTTATCACTGGACAGCTTGTGTAGTTCAGTCATCATCTGTCCAGCTGTGGCCTGGCAGTACAGGAGCACTCGGTCCAGTGTGTCACTGTTCTCCAACTAACAAAGACAAACCACAATTAGTACTATCAGTAATATACCCTAAATACAGGTCTATGTACATTCCTAGGACTGTGGAAACATGTTGCACCTTCGTGATCATCACATCCAGCCAATTATGAAATACCTAACAGCTTAGCGCTTAAATAGTTCTGTGGAAGTTTCAGAATTACCCTTACCTGTGAGGCAAGCATGCTCTCATAAGCAAATACGAAGCCTTGGTAAATACTGAAGCACAGGGACTGTTGGAGTCTGCTGCCCTCAGTCTGGCATACATTCTGTTATGTGTTAAGAAACCACACATTAGATCAAATGTCATCAAACACACATTTAGTGTAACCATTTCAGCAAATACATTATGTAGAGATATGGCAACACATATTTGTAATTACGATGCTTAAGATTTAAAAAATGTATGGCCACAGATCTGTTAAGGCAGGTCAAAAGTACTGGGAGAGTCATCTGGGTAAATTCTCCAGAGGTTTTTTAGCTTCTAAATGCCATGCAGTGACCTTTGAGAAAAATCTGTCTGCAACCTAACAATTCCCCCATCCTCTTTTCCTCCCATATACAGACAAAAATACAGCAATGAGACCCATCGTTTCCTGGTCAATGACAACACCAACCTTCTGCAGTCTTTTTAATATTTGTTCTTGGTGCTCTTCAAGAAAGGAAAACCAGGCCAGGAGCACAGGTCCACTGAGTCCCTTGCTTTGTCCACTTTCGACAGCCCACACCACTAGACAGCACCCCTCGAGAATTGCATGAGCTTCACGGTCCCCCAGGTCAGCTGGAAGAGACCTCAAGGTCCGGGCACACTCCGTGAAAGCCTGGCCACTCTCCTCTCCAGACCTCATGGAATGGTGAATTTTTACCGCCCATTTGCCAAGCACCAGGGCTGCACCATGACAGTCACCACAGTGCCTGATCTTGCTCTCAACTTCATTCATTAAGCTGGAAGCCAGGTCCCAGTAGCCTGCCTTACAAAGAAGCTTAGCTGTAATAAGCATTACTTCAGAAAGTGCAGGTAAACTGGGTTGCTCATTAGACTGCCTGTCCCCATCCTCCCCACTGCCTCGACCACCAGTCCAACAGGTGTAGAAGAGGGTATGCGTTTCTTGCAGAAGAAAAGAAGCATCCTCCTTGGTCACTGCCCCACAGCTGTTCTCAAACTCAGCCAAGGCATCTTCTGCGTATATGGGAGCTTTGGAGAAGGAGAGAGGAGTCTCCCTGTCCAACAACAGGAGGTAGCTCAGAGCTTGTAGCTGGCAGTGGAGTTTGTCCCTGGGATTCAGGGTTGCTCTATCTTTGGCGGCACATAGTCCATTCCAGAGTACTGAGAAGCAGCTCCGCACAAGAACACAGTAGTCTTCAACCTAGTAAACATAAGAGAGGTAATCTTGTTAATGCTGGACACACACAAAGTCAGCACGAGACTCTGATGTAGTGAGACTCCTCTATACATGCGATACATACCGGTTGTGCTGGAGCGAGCCTGCTGTAAAGCAGCCTGGCTAGGTGACTACACAGACTGTGAGCTCCCAGAGAGCTTAGTTTCTTGACAATATGGAAAATGATCTTTTCCATGTACAGAGGACTGTTCTGAGCAACATTCTCTCCAGAAGTGTCATAGCCATGAAGGGCAAGCTCCACCAGCTTCATCAACTGAGCGATGTGGTCAAAGCCAGGGGGCCCAACTCCAAGTTGTTGGTTACAGGCTCTGATGACCCTGTCACACAATGTGCGACTGAGAGGCCCAGGTCGACTCTTCACATAATTCTGCAATATGTAAAACAACATTTTTAGAAGGGATGCAGGTAGTGAGATATTGCTCGGTGATTTTAAACATCGCAGACGCCAACAAAAAGCAAATGAGACTCAATGGGAGTCGGTGAATAATTAGTGCTTGCCTAAGCACATTAATCACATTCACTGTCACTCGTCGTATAATATGCACCAAGGATATAGACTACTTTATGGATTTTTTTTTCAGGATAACTTTACACAACTCTATTTGATTCTTACAAGCGGCAATATAACGTTAGGTGACATTCATGCAAGTCAAAACACATGCATCATGCTCACCTCTAACTCTTCAAGTAAAAGGCCCGTGTCTTTCAGGGAAGCTGTCCGTTTGACGTACTCGTCCACCTTCAAACACTTCATTTTGATAGCTGTAAAAGACACGAATTTTAGATACTTTGACATTAAACTGGAAGAAACACACTTAGCTTAGCTTGCAACGGCGTTATCTCGCGTTGCCTTGACATAACGTTACTTGGCAATCCTACACTGGTTAACTTTTGCTAAAATGTGCTAACTAGGAGCCTTTTCTTACCATAGATTTGAGGGTTGTGTCGCGATACTCGTGTTTACAGCGGAGAGGCAGCGATAACTTATTCGTTGTCCAAATGAATGGTCATTTCAAACTCAGTGGATAAACGTTTGCAAGTAAAATTGTTGTAAAGGTCTGACTTGAAACAGTCTCGGTGACAACAAGACCGCGCATCGTTTTTTGAAAGGCGTAGTTAACCAATCCGGCGCCATATCCGCATTTCCCGGAAATGTAAGGACTTCTGGGTATTGTAGTTCTCTGATGGTGTCGAAAGCATCTTGAGTTAAAAGAAGAAGCGTAACCATCCGTGCTCAGATCAAATATTGTCAATTAACGAAATGTTTATACCAAGCATCAGTGTGTATTCTACCAAACCATATACACAATTTCTCACTCAGAGAGATGTGAATTACTTTCTCAGGGCCCTCAAAAGTCTTATAAATCTATTTATAACTCGCCTCAAGTCAATATTTTGGTGCCCTCTGAGATTATAAATCACCCATAAATCACCAAATCTTTTTTTCTCACATTTCTCCAGACAATCTGCTCCTGTGTTTTGATGAAATTGCGTTGTTCTATGCAATAGTGCAGTTCCAGTAGCTGGCTGAACAAGATCACCTCAAGGCCAATGAAAATGATGCCAGACAATGAGCTGAGAATGACCACATAAGTCTTGTCAACCTTGTGGTGTGCCCTGGTGCTCCAGAAATATGGTGGAGGAAAGGTTCTGCACAAGAAGAAAAAGACATACTTTCTATTTTGAGCTGCCTGAGAGTGTTAAAAGCTAAACTGAATTGTGCTGTGAAAGCTCCCTTGACCATTACCACATGTCTGCTGTTATTTCAAGAGCACCTTCTTTTGAATGCTGCATAGCCATTGAAGAGGTGCCTCTTGTACCAGGCTGAGGGCCATTAGTATACCCAGATTGTAGGCTTCTGAGATGAGCTGGGCCACGTTGCTGGAGTCGTTCTTTAGAACTCCTACCACTGATTGTGGGATTTGTTTACTCGGGGCCTTTGGTTCAAACACATTTAAAGGGGACTGACAAAAGCCAGTCACTCTTTCATAATGGTAAATCCTTTTAAGACCTTATAGGCGGGAACCCTGGAGAGGTGGCATATGGAGGAGTAATCCTAAAGCACAACCACAAGGCGAAAACATCTCAGAAATAAAACAGTGGCAAAAATTCAGGAGTATTTCATTTTATTTTGCCTTAAAAGCATGAATTTATCATTATATTACTACTTCTTACAAAACTATGAGCTCTCCCTTGATTCTGATGATTATTTGCATTTTTGATTTCTGTCATAGAAGCGGCTGTCATTGAGGTGACATTTCCCATCATGGTGCTCATTTATCCAAGACAACCGGCCATCTCCAGCTATATGGAACTTGTCATCTCACGTATAGAGCAGAATCCAGGTAACATTGTTCTGACTGATCATATCCTGCTGAAAGGGTGATACAGAAAAAAGGTGAAACAAA
Source organism: Hoplostethus mediterraneus (assembly GCA_034670385.1). Classification (NCBI taxonomy): domain Eukaryota; kingdom Metazoa; phylum Chordata; class Actinopteri; order Trachichthyiformes; family Trachichthyidae; genus Hoplostethus; species Hoplostethus mediterraneus. The sequence goes on from JAXDDW010000062.1 coordinate 803,200, forward strand.
AGCAAGAAGCATTCAAAAGAACGACAGGGAAGAGAATGGGGCACAGGGAGACAGACAGGAATGAGAGACTGTGTGTGAGGTTAGTGAAAACAAGAAGGAGAGAGGGGATATTTGTAGATGTGCTCAGTCATGTGGGATGGCCTTATCTGGCAGACAGCTGTCTGCATTATGGCATCAACACCGGCCTCCGGAGAGTCCAGGTTACCAGATATCCTCTGCCTGCTGACTTCTTTCTTGAAATCAGTGGCCTCAGAATGCTTTGGAAACTGAAGGGCTGGCAGGTAAATATTCAACTGGGACAGGGGTTGCTCCTCTCTGAAACTCTGCAGGACCTGTACAACCAGTCAACAGAAATGTAACTCACTCACTCACTCACAGGTGCTCATTTTTAAAATAAGAGTTGTATTTAATCTCCAGAAAAAGTAAGTAAAAAAGTTACAAAAAAATCTTAGTAGGTAGTCTTCGGTATCAAAATCGAAAGTTAAAAGTCTAAACTTTGTCCACCTCAATTGGTTACTCACTTCCAAACCTGTCTACTGTCAGTGCTCCGATCTTCCCTGTAGCTCACCTTCCTCCTTCTGACCTTCAGCACAGGCAGATCTTCTAGACTCACTGTAACTACACTCCATAATCAACAGGTGTCATTTCATTGAATGACTAAATGTTAGTTACTGCTATTTACTACTCTATTACTCTTTACTACTCGCTATTTACTACTACAATTTGGATTAAGAAAAAGCAGACAACACTTGGAAAGTCATAAGTTAAGTATTTATTGTTTGTGTGTGTTTTGCCATAGAAATGGTAAAAAGCTGCAATGAGAAGTAATCAATTCCAGGTGGAGAGGGAAGACAGAGCAGCAGTCCAGAAGACAGAAACCAGAACCAGGATTTGTAGACAACATGGTGTAGAGCAGCTTGTCTGATATAAGACAACTCTACAATACCACTCTTATTCATCCATAGCACACAAATACCAGCAGTTTCCAAATCACCCCACAAATGCTCTCTGTAAATAATATCCACCTGATTCTTGAGTGGTTGACTGAGCCTGTCTGTGTGATTTGATGGTGGTAATAGTAACATGGAAGGGCTACTAATTAATTAAGCCTCTCTTCTTGATGACATGTTCCATAGCCGCCCTTTCACAGGTGTCCAAGCTGGTTTCATACTTGGCCAGGATTTTCAGTATGGGCCTCAGTTGCAGCCACCATTGAGTCTTTGGAATACGATGTCTGCAGAGGAATACATCAGTCAGAAGAAACAACAACTCATTTCTCTAAGCCTAGTTAATCAAATTTATGTCAAGGAAATGTTGAAATTAAGGTAACACAGTAAGATTTGAGTAAATATAAAGCCTGCAGAAGAGATGAAGAGACGGTTGGGAAAGATAGAAAAGACATCTCACTCAAAGTCAGTCTGTTCTTTAAGTTCTGCCAGCGGCTGGAAGACCAACGATCTCTTCTTCATGCCTAACACACAGGCAGAATCTGAAGAATTGGCAAAGATACGACCTGGAGGCAAACAGTTACAAATAGGACACACATCAGCACAGGGAGCATAAGAGTTCACCACACCACAAGACCTAGACCTAGACCACATTTTGTGTTTTGAGTGAGTTCATGTCCTCACCATGTCTGTAGCATTCCTTCAGCTTGTCAGTCAGCCACAGGACAGACTTGGCCCCCATCTTGGTGCCAAAATTCCTGTCGAAGGGAGTGGGTGTTCCACCCTGATAATAAAGGTTATGGGAACAGTGTATTTACTAAGGTCCCCTTACAGGCATACAATGAGTTAGTACACAAAAAATTGACATCCTTTGGCAAACCTGCTGCATATGTCCAAGAACATTCTTCCTGCAGTCAAACACACCCTTCCCCTCCTCTGAGTACAGGTTGAAGATAAAGTCTGTGGTGTAGTTGGCGTTGCATTTCTCATTCCTGCAAACAAATACGTTGTGAGTGAAACAAAACGTCAACCCCCAGCGAACCACATGGTGTAAAGGTGATGGTTTACAGTAACAACACATGGTGACTTCAGGATTGTAGTCTAGAGGGAAAATCCCACAAACCTCAGAATGAGACCCCTCTTAACTGTTGTCTTCATCTTCTCCACCAGATGTTCCACATTCACCTACAAACAAATCAACTGTTTGACCAGGGATTTGAGAAACCATCCATCCATCCATCCATCCATCCGTCTATTCATCCGTCTATATGCACAGACCTCGAGGTCATGGATGTTGAAAGCCTCCTCATAGATGTAGGCAGCATCAGCTCCAGATGCCAAGCCAGCCATGGTTGCCAGGTAGCCACAGTATCCTCCCATAGTCTCAACAATGAACACTCTTCTCTTAGTGCCAGCAGCAGACTGCTTGATCCTGTCACAGGTCTGAGAAAGAGAAGAAAAACAGAAAGAGAAAGAACCAGAAACAGGAGAGAGAGGAAATATTAAGTAGGACATCATTTTGTGTGTGTGTGTGTGTGTGTGTGTGTGTGTGTGTGTGTGTGTGTGTGTGTGTGTGTGTGTGTGTGTGTGTATCTATAACAATCTGACCATATAATTATTTAATTTTACCTCATGTTACTGATTATATGTTTACTATTATTATTTTAATCACTTTTCCTGCAGGAGAAATGACAGTTTTATATTAGTGGATGTAGTGTTACTGTTTGGGTAGATACAAATATTGACAAATGTATGTGTACGTTTTTTGTTGGTCTCGAGCAAAACTGACCATGGTTATGGTGTTGAGGGCAGTGTCAGCACCAATGCTGAAGTCAGATCCAGGAACATTGTTGGAGACAGTAGCAGGAATGACAACCAGGGGAATACACAGCTCCTCATATTTCTCCCTAGCCTGCACCATCTCCAGACCCCCAACAAACGCCTGATGAAGACAGGGGAAAATGTAAAACTCTAATGAACATTCACAATCAATATGATTGCCATCATTAACATGATGGGGTGTAGAGCCACTCTATATTTCAGCCCCTCACCTCAAAGCCTCCAATAATGACCAAAGCATGGATGTTGAACTTCGTAATGCTCAGACTGATCTGCTCCATGAAGTCACGTGGCTGGGATCTTGATGAGAAGGGAAGAACAGAGTATAGAGTCTACCCGTTGTTTTTCTTAGACTACTTGTCAACAGTGGGGTGTGTTGAAATATCTCACCTCTTAGTGCCCAGCATGGAACCCCCCTTGCCAGTCCATCCTGCGACTCCAGACCAAGCGATATTCTCAATCTATACAGGGAGAATGCAAAGAAATTAAAATGTGTCCGTTCGATCATACTCTCACTTGTGTATGCGTGTACACTGTAAAGCTAATAGAAATCTTAATGGCAGTAAAAGCTTTGTTTGTTCATGCGTATGTTACTAGACTGTACCATTCCTTGAGCCAGGCCCTCGAAGCCATCATGCACTGCCAGCATCTGGTGGCCCTGCAGGAGGCCTATTCTGACAGCTGAACGGACCGCAGCGTTCATCCCAGCACAAGGAGCTCCCACGTTCACTATGGCAATATTGATATTACTCTGGGACATTTGCAGAGAGAAATATATCAGAAAAAAAATATATATTCACCAAGAGCAGCTACTCACTAAGAACACAATTAATGTAAGTGAGAAACTGTAGTTCCTCACCTTTGTTTCTGGGGGGTGCACATGAGCCAGCAATTTGTAAGTGTTCCAGTTGTTCTGAAAACTCCTACAGTCAAACATTAACAGCAATGTACATTTGAAATTCAACACAACACCTTTGATATGGATTTAATATGGAAAACACAGAACTGCATGCCTCACTTTCCCCTGAGCATCACAGCATCTTCAAACCTCCCTTCAGCCATGGCTGTGGTTACATCTTTAGTCTGATATGAAAGAAGTTAAAAAAGACAGGAAATTGAGAATGTAATCAAGTAACGGTTGATGTGTTCATCCATATACAGTCTGTACTCGTTTTTATGGTATATGGGGTTTAACTCACCACTTGGACGCACTCCATGAGAGGCAGCCTGACAGCTATGTTTCCAGACAAGCTGACCACACATGCTGGAGTTTCTGGTGTGGCTTCTAGCAGAGCCATCACAGCCTCTACACCCATCCTGCTACCCTGAATCATGGCAATGACAAAAGGACAGGAGGGGAGAGCGGTAGATAATGTTGGCTTTGTTAATGCATGACATGAAAGATCAATCGATCTATATTCAAAAGGTTTATATATGAGGAAAATGGGGATTACCAGGATTCTGTCAAAGGCGGAGGGGGTTCCACCTCTCTGTACATGGCCCAAGATGGTGGTTCGGGTGTCGAATCCAAGCTTCTTTTCTACCAGCTAGACAGATGGAAATAGTAGATGAGCAATCTATCCAATCAATCTAAGCCCTTCCGTTGTCATGGTAATTTGGAGTGCTGTGATGACTGACCTGTTTGACATGGTCACAGGTGATAGGTTTACCATGGCAGTCCATGGCTCCCTCTGCAATAATGATGATGTTCAAACGGGAACCACGGCCTCTTTGCTGAGAGAGACAGAGAGAGACTTTAAAGAAACTTTCTTTGGGAGACAGTAGCAGAAAACGTGGAGCCAGAAACCTAGAAAGTCCACCAAGATTATGGTGTGAAAGAAGAAACATACCTCTGTCAGTCTTCTGCAGAGATGGACCTCCCATTCCTCATCTGGGGGCATCTCTGGGATGAACACCCAGTCAGCCCCACAGGCCAGGGCTGTCACCAGGGCCAGGTAACTGCAGGTAGGGTTAGATGCTAGGGTTTGACTAATATGGGTTTTGAAGGTTGACACCTATACTGATATTTTTTATATTGAGTCAATATTTTGTGCTAATATTCAATATCTTAAAATTTGTCCATCATCATACCAACAAATCTGTTATTGTAGTAGTAACTCTATTAAAAACTGTGTAAGAGTAAGAGTAAGAGTAATGCATACATGTGAAGAAAAATGCATTGGTTATGGGCTGCCTGTAAACAAGCAGCGTAATGAGAACGTGAAATGACAGAACATGGCTGTGGTAAATGATTGGTAATTCCTACCTGACAGTTTAATGTAGTAATAGGGTCATCTCACTTTTTTTCTCTTATAAAGCACAGAGGTTGTTTGTCATGAATAACAGACCAGTAGAATCACCTTCATTCATCATACAGCCACCAAGCAACCAATCATTGTTTTACATAGTGTCGGGGATGGACACACTAGACTATTTTTTGCAGGAGGCATAAACCACTTCTATGGCCTGTAATCCCACCACGTGTCACCCTATGCAGATGATTTAACACAGTTATAAATACAGCGACCACATAGAGACCACACACACACACACACACACACACACACACACTGAAGCTTAACTCACCCACAGTGCCTGCCCATCACCTCTAGGATGAAGGTCCTCTGGTGACTGAAGAAAGACACATCTTAGTCTTACTATCACATGCGTCTCTGGCCTCAGGATGCATGTCTGTGTCTGCAGGTATACCTCTGTGCTGTAGTGGTGATTGCATCCACAACCTCTATGATGCGGTGCAGGGCAGAGTCAGTGCCAATGGTCATGTCAGTGCCACAGAAGTCATTGTCAATGGAGCCCACCATGCCAACGATATTCAGGTGAGAGGAACACTTGGCCTCATTCGCTGTGATCTTTCCTGAACACAGGTAAAACACACTCAGATACATCCCCAGCTCATAACTACCATGGCAGAGTGTAGAAAATCACTTTGTTACAAGTAGAGGGTGAATGTTGGGTCATGTTGTGTTGGAGGACTCTCACCAGCTTTGGTCAGGTCAGCCAGCAGCTCGCCCCACTCTGTACGAAAGTGGTTGGCACCGGTCAGACTGCCGTCACCACCAATCACACACAGGTTGGTGATGCCCAGCTTCACCAAGTTATAGGCCGCCTTGGTGCGTCCCTCCTTGGTGCGGAAGTCCTGACAGCGGGCACTGCCAATCACAGTTCCACCCTGATGCCACGCAAAGGAGGAGGGATTTCAGTACCAATCAAGAACCACCACACCCTGCTGTAGGAGATTCAGTGGGCTTTGATGCCGACACATTGGGAGGGTATGTCGAAACGAGCAGGGAGCAGAAGGAAGTAAATGAGGCGGATAAAGAGGAGGGGGTAAAGATAGGATTATATGAAACCCCAGCCTCCACGTCCAAGGCCTTTTAATCTTGCTATCTGAACGAACCCTGACATTTGAATGACCAGTACAGACTGTACTGTAATAGCTAAAGAGTAACTGGAGTTACATGGCCCACCCATTAAAAGGTTAGACTAGAACCTGTTGACCAGTTAAGTGTGTTAAGTACTAAATGTGCAGATGAGTATGCTTATGTCTATTCTATGTATGTGTATTCTCTCACCAGTTGCAACATCATTGACACACTCTCCCAAGTAGCTGGGCGGATATTGTCTCCTCCATCCACCAGACCCTGGTAACCCTGAAACAGACAACAGCAACAGCATTACTCCCAGGGGAAAAAAGCTTTGGACTTGATGGTATATGTATATGTATGTATATGTATATGTATATGTATATGTATATGTATATTTTTGCTCTGGAACACACATTTTTATAAATATTTGATAGTGTTACTTTGGTGGTGTATTGGGGATGTGTTCATGAGGCAACTGGGGGTAGGACCAAGAACAGTATTTACCTCATGGACAAAATACACCTTGGCTCCAGTGTAGATTCCCACTCTGACCGTGGCCCTCACAGCTGCATTCATACCTGCAGGCACAGTGTAGTTTGTGCACATTACTCTTTATGCCCATTAGGGAATCTTGATAACACTCACTCAAAGGTGGAAGTAACAAATGACATTTCATTTTGTTTCTGTAATTAAGAAGCTTTTCGGTGAACTTTCTGAAATCAGGAATTTTACTTTAAAAAAGTACTAGACCTAGCTACATTTTAATCACATCCATTACAGAGAATACATTTTGTCCCCATAGTATGCATCTGCAATAGTAGAAAAGATTTACTTGTTACTTGACATTTACTACTTATGTTGTACTTGTTGTTTTCTTTCTGTATTCCACTATCTCGGTTCGAGGAGTTTTTTATTCCATTGATGAGTGCAAGCACCTCATGCATTTAGTTGTAATTGGTCTTTTTGGGGCCTACCCACCCCTGCCTTTGTTTTTTCCAGCTGTGGTAGGTACAGATTCAGTTTTTACTGTTTTTATTTTGCCATAAATTTGGCAAAATTAAGTTCAGTTAGGTTTATGCTTAACCAGACAACACATATCTATATATCTACAATATGCGGGATGTTAGTATTGCAGACCTCTTGGAAAGTGGACTGGGGCTTTACCCTCCCGTCTCAACACACAGGGCCATCCACAAGACGTGGATAGATTACCTGTGAGGGTGCCAAGAGTGTCTCCACTTTCAGTGCAAATGAGCAGATGAGAGAAAGGACAGCCCAGCCCACCCGCTCTACCTCACCATGACCTCATGACGGAAAGGTCATGAGGTCATACCTCTAAAATTAGCCCCCATAACAGATATAGTGTTAGAGAGAAAGGAGGTCTGATGATGAGGTCTCAAGATGTCTGAAAAGATGCTGGAAATGTATGCAGTATCTGTGAGTGATAGAGAAGAGGGAGAAAGAGTGGAACGGCATAAGGGATAGTTGTTATAGTCTGTTTGGAGTCGCACATATTCTTAGTGTCTGACTGCAAAGATGAATAGACATACAGACAGATGAAGGACTCACTGCCTCCTTTCTAGTGCTCACACTAGTTTGTGTGGGGTCACTGACAGTCTTCCCAAAGGTCATAGTGGAGACGTTCATCATCAAGTAAAGGTCAGAAGAGAGTCTCCCTCACTCTTCGTTTTTCTGTAACATAAGATAGCTAGCTCTGTGTATAGCTAAGTATAATGTTCAATCATGAAATAAAACTATGGCTAGTCTGCCTTGATATAAATGGGAGCTGCAATCATGACTGAATGTTGTAGTTAATAAGGAACTAGACATTTTATGTTAAAAGGCCGTGCCCCTGTACCCCTGATTTCTAAAATCAAATGATATACCTTTGTAGGCCAATGAAGGCTACCCGTCTATATGCCAACCAATAATGACCATTACAGAGGCTTCAAATGCCAGACTGCAAGACAAACCTATTCTCAAGCACACTCTTAGTTATATCTCAAATATTTCTGTGTCTGAAGAAACATGTTTAAATCCAGCGCCGCTCAACCACCTGCTGAGGAAAGCAAAGTGTGCTTGCCCCGCTACTCCCCACTCACATACCACCCTGGAAACCCTCCGCTTACCCTGGGCATCGCCTCCCGAGGTCAGCACAGCGATAGCCCGACCCACTCCCATCTTGGTGGGGTCCACATGAGCTGGTTGCGCCATCGTCCTGGACTTGATGCCGGCTGCGGGACAGAGAACAGAGGACTGGCCTTGGTTGTAAAAGTCCTGTCACCACTGCTGCTGCTGCTGCTGTGTGTGTGGAGTGTCGGTGAGCGTCTCTCACCTCTAACTCTGCCTGCCTGTTTTGGCTTAACTACCATCCTGGCAGACACCGGGGCACGCGTAGAAAAGTAATCTCTCTCTCTCACACACACACACACACACACACACACACACACACACACACACACACACACACACACACACACACACACACACACAGAGACACGTAACTTCCCCTATCTGTGTTTTCTATGAGCTGCAGCTGATAAGAGAGCTCATATTCAAGAGCTAATTTTCAAGACTAAGATGCATTTACAGATGCATGTACAGTACCAGTCAAAAGTTTGGACACACCTGTTTCTGTTTCTCATGATCTTAAAGACATTTTGATATAAAGGCTTGATGCTTAAATGCTTGAAATTTTCTTAGACAAATAGAGAAGTTGATGCCTGTGTATGAATTTATTTTCAAAACTTACATTTTAATGAAATTGAAATGCAGCCCCAACAAGTAGTTTTCATTTAGACTTTAGAGGTGGAGAATGTTGAACCACAATGATTAAATCATCATTTTAAACACTCACATAGTGATTGTGGCCTTTAAAAGTTCATTTGTGGAATTTCTTTGCTTGTTAATGCAAAAGGGTTTCTACTTTGAAGAATCTAAAATATAAGATAGTTTTTTGTTTTTTTTTAATTTTTTGGTCACTGCATAATTCCTTTTGTGTTATTTCACAGTTTTGATGACTTTACTATTATTCTAAAATATTGGAAAATTGTAAAAATAAAGAAAAACCCTTTCTATGAGTAAGTGTGTCCAAACCTTTGACTGGTACTGTATTTGTGAGGTTTGTTTAGGACTGTTATTCCTGACCACCTTCCTTCCTCTAATAAACAACTGTCTCTTCTAAACCCAGTAAGTACAGTTCAATACAGATTATTGTATTGAACAGTAGTATACAGTAGTATTTCTTGCGAGTAGATAAAATTGATTGTTCACCGACAACACCTTTGGGTATTATAAATTGATGGTATCACACTATATCATTTCTACTTGTTTGTTATTTCTGCTTGTATACAACTTCAACAAGACAATACAACAAGAGAAAGTCAACTCCTGAAGCTACCTGACACCACTATCATTTGCACTCCTTCTCTTTCATTCAGGTCTCTCCCACTGCCGGACACTTTATATCTTATTAGTACGCTATCCATGTCAGAATCTTGAATCAGATGTGGTAACTAGATACAATACAGGTGTGTGTGTATTTACTTCAGAGGGATTCCATGAATATCAAACTATTTGTTAAATCAATGCCAGCGAAGCAGATTTGAGTGGTGTGTCAATTGTATTCCCACTAATGAAACAGACATAACCACTGTACGTCCTGCCTCCTGTGCGGGCCCCTTTAAAAGATCGTGGTTGTCGCCGTACCGTGAGATAAAAGCAGCAGTGTGGTGAAAAGCAACAGTTGAAGAAGCGAGACATTGTGCCTCCTACGAAGTGATTAAAGATGAAAAACATCAATGCGAGAGCGAGAGCGGGAGACTCGTCTGTTACAGTCGGCTTATTGGAGCGGTCTTAAATAGACACGGTATGTCTGAGCCAAACAGAGGGACAGCACTGCTATTTATGAAGTACACAGCAGGCCCTCCCCTTCTTTACTGCCATTGCTGTGAAACTGCACAGTCATGCCATTAGCCGAATGCGCCAAGACACATCACACGCGTCTTATTGTCTTGTATGTATGTACGACAAGTTAGGAAATGTTACATGCTGTGTGTCAAAACGCTAAGTATTGTTTGCGGACCGGGCCTCCGTTCACATTCGCTCTCACGAGCATATTAGAATAATAGCAAGCGGACGGACTGGAATGACAGAGGGAGGAAAGAACGATCCCATCAAAACAAACGTGCACACCTTACACGTACCCTGAGCTTCAGGACGTAGCATCTTCTTGAGCCAGAACAGTATACAGGCTAGCAGCGTGATAGAGAAGAGCCACCGGGCTAAATGTGCACCCTGGTCCCACATCCTCACACAGCTTCTCTTCTCTAGCCACCATTGTGGATCTAATCTGTATTAATAGCTTTGATATGGCCGCTGTATCATGGGTACCGGGAGAGTCATGGAAATGGACCCCATCACTAAAGCGTGGTCAGTAATCGGATACAACATACCAGAGTCTGGGGTGATCTGAGGACCTCAGGGCTGGGGGTGAATGAAATAACACAATACACTATTGTGTGTTATCCAAATACAGGTATAAATATAGATATACTGTAGATATAGAGGAATCTAGAGTGAAAACTTTAACACGGATGTAAGTTACATGAAAATACTTCAGTCAAGTCTGTGGCATAAAGATTATTTTCATAAAACTCACATCTGTCTTATACTTGTTCCTATGATGGATAATGAAGATTTGTATTGGCTTGGTAAAAAGGTGTGTAATGTGTAAACTGAGTTCAGGTGTGTTTACCGTGTGTGGGGAAGTCTGTGCTGTGAGTAAAGTAAAATGGGGGTAACCTTTGAAAGTCGTTGCTGATGGCAATCTCCCAGCATGCCCAGCAGAGAGCAAGCTATCCAGAGCTGTGGCCCTGACACTGGAGCGCCTCTCATTCCATAGCACTGTGCTCTGTGAGAGGATTACAGTAGTAAAACACAGTCAGCCTGACAACCTGTCAGTGCACCACACACACAAGAACACACACACACACACACACACACACACACACACACGCACACACACACACACGCACGCCCATGACCCCACTGGGACAGTCATCCAACATGTGTTGTACTCCTGTCAGAGTCCCTTTTCCCTTCACATGCACAACCAAATACGTCCACACACATACAAGAATACACACACACACACACACACACACACACACACACACGCAGGCATAAAAACCACAACTTGCATATATGTACACATGTATGCCACAAAGACATGCATATATGCACATACATGTACATACACGGATGTATGCACGTGTACACAAACATCATCGAGGGACACAGTGGAAAAAAGGCCGTCTTCACTTAATTGCTTCGCTAATGATGTGATTCATCAGATCATGCCGACTGTGAAGGTCATGATTCCACCCTCTTCCCTAAAACCAACACCACAGTTTCCCCCGCTGACAAAATCACCCGTAATATAGATGCATCGCCGTGGACAAAAGACAACTCGTCATAAACACGTGTGTGCACTTACTCCATGTGTATCTTTCTAATATTGTGTGCCCCTGGTGGGTCGAGTGCCGTGCAGCCCTCTCCCGAAGGCAAGCCCCGATCAATACCACCATTTCCAGGTAATCCCCCCCTCCCATCTTCCTAGACAGTGTTAACACTCACACAGCCTGTAATAAACCATCTGAATCAATACAACACCCGTTCAACACAAAACACTTCCATTCCTTATCAGAGGAAGCTCATGCAATGAAATATGGACTGGGATATGGTCGCGGACTGACCCCTCACCTTCTCCAATCATGTGAAATATGAGTGATCAGAACACACTGTGCAAAAGCGGATGCACGGGCTCGTTATGACACATAGTATAGTAACATGGTAACATTTAACTAGATCCTACACTGAATATAAATGGTTTGCCATGTGGGTGCGAGTCATTCATCTGTGGATGCAGACACTATGAATGTATTTAGAAACATGCAGCCACATATATATTTTTTCATTCCTTTTGATTTTGACTTTGGAGATATAATGATTTGTATGCTCTCACTTGTCTTGCTGAATATCAGCAACACAAAGAAAGTAGTTCCTTTTGAACCTCCTCTATTTTCCCTTCTCTCTCCCTGTGTTTCTCTCAGCTGTGGGGTCAGATGGGTTCTTTCCTCAACACTCATACCTGTTAAACATTTCTCTGATTAGAGCTAGTTCTTTCTTTCTTTCTTTCTTTTTTTAATCATTAGGATAGCCAATGTATATATCCTTGACTTTTAGAGGGCTTCATATAAAGGGATAGTAATGTGTGTTTCATCTTTTGCAAATCTAACCCACAATTGCACAATCTGTCATAGACTAAGTACAGTATGTGAATTGATTTGAATGAGGGAAATTGAATGAACAACAGTCCATATGTATCAGATTGAACTGTGGTTTTGTGTCTATAAAAGCACAGGAATACATAGTACACATTACATCATTCCAAAGCACGCGGTCCTTAAAACAATATCGCCATGTTGGAGTCCCTTTTATAATTCACACTGAACCAAAAAGCAGCGGGGGAGAATCTATTCTACAACAAAAACCCTCTGAATTAGGACTGAATTAGATTTGGCAAATGATCTCAAACGAGAATCTAGTGAGAATCCGGTGATGTTGCTGGAAACAAGTGCAGGGAAAGTTTGAGAACAAGTTACTTTACATTATTTTCATTGGATTAAAACCAATATGCTCCTATAGACACTTCTAATCAGGAGGGACTGACTGCAACAGCTGACATTGTCCTAACCTGGCTTAACACAGAGGCCAAAGAATAACCAATGTTTCCCTCATATGCATCGTTTAATGTGTGATACAAAATTGGAAGAACCAGCAGAAACAACAAATCATTTTCATTTCAATTTCACCACTTTGCCTTGTTATCCAGTTGTTACCTTCATTTCTATACTGTTTCTGATCTGAAAATCGATGGATAAACTTGATTTCAGCCAACAGGTGGCAGCAGTATCTGATCCTTTCCCATCCCCGTGTGTTTATCGGGTTGGAGAGGCACATCGAAAGCCTTGCCCTAATAAATCATGCACTGAAAGTGTCAGTGCAAATTTTGTTAGATTTTATTGCAGTTTAATCAGCTCAATGAATGTTTTAATAGGCTGATATTTCAGAGTGCGACTGGCAATGCAGTGATAAATTGTGTGGGGTGAATACCGTTCCCTCTCTCTTGCCTTCGCACTGCAGAGAACAGCTAATGTAGACGTACACAGATATCTGTTATTGGTGCATAGGATTAGATTACTCCTCTTCATTTTAAAAGAAACAAGGAAATGATTAATTGGCCAGCAAGGTAATAGCTGCATAATTGGTTGAATAGTACCAATAGCTAGTCCTTTGCAGTGGCAGTAAATATTCTTTCTCCTCTGCTGATACTTTTCCCTTATTTCTTAATTCATTTCCTTCATTTTACCATTGTTTTCTCTGCCTCTCTTCCCTTTCTCCTTTCTTCCCATGGCCTCTATGAATTAATCGGGTTGGGACACCGGGCTCCACCCTACTCTGGGGCCTCCCAAACCATTTAACATGTCTTTACCCTCGCCTCCTCTCTCTCTGTGGATTTTTCTATTTCTCCATTTGTCATCCCCCCATCCCTCTCTCCCATCATGTACATATCTTACCCTATACCCCATTTTCCACCTCGCCTCGATTTCATCCGCTCACTCATGTTTTTTTTTTGCTAGTCCCTCCTTTGACCTTCACTTCCCTGGCTTCATCACTCTCTCCCATTTCAGTATTTCTTCCCTGTTTCCCTGACCATAACGTAGTAATGGAATGCAAAATCAACATGGCTGTGACATTTTGGGCCCCAGCCCCCTATCCCCCCCCTGCTCTCAGGCTCTCACTCCCATACATACTGTTGTCCTCTCCACCCCACACCGCGAGCAATGATGTATGATGTGTGGTATGACAATTCTAATAAGGACATGGATGAGAGAATGGAGGGAGGCTGGGGGCTGTAATTAAAGACCAAAGGGTCTTGGTGAATAAGTAGGGAGGGAGGGGCGGTAAAACGGTGGCTATCTGCTGGTGAAACAATAAATCAACCTGCCCCTTTAGCCGCCCTCACCACAATATCACAATATTCACCCGACACCCCCCTTCTGAAAAAGCAATTCCGTCATGTCTTGTTAGCTCATTCGTCTTCATCAGCACCAGAGGGAGGTTCGGACCACATACCCTCTCTTCTGCAACGCCCCCCCCAACCCCCCCCCTCTCTCTAACACCCCCCCAGCCCCCCCCCCCCCACCCCGACCCCCAAACTCCCAATGCTAGGCGCCATTGATCAAAGCAGCACCAGCCAGTTGATCAACATGGGCATGGGTGTCATATCGCTCTCACACACCTATCTCTCTCTCTCTCTCTCTCTCTCTGTCTCACACACACACACACACACACACACACACACACACACACACTCAAAACCACAATCAAAATCCCAATCAGTACCATACAACAACTTAAGAGGCAACAACAGTAAAAGCAATCAGGGCTTGGCCATGTGGATCCTGATCACACAGCAGTTTTATTAATGAGTACATGGTTAACACACACGGCACACTAATGGCATTCAGGGCCAATTAAGGGATGACTAATTAATGAGACATTTCCTATAAGGCTTATTGATATGTTCATTTGCAGTCATATAAATCAGAGTTAATAGTATTACCTTCATTTGATAAGGTTTACATTGCATATAATAATGAATTATTCAGCTAAGTGGCATTTGTTTATTCATAGGGACAGTTGTGAGAACATTGAAACAAAGCAGCAGAAAATACCTGATAACCTGAATTTGGGGACACCTAGCTTCCACAAATATTTTTAATAAATGAGCAGGTTTTCTTTGTCGGTTTGCAGTAACTTAACTCTTTAAAGACTAACTAGGTTTATTTTGAGAAAAACAATATCACACAAAATATTTGTGACGCCTGACAAAAGTACTACCTTGGGAAATAATGAATAATGATGAATAATGAAATAATAATTTTATACCCCTGTTGTGACGTCAGCATTCATCAGTGGCTACCTTTCAGGTGCTTAAACCCCCTTGAGGCAAAAGAGTTTCATTATGTGCTTTTGACAAAAGTATTATTGGGAATTAGATTCAATTCATGATGAATGGGAGCTTCCTCTCTGGTACCTTCTTCTATTTTAATGTAGGTCAGGTCAATTTTATTTTTTGGACTAAAAGTGGCATCTTGCCCCAGCTCATGGGAAAGATGACGCTTTTAGTCAAAAAATAAAACACACTGTCATTGACAAAACATTCTTCAGAGACATGCTGTTCCTGTGTGCTCCCACACAGCATACAGAAGCAAGCTGAGATATCCTTGCTGGTCTTCACTTTCCCCACAGGCTGAGTAAAGCATTCACTTGTGGAAATGTACACGTGATTCTGCAACATGGCTGTAAGACGCAAAATGAAGAGAACGGCTCTCACCGTTAGGATGTTGGTCAAAACAAACTATTTAGTTGATTAATCCTTCAAAATGATTTTGTTGTCCTGTGTTGCACTTATGTAAATAATACAAAATAAATCCTATGAATATCTGGGGTACAGCAGGGTGTCTGCTCCTCGACTGGAGGAGCCAGAATCAACTGCAAGGTCCACTCTGCTGAAGTGTCCTTGAGCAAGACACTGATTCACACCTCCGGTTATTGTTTCCATTATTTTATCAACCGCTAATTTCTTTAGTTCTAACAGTGAACAAATACATAAACATACTAAATAAAGAGAGACTGTACGCGCACAAGCTCACAACACAAACACACACACACACACACACACACACTCAAACTGTCTATCAATGCTTCCCCTGTCACGCAGCAACCCAGACACTGATTGACAGCTGTCTGTCCAGCTGATGAGAGCTGACTGAAGGGGTCAGCCATGGTACCAAGGGGGGCGCCTGTGTCATCAGAGAGGGACAGGGTGAGAGGGGATAGAAATAGACGGGCTCTGACCTGGTCCAGAGCTCTGCTCAGCCCCACCCCACAGGGACAGACTGATGGAGAGGGGGGGGGGGGAGAGAGAGAGAGAGAGAGAGAGAATAAGAAAATAAGAAGCCCCCAGGCTATGGCATGTATATCTGTTCTAACAACATATCACTTCCTTTGACTCACTGACAACAGACAGTTGACAACTGCAAGTTAACCCCCAACGCCCACCCAGCACGCACACACACACACACACACACACACACACACACACACACACACACACACACACACAGAGATGTGGACATATACACACATACATATAAAAATGAATTTATTAGATTTATTATTAATTTTAGAATTTAATATGATTTTATTAATAGACAGAAAGAAAACATTGACTTGATCAGTCTGATGTAGAAAGGGAATGAGAAAGGAGAAGACATGCAGACGTTAGGCAAAGACAAATAAATTAATTAATACCATAGGAGCCGAATGCACCTCACGTCTCCCTCTCTCCGGCTGGGCAGGGACCAAAAGAAAAGGAGAGAAATGAAAGGAGAAATGAAACAAGACAAAAGCTAAATGGCTGGAGGGAGGCGTACAAGTCTGCTTTTTTAAATAAGACTATATTTTGGTGGCGAGAGAGAGAGAGAGAGAGAGAGAGAGAGAGAGAGAGGAAGAGCGACAGAGAGAAGAGAAAGGGGTTTTGAAGCACCGGGATGAAAGTGTCAAAACCAGACAGCTACACATACACAAGCAGGATCCTGAAAGTATTCACCTTTTAAAGGCAAAAAAAAAAAAAAAAGAGCCGCCAGTGAGAGAAAAAAAGACTGCTGGTGATGACAGGAGCTATTAACAGTTTGAAAGTACATTCAAGAACTAGAGGGAGAAACGGAAGGATGAGGCTGTGATCACAATGGAGATGGAAGGAAGAGCCGGAGTGAAAAGAGAGGCGAGAGAAACTGATGGAAGGTGAGGTAGCCATGTTGTCAGTGGTGCTTTGCTGTTTAGTCCCTACTAACCTAAAGCTCGCTGCTCACACACAAGCATGCACAAATACACATACACGCATGAATAAAAACACACACGCAGGTGCGCACACATCTACCTGCACACAGCACACACACACACACACACACACACGCAGGGAGATCCATTCCTCTTGCAGACTGTCTGATCCTCTCTCCTCGGGGAGGTGTTAGTCTGGAGGAATCTGAGGGGCTTCGTTTGGAAACCACAGTGAGAGGAGTAATAATTCTCTCTCTCTCTCTCTCTCTCTCTCTGTCTGTGTCTCTCTCAAGCCTTCGACATAAGCGCACACATGTGGACGCACACCCACACATGCACGTACACACACACACACACACACACACACACACACCTAACTGTTACATTCAATATCGGGGGATAGTGTGGGGGAATGAGTGTTG
Organism: Hoplostethus mediterraneus; assembly: GCA_034670385.1. Lineage (NCBI taxonomy): Eukaryota > Metazoa > Chordata > Actinopteri > Trachichthyiformes > Trachichthyidae > Hoplostethus > Hoplostethus mediterraneus. The sequence continues at coordinate 820,765 of JAXDDW010000062.1, forward strand.
TTATCACGGTGGTCAGCTGTCACATCAGATCCGGGGCCAAATCCCCTGCTCATCTCAGCAGCCGGGAGTTGGCAGAGGAGAGCAACAAATGAGGAAGAAAGTAGACAAAAAAACAGCTCAGAAAACCAGGACACAATTAGAGGTCAGTTACAAACAGTGGAAAGGGGAAAAGTTGAATGTTAAAATGTAAAATTGGGATTGAAGGGCTGCTTTAAAGGGAGTAAACGCTTTGAAAAAAGTGAGCGCGTGAAAAAAGTCAACGTGGATCTGAAACACACACGAGGTGGAGAGAAAGGAGACAAATGTGTGTGTAGCCAGATCAATATCAAACAGTGCTGTGATACCATATTCAGCCTGGGGGCCTATCAGAGAGAATGTCAACACTCTCTATTGAGACCCCCCCCGCCCCCCCCACCACACACACACACACACACACGCACCCTCCTGCGCCACCTTCTTCCCAATTCATTATTAACGAGCTCGCCGGGCCTCGTTAGCAGCAGGCCACACAATGCTCCTTCCACAAACAAAACAAAATGCTCCACAACAGTAATTGCCTTCTTCCTCCATGTCTCCCCCCACCAGTCCTCTTTCTTCAGCTGACACCTGCCTGTGGAGAAGTTTAACAGGAAACAAATGGACACCCACACTGACTCGGGCTGCTTCTCAAGGGCAGCGCTTTCTTTCTTTCCTTCTTTCTTTCTTTCTTTTGTCCTTCCTTCCTTCCTTCCTTCCTCTTCCTCCCCTCCTCCTCCCAGCTCCATTTTTTTTTTTTTTTATCTCTTCCCATACTTTGTCTCCTCAAATTCTGCTCAATGATTTTATTTATAACCATCACATTCATTCACGTTTTGATTCGTACAATTTAAATCATTTTAACTTTAAGTAAAGAGCTTAGGTTTATAATGTGTATAAGCATTTCTGGCAAAGATCTTCCCCCAACACGTACACATGTACACACACACACACACACACACACACGCACACGCGCGCACACACACACACACGCACACACACACACACACACACGGCGCTCCCTGTCTCTTCTCTATCTGAGCTCTACACTTTCTCTTACACTCATTGGGATTCTACACATCCTTTGCTGCTTGGTCTTATAAGGATCATCTTTTTGAGCCAATTAAACCCACTTTCGCCTCTATTTCCTCCTATACCATTTCTATATTTCTCACTCCTCCCTTTTTCCTCCCCTCTTCTCCTTTCCCCCCTCCACATACCAAGCTTGTGGACATTTCATTTTTTTTTTTTTTTTACTCTCATTTTGAATCTGTCTCCCTCTGTATGTTTTCGGGGGTTGGCACACGCACAGCCTCTTAAAACAGTAAAAAGGGGTAAAGAAAAACAATAAAAAAAATAAAACAAAAGAAGAGAACGGGTGAGACGGGTGAGAGAAAGATAGTAGTAGGTACATGAAAAATAGGTAAAATAGACAGATGGGATGCTCTACTGCTTGGCTGACACACATGGGGTCTCTACAGACTGATGGGAGGAAGAGGAGGGAAAGAGAGAAAGAAAGAGAAAGAGAGTTGTGTGGTGAGTCTCCCCCGCCCCCCCCCCCCCCCCCAAGCCCACCCCCGAGTGGAACTGTATGCTTGGCTTCTCCTGCTTTCTTAGCATTCCTCCCCATCCTCTTCCAAAGCCTGGGAGAGGACGGAGGCAGACAGCAGGGCTTGTCATAGTCACAGGCCTAGGTCCAAGCAATGTGTGTGTGTGTGTGTGTGTGTGTGTGTACGTGTACGTGTAAGTGCATGTGTATGTATGTGCGTGTGCGTGCGCATGTTAGGTATAGGTGTAGGTTTAGGTGCACGTGCGTGTGTGTGTCTACCGCTGTGTTTATGTGTGTGTGTGTGTGTGTGTGTGGCCTGTCGATGTGAATGAACAGGAGATGTTAGATGGCTGACAGTATTGACAGAAAGACCTCTGTGACTCCCGCACGCTTAAAAAACTCACACCGGGGACGTCGGGCAGGACACACACCTCCTCCGCCCCCGCGCACTTTTCTCCAATATCTATGAATTATTCACCGAGCCTTGATTGACGGGACGGAGATCCTAATGAGAAAATTGTTGCAAAGAGAAATGCAGCTGTGTCAGCGCATGCATGTGCGTGTGTGTGTGTGATTGCAAAGTGTAAATAGCACATGTAGGGTGTGTGTGTGTGTGTGTGTGTGTGTGTGTGTCCGTGAGTGTAGGGTGTGCAAGAACCCGTGTATTAGGTTTGGAGGTGTCATCTTCCTGTGCATTGTGACTAATTAGCAATATCACCCGCCGGACAAGAGGAATCACTAAGTCTCTCATTAATTAAGCCACGGTGGTCAGATCCTATAGTCTCCAACACTGATTGTGGATACTGATCCATAAGAGTAGGCAAACACACATCTCTCTATCTTTCTCTCTCTCTCTCTCACGTGTACAATTAGTGCCTCGATGCAAACAGCTCATCCGTCTCTCAGTACGAAGCTACTAGCTACTAGTGGTCCAGCAGCACAATAAACAGGCAGATGAGCAGATGACACAAACGCAGAGAAGTTCACTTCCTATCTCCTCCTGTCGACTTTCTCCTTTTCACCCTAACAATCCCTCCCCCTCCACTATCTCTCCACACACACACACACACACACACACACACACACACACACACACCCCCACACACACTTCTCTCTCTCTGTTACCTTGGAGTCTGGCCGTCATGCTCCTGTGGCTCCACTCTAAAGGTTACGCTGTGTACCCACCGTCACTGCCTGTCACTCCCCCACCACCCCCAACCACACACACACACACACACACACACACACGCACACGCACGCATACACACACACACACACACACACACGCACACGCACACATCTAGCCCCATCAGTCCCAGGCCCTGTCAACGATATACTGGCCGTAGAGACACTACACCAATCCGCAGTTTGCCTTTACTCAGTCAAAGAAGCTTCTCATCCTCTGCTACTCCTCTCTTTGTTCCACTTCCTTATGGGAATATTGGAGGTGAAGAAGAGGAAAAAAAAAGAGAGAAGAAGATGTAGAGAATGGAGAGAGAGAGAGAGAGAGCGTGTTGGGTTACAGGTTGTGGTTAAAGACCTGAGAGTGAACACAAGTCACAGCTTTGGTCATAGAAGTAGGTGATGTGTGTGTGTGTGTGTGTGTGTGTGTGTTAAAAGAGTAAGAGAAAAAGACTGTAAAAAGAGAGACAAAAGGCATGTGCATGTGAATATATGAAAGTGTGCTTGTGCGTCCGTCCATCTCTACTCTACTGGCACATGGAATAAACATGCTCCTCTTGACAGAATATCAGGGGGCTCCTCTCCCCACCTCCCTCTTTCCTTTCTCCTCTCTTTCTCAGAGATGAATCCGCCTCAAAATGATCCTCTTAAAGTGGCAATGGAAGCTGCAGAAAGGATTGTTTGGAACTTCAGTAAAAAGGAAAGGAACAGCTACTTTCAGAAATCTGCTCAATCTGTTTGAGTTAGGGTTAGGTTTGTTTTTACTAACTACTCTTTTACTAACTACTCTTTTACTGACTTCCTCTTTGTCACCATCATCTCTCCTGCAGTTTAATTCAACTATAGGAAGGATGTTGGAGTTTGGAGCACAATCAACTTCCTTGACAACATGAACAGGTCAATAAGATACAGACAGATTCCAACACTTTCTGACAATGTTTAGCTACAAAACAAACAAGCAAATACATAATGCCCACTCACCAACACGCACACACAGGTCGGTTTATTTGCTTTCAGTTTGTGTTAATACAGGAAGTGGCTTCTTTTTTTTTTTTAAATCCAAAAATTTGAAAAAAAAAGAGAGAGAAAAGGCTCATAAGGTTAAAAAACTCAAACACAGCGGGGTCCAAAAGTCCACAGAGTCCACTACCAAGAACTGTTTGTTTTCATAATTTATCAAAAACTAATACAATGTTTTATTCAAGAATACATTATTTAGTGTGATACAAAGTGATACAAATGTTTTTTCTTTTTTTTTATCTTTGAGAAATGCTCGTCTTGAATTGAGATATACCTGAATACCTTGTTCACACACCATTTGCTAAGGTTTTCTCAAATTTGATAAATGATGAAACAAAAGAGTTCTTGGTAGTGGACTCAGACTTTTGGACCCCACTGTATGTCCTAGCTGTAACAAGATTCGTCAAAATCGGTGGTGTAGCAGTTATAGCCTTTCAAAGTTTGAAAATGTGACCTTTAATTATAGCGTCTCTATCAGGACAAGCGGTGCTATGTTTTTAAACACCAGAACACAGGCGCCAAAATGCGTCTTCCCTTCTAGATTCGCCAAAATTGGACCAGTGGTGTCTGAAATATCACATTTTGATCTTTAATTTTAGCACCCCCTTTAGATCAATCAATTGGATCTGTGTAGGATTTGTGTAGGGAGTTTCACAAACTCAGTGTAGGAGTTAGGGCCTTTCAAAATATTTTACCTTTAATTATAACACTCCCATTAGGCCTATAAGTGTCGAGTAAACAAGGTAAACAAAATGCTATTCAAACTCCCTCACAAGCTCTAAACACACCAAAGCACATATATAACACGTATCACAGCTTACACTCTAATGTCTGTTTTGTAAACGTTGTTTATTCATTTATCCGTCTTTCTTTCCCTCTCATCTCTCTACCCCCTTCTGTCTCTCCTTCGTTCCTCCTCTCTCTGGGCCATCCGTGGAGCGTTCATGCGCTCTGACGACATGCACTGCTGAGTTCTCAACATCTTGTCTCGTCACGGCAATTACACACACACACACACGCACACACACACACACACACACACACGCAAGCACACACATACACACACACAAAACATTTAACACACTCAACACACTCAAAAAGTGCTACAAATATCACTTATATTGAACAAATCCGGGTACATCATAACGTTAATGGTGATATCACCAACAAAGAGAAACTTTCTGTTTATTCAGAGTGAAAAAGAACAACTCAATATTTTGTAGAAAAACATTGTACGAAATCATGTAACTCAGTATGAATAATCCACACATACATGCTTAACTTTGACCTTGGTTGACCTTCCCTATCCAAAATAGATAAACAATCACTGACTGCCTCACAGAAGCATAAGGGGTATCAGCGAATTCATGAGTGAGCGACTAGGTGAGTGAGCAGGTGGTTTGAGAGGTCAGGGCAGGGACCAGTCACTGACCCCGTCCATACTACTGTGAAAGGATAAGGGTTAATTAACAGCAGACTTTAATCGCCTCTGATGAATGATTCATAGCATCCTGGAGTATAACCAGTATTTTAAACACATGAACGGAGCCAGACCAGACATGAATTATTCAGGCCCTATGCAACCTAGCACTGTTCTCACATTGGGCGCTAACAGAGACTAATTTCAGCTTGCCAGCATGTAGCTATCATGTTGAAAATTGACAATAAAAATGTAATGTATTGCATTTTTATGATGGATCACAAAATTTGAGAATTTGACCAGAAAGAGAGAGAAGAGATGGAGGGTGAAGAGATAATGACAATATCAATTTCCTGAAATAAAGTGACCGTGATGCAGAGTCATTATTCTGCAAAACGAGAGACAACGGGAGACAAAGAGGAATGGTAGAAGACCTGAGAAAAATAGATGAAGAGAAATAGAGAGGGTGTGACTTTGGTCAGCTGAGATTTACTGTCTTATCTGTGACTTCAGCTAACAATAAGTCACCCACTAAGCAGCTTTGATATATTCTTAAAATCCACGGGCCTCTTGTCTCTGCTATTTCAACCCATCATTCAACCCCTCACACACTCCTTAGATAAACTGAGCTTCAGCCCTCAAAAACATGCAGTTCTTCAATGAAAATACAGAAATGGTACAACAATGACGATGAAGAAGAGAAACTCAGAGTCTAAGGGGGGAGGAATTAGGAAAAAGACAAGGATGCAGAACGTAGAGTGAGAAGATTTGTGAAAAGACGCCATAGAGCCAACAAAGAACCTTTACCAAATATGAAGAAAGATGCAGCAGCCTCAGCTGGTGGTAAATTATACAGGGCACCTTTCAGTCTGTGATAAAGGTTACAGCGAAGCAGCACTGCCCAACAGCCACCATTAGACATTTAATAACAACCTCTGATGAATGGTCCACCTTATCAAGTGATCAGCCGAAGAGATCAATAACCAATCATGAACGCATAGTTGTAGCCCATGGTTGTTTCTCTGTGTACAGTATGTGTAAGAGAGAAAGATTGAGCATTTCAGTTTACCAACCCACTCCAGCAGTGGCTAAATGAAAGGGTGTTAGCCACAATATAAAAACAAATGAGGCCACCTCACTTGTGATGTGTGGAGAAAGAGAGAGAGAGAGAAAGCTGGGGGGGGAAAAGCCTGAGGGTGAGAAAAGAAAGGAGGATGGGTGAGACTGTGTGGGAGGAAAATAAAAATAGTGTGGCAGAGAGATTTGTTACTGTAATTGTGTCCAGGGCACTTGTTTACTCTGCAGCCAAGACAGGTAGAGACTTCAGATTAAGGGTACAGATGGATAGATCCGTGTGAGAGACACAGATTATGAAATGGATGGTTAGATTATACATTTAAACCAAATGGAGGAAGATGGATGACCAGTTAGCCTGTTTTTTGACAATGTAATTCTGTGTATGTCACTTTCACGTTAAACTAAATAAACTAAAGGTAACGTTACATCAAAACAAACAAAAGTGACAAAAACGTCTCTAGGACCATGCGATTTTGTGGATCTGTAGTCATGGTAACGTAACCTCTAGACGTTCTAGGCATTAGCTAACTATGCATGCCACTATGTTTTAGCCTGGCAGGAAGGTAGACACGTTCGTGAAAAGATCATGTCAAAGAAGAAAAGAAGAAAAGCCACTGACATTCGGTCATTTTTTCAGTGATGAAGCAACATAATTTCCTCCAATGTGATGATCTGTCTAGCTAGGTACCTGCTAGTCAAACATGAAGTTAACTAACGCTATCGATACGTAGCGTAGCTAAAGTCTTCTAGCTAACGTTTGGTGAGTTAACCTTAGCTAGCATCAGATTGAGAATAATGATCCCTGTATCTGATATTCCCTTTCGATAATCGTTGGTTTTATATGACATTACTGTTTAGATATGTTGCGATAGTGATCAACAAAGTTACCATTGTATCGTAAATTATCTTGGAGTTAGCCAATCTGAATCATCTAAAAAGTTACCTATTGACAGCCATCAACGTTGAGGTGTTCAGATTAACGATATTGTATTCCTGTTTTTTGCCCTTTGGCTTCCTAGCAGTAAAACTATTTGGACCCCGAAAAGATCTTCAAATATTAGAGGTGCCAAATATGCCAAATATCGTAATAATATCGTAAAAAAGCAATTTTCTTTTCTGGAGGAGGACCAGACCTCCCGCCTTACTTCTTAAATTTTAAACTACGGTACTAAGTCAGTGCTGTTTTTTGAGATGAGTATCACAGGGCTGGGGAAAAAGAATGAACAATATCCAGTTAACATACAGCATACCTGCACCGGTGCATTTTCATAGCATTGCAATTCTGGAAGCCAATTACACCAAGATAAGCGAATGTCTGGAACACGGTTCGGGGAGGCGAGATGCCATATGCCTCAGTGTACATGAAGCTGTTCTTATGAGCTAAGTCAAATTAGGCATACATGAACACATGATGTTTTCCTGTAGCTGTGATCACATGAACCTTCAGAATTGTGTGTGTGTGTGTGTGTGTGTGGGCGCACGTGTGTGTTAGTGAGCATTGTCCAGTATATCAGACAGCCCCTGTCATGTTCATGTCGCAGCAGTGGGGTATAGGAGGTGTTCTTGTCTCTGAGTGATGCGATGGCATGGACAGCATGGTTTAAGAGCTAAAAGAGGGTCACTGATGTCTCGCTTCACTATCTCGCCCTCCGTTTCCCTCCTCTCTCTGTTGCCCCTGTCATCCCTACTGGATGATCCCTCGCTCTCTGTTCCACCCCGGCTGTCTTTCTGTCCTTCGTCACGGGTTGCTGTGCTCCATTTCTTTTTTTCTACATCCTGCTCCATGTTGAACTCAACTCCTTTGAACTGATTTTCTTTATGTTGTATTCACGGTCCAAAGGAAGAAAAAAAAAAGTATTTGTAAACTGCAAAAGTAAAACAGCAAGATATTTAGAGAGGAAAGCATAGGTCCCAGTCCAGCCCAGCCTTGTCCCTGAGTGTTTAGTCCCGGGGGGATAGGACATGCTGGGAGCCACTGGGAGGGTTACCAGATCCATCTCCTGTCATCATTTAGATAGACCGTGACCTCTGAGCAGCCAGAGGAATACCGCTGCTAAATTATTCAGCATGTACTTTTCTTCGTTGGTATCTGTGTGGGAATGAATGGATGTGGGTATGTGTCTGGGCAAGTTGGTGTGAGTGCTTGAATGAATTGGTGACTATCTCTGCAACCCCTCTATCCTTGGGGATACACCTCATGACTGCCATTTGCAAATGAAATTCCATCATGCATAGATATCATCTGTGGACATCTAGATACAAATATCTACAGCATCTAGCTGGGTGTAATGCAGTGACAGGTTGGGTGTGTATTTTACTTATCTGAAATGACCAAGGAAGTAAATGTACCATGTGTGCCTGTAAATGTTTGCCCATATAAATGCCAATGACCTGACATCACATCATCATATCTGCATTAAAAATGCTTGGATCATTGTTTCTTTCCCTCAGTCTTTTTTATATTTAAAATGGTAATCCACAAGATTCATGTTTTTATTTGTTTGGCAGCATCTTTGGTGATAAGCAGTCGTTGCTGTGGTGTTTTGCGCTGCACTTCCCAGAGATCACTTTTCAGGCAAACACCCAGTCAAACAGTGCCACCAGTACGGTGATGTCTGTTTCCTTGGATTTGTAGTTGGTGACGTTTGAGTTTCTGTAGGTACTGGTCTTTTCTTTATTTATCACTGGTCACTAACACTGCCTGTACCTGACAGCCTGACAATGTTCAGAACAGCAAATATAAAAGGATTCACAAACAGGATATTGGTTGAATAACTATTGTGTTACAGCAATTGTTAATCAAAATTTCAAACGGACCTTTTATTTCTAAGAAAATGTTGCAGATTATGACTTCAGGCTCTGACTAGCCATCTGACAGTACAGCTCTTCCAGACCGGGAGACGCAGCGTTGTCTCCCTCTGCGTTTCTCATGTACAAGAGGTTGAGAACGCAGGTTTCCTGGAGGGAGCAGCAGGTTGTTGGGACAGACAAGGGCTTTAATTAATGCTCAACGTGAGATAGAGATGGGGTGTGTCTGACACAGTCGCTCTGGAGGGGCTCAGCAGCTCCTTTTGATCAATAGGTAATGACAGGGTACCATTCCTCTCCCTCTCTCTCTAGATCTCGTTCAACTTCATAGCATATCGCTGTAATTGTACGACCGCGTCTCCACAAGTTATGTTACTCATGCATTAAAAGCTAACACCACTTAAACTACAAGCTTTTGACATCTTATACATCGAGAAACATAACTGAGATGTGTACTGTATAGTGATCTGAAGAGGAAGAGGAAGGAAGTGAAGAGGTGGCATTTAAATATATTGGTCAGTATTTTCATTTTGTTGAACAACCAGTTCCACAAGTCCATGACAAAATATCTAATTACCGAATACCAATACAGATATGAACTGAAGTGATAAATCATTATTTACTGATGTGAGAGGGCTTACCTAACCTGAGTTTACCTAACAGAGTGTTGGTAGAATTAAAAATGTGAGTGTCAGGGAGAGAGCCCTCTCAGTATGCTTGACCATGCAGTAGAGGGAGAGCAAGGGACGAGTGCAAAGAAGAAAGAGAGCGCAAGAGCTGAAGGAATGAGAGGCAAGTAAAACAGCAGAAAAGGGAGCAGATGCAGAGAACTGCACAGTAAGACAACGGACAAGACAATGGAGAGATGGAAATTGTGCAGATAATCTATGGAGAGGTAAGTGGAGGGAGGTTAAAGGATGAGATGGAATCGGCACCTGGAGAAGTAAGGGACAGGTAGAGGAGGGATGCCGTGAATCGGAGGGGAGGAGGGAAGGGAAGAGTGGAGGGAGGGTGTGGAAAGCAAGACAGATGACAAATTGTGATTAATAGATGGGGTCCGGGGCAGCAGTGTGGAGCGCTGCTCATTAATAGAGAGAATTAGAGAGGGTGTGCAACTCAATCTGCACACTGTCACTCGCAATCAAGGACCATAATCAGAACTGCACACAGACAGAGGCAGATGTGCAGACGGGTGTGCACGCACACACATGCGCACGTTTGTCTTACTATACTTGTGAGGACCTTGCATTGACAACAGTCATTCCCTAACCCTTAATCCTAGCCCTGAACTGTCCTGAACCCTTACCCTGGGTCAGGAGGTCTAAAACTCAAACTGGTTCTCACAAGGACAGAAGTATAACAACATGCACACACACACATCATGTACAGTATGGGTAAGCATGACTAATGTAGATGATTCAAATCTGTTTCACACACACACACACACACACACACACACACACACACACACACACACACAAAATGTCATGTTATACACCATGAAACTATGACAACCACATTTCAATTACCCTCACTACCACTCCATACTGCCCAATCTCTCTCGCTCTCCCTCTCTTCTGACCTATGAGATTTTAGGTCAGGTTAAGCCCTTTCCACAGCCACTTAATTCGCCCGTTGCTGTGTCTTGCTGTGTTGATAACTCCTCTGCCTTGCCATGTGCTGGTTAATAGGGTGGTAACCTCTCTGATCACATGTTGGCTTTCTGCTCATGCCCTGATTGGTTTTACTGACTGCGCTAAACAGGAGCTGTGACTGTCGTGCTAGTGGATCACCTCTGTCCACCCTTATCTATCTCTGCGTGCCGCCGTCTGGAAAGCAGAGTGTATCAGCTGGAATGGGTCATTCATGGAATCCATTGACCATAAATTTAGGGCAACAGGGTGGCCTAGTGGCCTACACAGACTAACCAACTAGATGACTTGGGTTCAAGCCCACATGTCAGCAAGCATCCACCTTGCTGACATGTCCTTGAGCAAGACACTGAATCCCTTCCAGCTCTCAGCTGTGCTGCTCCGTAGCCGACCTTGCATTCTGGCCTTCCCGGAGGGGACAAACATGAAGAGGATTTCACCTAGCGGCATGAATAAAGTATCACACATATCATACACATTTAATGTTAATTTATTATAGAAACATCCCATGTTTTGGTAACCTGTACAAACCGCCTTTACTGAGAGCAGCTCTTGACTTCAGACTTCATTTCACTTCAGTTTTTCCTGGACTTGTTTCAGTAGCTTGTTGATTGGAGCCGGGTCAGTGGACCTTTGTGTAAACAGCTGTGTCCCAAGACTTAACCCGGCAACCCTCTGGTCTTCCATCCTTACCTTGCTGTAAGGCCACCATATCAATCATCACACAGCAGCTCAGACACCTGAAGGTCAGAGAAGAGAAAAAAAAGATATCAAAGTCCAGGGCAAGGGAGGAGATAAGTCCCCCAATCCCCTTGCGTTCAGTGCGTTCACACTGCAAGCAAGACAATCAACAAGTCACCAGAAGCCCATTCATTTCCTATAGAGCTGAGCAACCAGGGAAACACGGCCAACGTGTGGACGGTCAACAAGTTTGTTCAGTTGAGAAAAATTTGCAATCATTGGCCAATCATATTTGCGCGCTTCCTTGTTTCCCTACTGATATGATTTAAGTCTATGAACAATAGTACTGCCTGGTACACAGCGGGCGAGAAGATGATTACAAATGTCTCAGAAATGATGCTTCCGCTGTTGGGGTCAATTTTATTTATTATTTTTTCCCAGTTTATTTTTTATTAATGGTACTCCGTGAGGGCTTGCCAGCTAGCTGTGTTAACTTGTTAAAACGACATAATGTTATGGCAGGCAAACACAGCAGGCAAAAAAAATACATGATTTGCCTGGTCAAAACTTTGTAGCTGCAGACCACAACGTAGATGTAATCGGAGCCTCGCACACAGCCCACAACAGGACCCATCAACCAAGTCACTTGCAGTGTGTACGCCCTTTCACACCTAATTGGGCCAAGAACCTATCATGAAATAATCCCCGGTAAAATTCAATATGCGACAATAAAAGGTAATGTATTCCTCAATATTAATATTAAGCATTTTCCACCTGTAAACTTAAACCTAAATTACAGACAGTAAAACAGACGGGATGACTTGGGAGACAGCATGCAGTGTTAGGAACATAAAATAATATAAGGACTTTACAGTGGGAGGAAACACAGAGGCTCAGAGACAGATATTACCGCTGCACGGCTTATATATTTATCGGCTTAGTTAATATTTCATAGGGCTCTAAAAACCTCATTCTCTCTAAATTGTCCTCCCCTCTTGGCAATAATAATTTAAATGCAGGAGGGCTCGGTGTCAGCAGGGTGTTATAGCCTACATGTACATTTTATATGTGCGAGTGTGCACGCATGCATGCAGGCAATCGCAGGCACACACACACACACATCACACATCAACACATGGACGTGGATGTAAGCACAGAAGCATATTACCCATACTGTAAACACAAATCAGAAGATTGTTTTAGCTCTACCTTTGATGTGCCAAATTTGTAAAATGGGGAGACCACACAGCTTCCCACTTACTGACAAGCAGTAGTTATTTTCTATCTCCAAAATGTAAATGTGACTAGAGGCTTGGCATCTGCCTGAGGGCTCAGTCTGCTGACAGTATGCATCCTGGGGAGTGATCTATTGATCCATATTCAATATCTGCTACACTCTCCTGCTCAGTAAAGTTGGGAGATGAATAAATAAAGAGTAGAACTGACAGTACATCCAAGTACACTTGTGCCTCAGAGGACTGAGAGCTGCCTAAATGCTTTACTTGTCTGTATCTTGTGTAAATGGCCCCAGACCAACAATTCTGGATCGCTGTAATAAAGATTAACAGTTCAGAATTTCTGGTCGAATGTGTTTTACAGTTTCTACTGCTGAACGTCAACATTTCTGATACAAACTGCTGAATATAAAACATCATTGTCAGCACTGTGGTGAGATAGTGACACAAAGAAACACTTTAAATAATCCATTACAGTACAGTATTACTTATTACACATAACGCATTAACACCAAAAAAAAAAACAAACATAAAACAATTTGCACATTTCAAAGCAATTTATGACTCCTATGAAGGTATATGGTTTGTGGGATAGATAGATAGATAGATAGATAGATAGATAGATAGATAGATAGATAGATAGATAGATAGATAGATAGATAGATAGATAGATAGATGATAGATAGATGATAGATATATATATATATATAGATAGATAGATAGATAGATAGATAGATAGATAGATAGATAGATAGATAGATAGATAGATAGATAGATAGATAGATAGATAGATAGATAGATGATAGATAGATGATAGATATATATATATATATATATAGATAGATAGATAGATAGATAGATAGATAGATAGATAGATAGATAGATAGATAGATAGATAGATAGATAGATAGAGCAACAGAGTAGAGAGAGGAGACCGAGAGAGGGACAGAGACAGACAGGGAGGGTTGTCAGTAGCAATATGTCTTTCACCACTAATGAGGTCTGAAAGCTGGAGAAACACAGACGTTGACAACAACCCTGAGAACACCACTCTCCTCCTTTCACCCTCTCCTTTTCACTTTGCCATTCTGCATGATGTGTGTCAGTCTCAAATCTGTAGCCTTACTCACACTTCAGCCTCTTCACACCTGCTCTTCTCCCTAACAGAGCACCGGAGTAGTTACATCTTATTCAAACTTGAAAATCTCAGCCCTTATTTGTCCAAGCAGGAGTCTGCAAATCAATTCTTCTGCTGGCTGGATGACTCTTTAGATCTGTAGGCTATAGTGATGATAGAAGACATGTTAGAAGGATACTACACAAATCACAGCAGAACTATAGGAATAGAATAGGAATAGAATATTATAAGAATATTATAGTGACACCATAGGAGATGAAAATCCAACCAAGCGTGATAAAGTCGCTGTAAATCCACAAATGAGTATTACAGTCACACTATAAGTCCCTATAGGAACCTTAATATGTAACCTAACCCTATCGTCTAAATAAATGTTAAATATTTGCAAAAACAAACAACTGTTAATTAAACTATTAAACAGATTTAATCATTTAATTTGTGAAAAGGTCACGGCAGGATGGGACGGTGTGTGTGCGTGCGTGTGTGTGCGTGCGTGTGTGTGTGTGTGCGATCGAGGGAAGGCGGGAGGGGGGGAGCACGAGCCGGCAGACACCGAGGAGAGAGAGAAGCAGTGACGGGAAATACAACAAGTGAGGGAACTGTTGCTCTGCTACAAAGTGGCTCTGCGTGGGATTTCGATATTGCGAAAGTCTGTCAAAGTACTTCGATTATTACCAGATTATGTAAAACTTCACAAGGAAGCGCCGCGCTACTTCCTACGTGCGTGTTTTTGTATTTTATTTTATTTTATTTGTTTGTATCCATCCCGCGTTTGCTTGCACCGCCGGTCGAGGGAGAGCTGCCCCGGGCGTCTGGAGGGTCAGGTCATGCCACCGCGCAAAACCCGGACTACATGTTGGGAGTCAAAGTGTTAGTCGGACTTGTACTGGAGCGAGTGAAGGCGCTCAGTCTGGGAGGATTTGTTTGCCTTCGCGTCTGTCCTGGGGACCAATATTCCTGCGGCGTTTCCATCTGAAACGTGGGGAAGAAAAAAAAACAACCCCTGATCTCTGGGCAAAACACCAGGAAGGTGAGTTTGATTTATTTCTAGATGAGTTTGTCAGAAGTTTGCCGGTGGCCTGTCCTAAAATCGTGCTTTCGCGTTGTTGTCATTACATCTCGACCAGTGATGAGATAAAAATGTAACTGCCCGTTTTAATGACAAAGGCTTAAATTAAGATAGTTCATTCTCTAAAATGAATCGAGGTGTTAACGGATAATCCCGTTGTATGATCCCATTTTCCCCACAGCATTTTAAATTGCTGAATATAAAATTTAAAAACTCAAAGCTCCTGGATGATCAATTTAATTGTTTACAATTTTCATTCATTTTATGTTACAATTTATGATGAAGAAAAGTAATTATTTTTTCCATAATAACTAAAGGACTTGATTTTGTTAATCCATAGTTTTTTTTTAATATATATTGTGTGTATGTGTGTGTGTGTGTGTCCTCTTTTCCTTTAGATTACCCCACGTATAGAGATCCAGTGATTTCTGAAGCGGTGATCTGCTGTGATACCTGAGATGTTCTCTGCTTCATCAAACCTGCCAATAAAACAAGAGAGAGTTTTCACATGGAATGCAATTTTCTCTGTACTTTCAGACCACAATTGACCTTTTTATTATCTTTGGCCCACAAACAAATCTGTCGTTTGAATTGAGGAGTAGACTGCAGAGATAAATCTGATGCAGGCTCCCTCTCAATAGAAAAGCGCGAGCCCTTTAACACAAGCACAAGCAAGGAGGAAGGAAGAAAAACAAGAGATTTAGCACTTTCCTTGTCCTTCTCTATTCATTCTTGGACAGACAAGTGAGCGCCCTTCCCTGTATGTGGTGGGTGAGATGAACTCCAGTGGGAATACTGTAGACCCCACCTGACAGCTCCCTGCCTGAGCAAGAAAGAAAGAAATTCAGCGGAGCTTCTGCTACCACAGTGCTGGAAAAAAACAATTGTTTGAGATCCAGCATCTCAGCTATGATGTGCATTTTGGACAAAATTGAAACATGTTATTTTTGGCTTTGAATGTGATGTAACATTTTTAAATAGGTTAAAGGTCCTCAGACACTGTGAAGCAAAGGAAATAGAGAAATCAAAGGATACAACCAAGGAATGGAAAAACCTGTTTGTCATTCTCCCCCTGACTTCTGATTTTCCCAACTCTTGCCCGAGACTCGGCTGTCCCGCTCCTAGAATAGCCCCTCTTCTTCCCTCTACCCCACACTATCACCCATTTCCCTCTGCCCTCATCTCAATCCCCTAGTTACTTTCTACCCAGAGTTCATTCTGGCCGGCACAACCATTCCAGCAAAGGGGGAGGAGGACTTCCTCACGCTGGCCGCCTCCCGGCTCAGCCGCAAGAAACGTGTCATCGGGGCTGGAGTTGGCGTGGCCATGGTTCTGGTCCTGCTGGTGGCCATTCCCTTATTGGTGCACACCACAAAAGGGGGCGGGTCTGGAGGTGGGGGCACCCATTATGAGATGCTTGGTAGCTGCAAGATGGTGTGTGACACTTTCACCCCCCCACAGGGAGAGCTGACTGCTGTCTCCCCTCAGCCCCCTGACTTCCCAGGGCGGAGGGGCAAACCTGGGTTCCGTGGGAGCCCTGGACTCCCTGGTCCCCCTGGTCCCAGAGGGCCCCCCGGAGAGCCTGGCAAACCGGGCCCACCTGGTCCTCCTGGGCCTGGACCGGGTGGCTACGTTCCTTCCTTCTACAGCCCCAAGATTGCCTTCTACGCTGGCCTCCGGAAACAGCACGAAGGCAGCGAGGTGCTGAAGTTTGATGATGTGGTAACCAATGTAGGGAACTACTATGAGCCAAGTACTGGCAAGTTCACCTGCCCTCTGCCTGGCATCTACTACTTCACCTACCATGTCCTGATGAGGGGTGGTGATGGGACCAGCATGTGGGCTGACCTGAAGAAGAACGGACAGGTGAGACAGTGGTGTGTGTGTGTGTGTGTGTGTGTGAGTGTGTGATGTGTTGGTCTCTCACTTTTAACACAACAGATATTTCATCTGAGAGTTGGGTCTTTTGCCAGTAACTCTCGGTCTGCAACTAATAACAAACCAAAAAGTGAATTGAATTGTGGGTAATATTATGTGTGCTGGATAATAAGATTTTGTCAATATTACTCTGTGCTGCCTATTTGTACTACCACTCTAGTAGTAGTTAAGAGTTGACAGCACCATAATGAAGAATTCAATTCAGGGAAGAAAAAGAAAAGTCTAAAACATGTGGCTCATAAAAAGAACAATCAAACGATCAAATTGTTATTCCCTGAGAGCAGAAAGAGAGGAGAAAAACTCATTCAATATCTCAATCCTGATTTGGGTAAGAACTATCAACACCTGTTTAATAATGCAACAATCATTTTCTCTGGATGTCATCAAAAAGCTTTTGAAAAGTTTCCCAAAGACATTGGGCGATTTTTTTTTAATCGGAGGACAAAGACAAAATGAAGGCTGGAGAAACAGAAGTGTGACTAAGGAACTGCGTGTTTCACTACATGGAAGGTAAAAACTGTAATTACTTGTTACAATTTGCAAACCAAGAGAGAGAGAGAGAGAGAGAGAGAGAGAGAGAGAGAGTGACAGCTACGCGATCAAGAGGATAACGATCATCCATATCTCGGTGGAACGAAGCCAAAATGCAACAGCTGGCTACTGTCCTCTGAGGAACTCCGACTTTAACACTAATAAATAAACAAGTACAAAAAAAAAATGCCTGGGAAAAGCCTTGAAAGCTTCCATCTGGAGAGCCACGACAAGCTTGAGGTATTAAACCCTCACTCTGTTGAGGAGCTCCGATTCTGACACGTGTGCTGCACAACAGAAAGAGCGACATCCTGGGGATTACCAGAGAAGAAGTAGAAACTTGCTCTGCGTGTGTTACGAGCCAAGTTGGGCTGAGGGTTCGACGGTGCGGCAGAGGTTTCCTCCACACATAATTTACACGGTACATGAACCGACAGCAATATGCTACTGAGCCAGCCGTGACCCTGCTGGGCTTTTGTTTATTCATGGCAGATTGCTGTGTGTTGCCAAGTCGAACCGTGCATTATAGAATCTCCATCCTCAGCCACTTTAAATACGCAGGCCCACAGACATGCCAGTTGAAGAGCCAATAGCGTGGAGGCGGGCGGGGGGGGGGGGGGAAGGTTAATGGAGACCGTTTGAACAGTTTGAATGGCAACACTCTTTCACTATTACTACGCCAAAAATGGCAAGTTTCAAATTATACCTTATTAAATGAACATTTAAAGTGATGGTGGCATAAACTTTGTGCATTGGCATTGATGTGGTAATGACCCGTCTTTTCTTATATATATATATATATATATTTATTTAAACAAACATGGTCAAATTAAATGTAATGCCAGGCGCAGTACATTTGAACAGATTGTTTGTTTTTTATTGCTTTGTCACTGATTCCTGACATTCTCTCCCAATACACACATCGTAACATAGGTCTTTTATGTGACTGCTCAAGTCTATAAAATAGTTCTTTTTTTTCTCCCCATTTTATTGATTTGACAGGGTGTGTGTAAAGTGCACGGTAAAGAGGACAGACAGGAAAATGCCAGATTTAATTAGGGTGACTTGGATTGTTGGATGCCTTCACAGACATTGTCATTCCTGTCTTCTCCTGCTGTTAAATCTTTCATAGCCTTTAGATGAGATCTTCTCCCCTCCACCTGTGCCCCTCCTTTACACACACACACACACACACACACACACACACACACACACACACACACACACACACACACACACACACACACACACACACACACACACACACTTTTACCGTCCACACTTTTAGCTTAGCTATTGACTTCTTCCCCATTAATTATCTTTTCCATCAACTAAATTATTTAACCCAATTCAGTGCTGATCTTGCCCTCGTGGTTTCATTCCACTCACTGGTGGCTCTTTGCCGTGAATAGACAAGTGAAGTAGCAGAGAGAACCAGTTGGGTCAAAGAGGAAAACATTGAGGAACAATGAGGAGCATTGTAAAACTTGGGATTTTCAGTGAGCAACACGGTTAGAGCAGTTACATTTAACAGTATATATAGGATATTTATTAATCAGTTATTTTCTGTGTGGGAAATTTGTCCATTATGATCTTTATTTTGTTTATTTCGAACCACAGGAAAATTGAATGAATATAAACTATATTTCTCATTTATTATTTAGAATTTGACAATGCATGAGGACATGCATAAAAGACTGTTGTGTGTGTGTGTGTGTGTGTGTGTGTATACATACTCAGATTGTGTTGATCAATGTCTTGTCAAGGGGAGCTGATAATAAGACACATCCTGGGGAGAGATTACTGAAAAAGGAGGCAGGCCACAGACAAGTGGGCTGACAGAGAGATCAAGGAATGAGAGAAAGATGGATGGATATTCAGAGGAGAACAGACAGAGGAGGATAGGACAGAGCTATAGGGAGGTGACATGAGAGGGTCGCATCGGACCTGGGTAAGGAGGACAGATGAGGAGAGGAGGAAAGGAGAGGGAACAAAGCAATGTAAGGAGAAGAAGTGTTGATATAAAACAGGAGCTGATCTCAAGTTTACATGAAGTTTACTCAATGAGAACAATCTTCTTCACTCTCCATGTCCCATAACTCATCAAAAGATTTGTGTTGAGGTAGATGACCTTTTCAATAGATATATAATTCACAACCAATATGTACTTTGCCCTTTACAATTATGAGCAGGCAGTGGGAGTATGAATATTTATAGTTGGCCCATCTGGGCGGGTCAGTTTGGGAACGGCCGAAGTCGCATGTTCACGTGTTACTTTTGTTGTTCAGTGCAGTAGAATTTCAACACCTCACCCTGAAAATGCAGCTCTGCTATTGAAACAGAGCAACCTCATTATAAGGCAGTGGCATAAGTTTGGATGTGACCTATCGGAGGATGAGACTGGTGGACAAACTAATACCTTATTAAACCCAGCAAAATGCTCTGACATGTGCTCCACTGTGGCTCTGCTGTGGCTCGGCCTTAAGGATTGAAGGTGTATAGGTTTGAATTAAAAGGTCCCATATTATCCAGTTTTCATGATTTTGTTTTCAAAGTTACTATGGCTCAGGGTAAGTATAATGTTCTGCATGACGTGTCGCAAATAAATATAGTTAAAATTTTAATTGAATTAGATCAATTGAAGGAATTTGGCCCTGACAAGCAGAAAAATCACAATACTGGACCCCGATTAGCTGAGTTTTAGTGCTGCAAACCGGCCTGATTGGACAGATTTCAGGAATTCTTTAGTGAGGGGAGCCAATCACGTCCAAGTCCAGTTGTGTGATGCGTTTACTGGAGTTAGTTTGAAACTGCCTGTAAAAAAGGTGGATTTCTGAAAATGCAATAACTTTCAAACAAAATCAGATTTGAACAATGTCTTCATTAAACATCTTTGAACATATGTGTGTAAATAGATGACATTTTGAATTCCTATAATATGGGACCTTTAAAGGTATAAAGTTTAGAATGAAGGATATATAGGTTAGGATTAAAGGTGCATTGAAGGTGTAGTTATAATGAATGGAGCATAGGTTACAAGGTTAATTAAAGGTCTAATGTAGAATAAAGGTGTACATAGGTTAGGATTATACTGGAGAGTGAACAACCACTGGCTTCTGGAAGTAGGATGAATTTGCTGCCGTTTGTATGGATGAATTTGACACCGTTGTATAAGCTGTTTTCTTCCTTAATGCCATAAATGCTCAACAGAACGTGACACAGTTGGTCTGTACCGTTGTCAAAAAACATCTAGTTTAATCTTTTACATGAAAAACTAAAATCTAAGATACAGCCTGTAAGCTATTACGAAAATTGAATATGCCACTGGAAAGTTGTGGGGATGACAGCTTGGACTCAATTAAGAAAAAAACCTGCCCGCCTCCAGTTAGCAGGTGTGATGTGGCTACTGTCAGAAGTAGAAGCTGCTAATTACAGTATTTCAGACAAGGTCAATTTGGGCCTCATATCACACTTTATTACACAGTAATTATTTATTTTATTTAGGTTGCTTTGTAGCAGCAATTTTTCTACCGATAGTAGTGTGGTGGTAGAAAAAATCAATGTCTAACATAACGGCTTTAGATCATAATGGGGGTTATTTTATGACAAGGTATAAAATTCGACCATTTCAGACAAAAGACAATCAATCCTCTCCTGTACTCTGCAGTCCCTCCTTCATCTTTCATTCATGCACACAGCCATTATTTGTCTATATATTTCTGTTATAATGGCTGAGGCCATTATATTCTGTAGACTAATAAGACCCTGGGCTGTTTCTTACTGTGTTTTGTTATGCCTTTGTTGTGTTTTCTGCTTTCATCCCCATTATATCATTATTTTCCCTCATCAAGGAAGCATGGTTCATTCTGTTTCATAAATAGTAGCATGTCATAGTGATGGCGGTTTCTGCCGAACTAACATGTAAAATGTGCCTTGCATTATAAAAATGTACAAGATCATATGCTATACCAAATGATGTGGTATTTACCTGGTAATGTGTGTTTGTGTAAGGGTGTATGTGTGTACAGGTGTACGGCTCACATCTACATTCAGTGTGCAAATTCAGCTTGTGGCAGTAAATAACTAGTCATTGACTTAGTGGAATATCATTTAACTTCACTGCTCAAGCTCTCCTTTAGTGTATGCACTGCAGGTAGAGCAGTCACAGAAACCCCTTCATATCCAATTAAAGCATCTCCTCTGCCCTCAAAGGTTTCAGTCTAGAGCCAATTAGAGACTTTCTAATCAACATCTTGACACTTTAGGTCTTGAGTGTCATGGCAAAATATTAGCATTTAGTATGCCAATTAGGGTCTAAGTCTGAGGTGCTGGCAAAGGGTTTCATGTCGACCACCATAATAGAAACAGGACGCCATAGTCCTCTGCACACGGATAGAGGCAGAAAGAACACAGCAGCTTTTACAAAATGTGCCATTTCCATTGCTCTTCTTCACTTCATGGAGCTCTCCCCCAGTCCACCCTGAGAGGTCCCTCAGGTAAGTTTAAGAGACCCTCTCTCAATCGCCTCGCTCCGCTCTGAGAGGTCTGTACATCACAGTGAATGAATCCTGTCAGTTTTATTACCAGAGGACCAAGGCACCACTGCAAAACAAAACAAAACTGAAAAAATAACAGACTATATGGACCGCCCACCTCCCCAATCTCATTTCTGCCCCCCCCCTGAAATAGGCACGCTTGATCAGTTTGTTATCCAACAGGCTCCCACCCCATCACTCAAAGCCCCTCTAAAGTTTGGCTTCCTTCACTCGAATCCTGTGCTTGGACTGTTAAAAGTGCATGCAGCTGCTCACTCGTCTGTGTGCTCTCTTTGAAATTTCTGTTACCACACCCTCCTTTTCACCATGTATCCTTCCTTTCTACTTACCCCATGCCCTCCTTCCACCATCTATTTCTCTGAGACAGAGTTCCGATATAAAGATTACGAACACGCAACTTGGGTTGATATTATTTTGACTTGTTAGCATAAAAATGAATCCCATCTGAAATTAATTTGAAATATTTCAACGCTTTAATGTGTCACACAAACCAAGGACGCGCAGCTGAAAATACCGATGATTTTATTGCACATTTAACACTGCCAGTAAATTATTTCTGTGTGGTCATTTCCATCCTCTACTTTCTCCCCCCATCCCCTATTAAATGTTGCCCCCCTAATGAAAAGTGGAGGCAGTGTAATCTTCTCTTTTGTCCCGCGGGTCCTCCCTCTCTCCAGCAGCAGCAGATCAAGTCAGAACAGCGTTGGGCCAACAGACAGAAATTCACTCCCTTGTCGCTATCAATCTCCACTGCTGTTGACAATAATCCTGATTTGCCTTTCTCTCTCGTTTTCGCTCCCACAGCCCCAGCACCTCTCCCCTCTTTAAGAAAACAAGGTTTCACTGTGATTGTTACTGCGAGCCAAAAGTGAGAGTCATCTCCTGGCTCAGAATCACAATGCTATGCAAGGTGACCGTTTGCTTGGCAGTTTGTTTAAAAGGTCCAAGAAAATCAGAACACGTTCCATTTTACAATATTCAATCAATAAAATCATCCGAGATATAACTATAAATGTTAACATGTTAACGCGTATATGATATTTGATGTTAACAAAGATTAAATATGAAAAAACCTGTTTTCCCCTTTAGATTCAGTCACTGCAATTTACGCACAGCGGTTGCTTGTTTACTGTTTGTGTCATTGAAAAAGACACCGATAACATTTAATCCATAATTATACTCAAATTGTACCTTGGTAGTAATATTGATAATCGTGATAATTGCATTTACATCGTGGAACATATTAGGAGTACAGAATAACTAACAGGGTTATACAGGAAGAGAATGCAACCGTGAAGTAATCAGAAACATCATACATTACATGTCAGCATCTCCACTGTCAGAGCCTCGGCTCCTAAGGAAGTCAACCAGAGACAATCATAAACCACATTTGTCCTTTTTGCTGGCAAATACAATTATCTGATGTTCATGTTTAAAGGGCCATCACAATGAGGTGGGGACACAAACCTTTTAACATGCAGGCAGATAGACCCATGATGCCGCTGATATGTGCTTACTAAACAGCAGCAGAGCCTCCACTGGTTGCATGCAGCGCAATGTGGCTGAATTATTTTGACAGGCAGCCTTGTAAGAATCTTGGGCACACATACTAAACAAGATTTAATCATAATCTTAAACCGTATGTACTCAAGTAACCGCAGCCTGTCAAATCCTTCTGAAATGAGCGTGCCCCTCAGACTCATCTGGAAATAATCAGGGGACTGCTGCCATTCAACCATGGCGCAGATGTTGGATCTACAAGATGTCAGAATCTCTCTGCTGTTGTATTTTTCTAAAATCCTATTAGGTCTCCTCAGGGGAGCCATTGGGTCCCTTCACAGTATGGCAATCTACAGTATAGAAAATACCAAATTGTCTCTCATATGCAATGTGTTTGTTTTAGATAGATAAAAAAAGAAGACGTATGTGTGTGTGTGTGTGTGTGTGTGTGTGTGTGTGTGTGTGTTATCCTGACCTCCTGTTACTATTTCATGGGCCCATTTGACCGCTGTAGCCTATCCTGTGCCCCCATTTATTGTGATTGTATGGAGTTATTGAGGAGTTGGAGCTATTAGGGAGGGAGCTGCCATGGCTCTTCGACTACCAATTACCGTAGCCTGTAGCCCTGTAGCCTGCCCTGACGCATCTGGGCTTTGGGAGGGGAGGGGAGGGGAGGGGGGGAGGGGGAAACAGCCGGGGAGGAGGGAGGGGGTCTCAGGAGACCTGCCACAGCAGCACGCCGTTAATCAATCCGATTTAGACCGGACAGGGACACGCTTAGCCGCTGCTCCCGCCAACACTGCCATGGCGGGGAGAGAAAATGTGTGCGTGACCTGCATCTCATTCTAGCGTAAGGACGAAAAAAGATGGATAGATGGGTCTAGAATGAAGAGATAGTGAGGGGGTGGCGAATGGGAGAGGGATGATGGAAGGGGTGTGAGGTGTGGAGGGAGAGACAACAATTAATGGAGTGATGTGAGTTGAATTAAAACAAAGGGAATGTATCGATTCATTTCAGTCTTAAGGAGAGGAGGGAAAAAAATGTTAATCCCCTCTACATGGAAAACAATGCTAATATGGAGAAATGTATCGAGTAATGAATTAAATTGATGAAATGGGCAAGCGTTCATTATTGGACGGAGGAAGAGGAGAGATGGTGAGTTGAGTCTTTGATATGTAAAAGCACCAAGGGGAGGGAGGGGGGGGGGGGGCTTGATGACTAGTGGAGATGATGGACCATATCCTTAGTCAGACCCAAGGCAGGAGACAAGGATGGAGTGAGGGAGTCATATTTGCATTCATTAATATGTATGTGCTTGTGTACTCTATTTTTCACCATTAAATGGATTGTCTGCCTGAATAGTTGATTACTTACCCAATGATAGTGCAATTCATTATAAGCCGATTTGCTTATTGGGCACAGAAACAACTCGTGGACTTACAGGGAGTGGACAAAATAACGGAAACCCCTAACGCTACGTGAATAGCAAGTACCTAGTAAGGAGTAGGGCCGCCCTTTGCCTTCAGAGCAGCTTCAACCCCTTTGGATTACTGTCAGACAAATCCTTTAACTGGGTCTATAGTGGGATATTGGGCCGTTCATCAAGAAGAAAAGCCTCCAGTTCTTTTGAGGGATGAAGGAGGAGGTGGGAATCTACTTCCCGCTCTGCGCTTCCAGATCTTCCCATAAAGGTTCAGTGATGTTTAGATCTGGTAAGTGGTGGAGACCAGGGAAGGTGTTTGACTTCGTCCTGGTACTCAGGAAACCACTCTTGAAATTGTTTTAGCGGTGTGTATGGAAGCATTATCATCTGGGAATATGGGAGCATCATGAGGGAACGTTGTCTGTGATCAAGCAGAGTAATCATCGGACGTAATGACTCCCTCAAGATGGGTGCTCATACCATTACAGATCCATCACCATGTTTTATCAGGGTTGAAGGTATTCTTTGGCTTTCTCCTGACATAAACGCATCTGGATGTACGACTCGTCACACACCATGTTACTTTTAAAATTGCTCGGGAGTCCAGGTTTTGTGTGCTGGCAGCTTAAGACTCGCATGACGCCAAACTTTTGTTCAGCCTGGATCACAGAGGTGTTGATTCAATTCTGAGGCTGTAGCTTTGTGGCGTTTAGCAACTATCCTGTTAAGTGTCTGTCTATTCCTTCATCTTTGCCTTTGATCCATTTTTTCAAGACCGTTCCTCATCCTATATGTAGTTGCCTTGTAATTGTGATTTAGTTACTTCAAAGTCCATACTCCTTATATAGTATTTCAAATATTTTGTCCACCCTTGTGTGTTATACAGTGCGTTACAGACCATTTACACAACATTGTATGGTTGAATACCTCTGAAGTAATCACCACAAGTTGCCAGAAACTGTTGATAGCTAATGGTGCTAATGAGGCATTGGCAGCCTTAGTAGTTATTAACTAATTAACTGTGGCGTTCAGTGTGTGTGTGTGTGTGTGTGTGTGTGTGTGTGCGCACATTCACTGTATTTGCTGCAGTTGCTTCTCCCTGTTTGCCAAATGAATAGAAACATGTGGATCATCAGGGCAGTCCCTATCAGACTCCTCTCTGCAACAGGTGGATCAGGTGTGAGTCTGAAAATCCCCTGGAAAAAAATCAATAGAAGGAGAGAAAGGTTGTGCTCTCGAACGGAGGTTTGAGGTCAAAGATCAGTGCACACCTCATCTATCTGCCCATTGGACAGGAAGGCATCTACACTGATGACATTAAAGCAAGATCAGAGTGAAACAGGAAATAGAATGGCACGAATTTCTTCCGGATAAGTGTGTGGGTGAGTGAGGGTGGGAGACAGTGTTAAGGTAGAAGAGATCAACCTATATTTTAAAATAAATAACTATGGCCAGTGGAAACTGAAGTGGGAAGTCTTTAGTGTCATTATATAATAATAACAATAATATCTTTTTTATTTTGGTATGGTGTCGTAGTATTTGGCAGTTCTGAGATTTTGCCAATAATGTGTCACATTTACCACTATTGGCGTTTGGATGTCTGGATGGTATGGACCACATATAGAAATCCATATCCCCACAGTGTCCCATGACTCAGCCCTGTAATTAACATTTAGATTGCCACGAAAAATTGATGAAACTACAAGGTGATGATTGGCACCTGGGGGTTCCGGGAGAAGACCAAAGCACATCCGGATACAGATGTGAGAAGACTCTTTTTTATCTGTTTCTGTGACTTATCTATGGCATTTCCCATCTTCTCTGTGTCTTTCTCTCAGGTGAGGGCCAGTGCGATCGCTCAAGATGCAGATCAGAACTATGACTACGCCTCTAATAGTGTCATCCTGCATCTGGACGTGGGGGACGAAGTGTGCGTACAGCTAGACGGGGGCAAAGTTCACGGCGGAAACACCAACAAATACAGCACCTTCTCTGGCTTCCTCATCTACCCCGACTAACAGTATACTCACGTGCTTATACTCTCTTTCTCTCATTCTCACACACACACGCACACACACACACACACACACACACACGCACACAAATGCTCCTCTTCTTTCTGCACATAACATGCCATGCTTCCATCATGTAATTTGTCATTCATATGCTGTTCACTCAAATAAAGAGAGATTTGTGTAAAAATGAATATAATACTGTATATATTCCTAGTTAGACATTTACTTCTGATACACATATCTGTGTAATCTTTATTCTGCATCATGTACAGTATGGGTAAGCATGGCTAATGTAGATTCATATCTGTTACACACACACACACACACATACTCTCTTGCACACACAGACACATTAATTGAACTGCTCCTATCAGTTGTTACATTGAGACAAGATGACCGCTTCAGCCGGGGCGGTCTGAAATCGAGTAAAATGATCTCTGAATGTAGACGGTAAATCGAAGTGTGTATTTGGCCACAGCCTTGCTTCTTCGCTCCGAGATGGATTTTCAATACGGCTGTAGACACCAAACAAGAAAAGTCATGAATATATCGATCGGAGCCGATAATACACCCAAACACACCACGGACGTAATCCAGTATGCCGCGTGTGTCATGTGTTCAACCCTTCAGTTGGTGTTGACGTGCACACATGCATATGAAGACTATCGCGTTGTTAGTTTCACCTGGCGCGGCCTCCGACTCCAGTGACGGGGGAAGGGGCGTCAGGTTGTTGGTAACAGTCCCTGAACACACACACGCGCACGCACACACACACACACACACACACAGTACATCAATACTGAGGTTTAGCTGCAGTGTTTTCCCTGAGCCAGAGCTTATGACAGAGCCTCATCATGTCCTGCTAATGAGCTGAGACATCCTCTTTTGCTGCCATCATGGCTCGCCTCCTCCACTGTTCAGTCACACTAATTTGCAACAACCATTTTGTACTTAGCGTGGGGTGATGCAGTTTGTTGTATTAGGATTTCATTTCTGCAGACAAGACCTTCATTTCCAGTGAATCTACTACTGGTGTAAAGATGTTTTTTTTTTTTTAAATGCAGGTGCCTGCGGCCACTCGGGTATTGATGTTTTACATGCCGTGTATGTTTTCTGTGCCTTACATTGTCCGTGTCATTTATGTTCTTGACAACTTACAAGAAGTCCCTCTTTGAGTCCGGGCTCGTGATCGCGCTGTTCCACGCTGATCTCACCAAACCTCTCCACGCGGGCAGTCCACGGCGCGTTTGCGTTCAGCGCAAATGTTGCCGCTCGTTTTTACGAAAGGCTGATACTGCAGATGCCAGACGCTACCTGAGTACATTGACTGTGCATATTTGTATGTAACCGAATGTAACATCCTGTTGTACCTACAAGTCCCGAGATGCAGAGCCAGGTTCTGTCCAAACACCTGTGGCAACGAACAACAACAGAAACGTGTCTACTTTGTTCATAACTCAGAT
Source organism: Hoplostethus mediterraneus (assembly GCA_034670385.1). Classification (NCBI taxonomy): domain Eukaryota; kingdom Metazoa; phylum Chordata; class Actinopteri; order Trachichthyiformes; family Trachichthyidae; genus Hoplostethus; species Hoplostethus mediterraneus. The sequence continues at coordinate 849,038 of JAXDDW010000062.1, forward strand.
TTGCCTCCAGTGTCATGTGTTACCACGGTATTATATAAAATGATTATGATTTTTGTTTCTACATGATGTTACGCCTAGACGGGTACAATGCAAAACTCCTATGAACACATCTATTGTAGTTGTAGTGTCAAGCCGGAGGAGAGGTTCAGTAGTGGCGTACTGGCAGAGATGCACTTTACAGGCCCCGGCTAGGTGGCTTTTCCCAGGTGGAGCTACACCCGGTGAGACTGGGATGTGATCCGTTCTGATCAACAAAATCATCACTGTGCTGTGACTGAAATGACATCTCAACCCCCTGTATACTGTACAGACGAACCTCTGAGCCATGCCGCGTCCTACCCTGCGTGTGCGTGTGTGTTCTCTGGCACTGTTACCTGTTGTTCATGAACAGTATGGATTCATTTGTTGTCGGTGTACTTTGCAAGCTGAGCTGTGTGTATTTGTTATGTATGATATCAGCGTAGATTTACTCTGCCCTAGATGGCCATGAAACACAATAAAAGGAAAAAAAAACGTCAGGATTATTTTGGTGTCGCTGAGTCGGAGTGAAATCTGTGCTTCCTTTAATGCCTCCGTGTAAATGAGAAGAAATAACGAAACCCATCCCAGCAGAACTCATTTAACTGGTGGTGACATCTGTCGCGACGTTCTCGCTATTCTGGTTGGGCTCGTTATTTAACTTGGATTGCGAAGATCCAGTTTTTCAGCAGCGTTTGCTTCTGACTCCAATTTACAGTATCATTCTCAGGTAGTTTACTCAACATGAACAAACCTCTCCCAGTGCTGCAACCGAGTGAACCAAGACTAACCTGTTGTGTCATCAAGCGACTCTTTAGCGTCGCTCCATTGATAGCTAACATGAAACTTTGTGGACACTCACAAGTGCCCGGGTTGATTGTCTGGGGATATTGGGGTATGGATTCTGATCCTGAGTTGATCACAAATATTGACTCAACTGTCCAACATCATAAGAATTACACCGGTGAGTTCTGTTTTCTGGTAGCTTCTCTATTATAAGACACGCTACTGTACTGCTCATTCTCTAATCTCAGCAAACCCCCCTGGTGAAACTGCACCAGAGGTCTCATCTCACCGGAATAAAAACAAGGAGGTGGATCTTTAATTAAAGGTGATAGGTAATACTATTCTGGATGTGAAGGGGTTTTTTTTGTTGCTGAATTTGGTGGGCACAGGAGGCTTGGGAGGTGTTGAATGTGTGTGTGTGTGTGTCCGTGTGTGTGTGTGTGTGGGGAGAGGGGGGTTGGTTGTATCTCACCCGTCTCTCCCCTCTCCGTCCCTGTGCTCTCCCCTAGCAGATTCCTGCGTTAAGTTAATTGGACAGGGAGAGAGGGCTGAGGAGGGAAGCGTTCAGCCCCATTAGCAATCCCCCCGTGGAAGGCTGAGCCGAGAGGATCACAGACTCACAAATAGGAGGATTAAAATAATCAATAGGCTTCACTTTCTCCTCTGCAGCACACGCACCAGACACTAACACACACACACACACACACACACACACACACACACACACACACACACACACACACACACACACACACACACACACATAGAAGAGCAAATACAAACACACAAAATGTGTAGTTTAAGGAATACTAGTTTAAGGAAAACTGGAAACTACGTGCTCTCTACGGTGCTGCATCTTTACTGGGTCATACATAATTTATACATTCACACACACACACACACACAGACAGGCACACACACACACACACACACACACACACATTCTCAGTGTTAATGAAGGTTAACTTATGCCTCTGACTAGATGAGGACCAGTAAAAAGGTCAGAGAGATGAATACAGTCAGACAGCACTAGACTTGCTCAGTATTTCTGTCTTTGTTGAATTTCCCATTTATGCTACTGGAATTTAGATTTATTCTGCTTTTCATCCTTAAGATACTAAAGTATCTTAATAGGTTAACATATTATGATCAATGTTTACACCACCTTGATGTAAAATTGCTATAATGCTCCTATAATATTCCTTCAGGGACTTAAAAGAGTGTTTGTGGTGATCAGTAGTGGATTTATATAGACGGTATTGTACTTTAATTTGCTGTGATATTTGTATAATGTCCATCTAAATTTGATCCTAGGTTTACTATAGCTCTTTTTTGAGGGCATATTTATAAAACAAGAGTGAGCATTAGTGACTCTGCTCTGTCATTGTTTTTGTTTTGTTTTTTCTTTTTTGTTTATTTTTTTCTTTAATCTTTGATCTTGAACTTTATTTGTGACCCTTATTAATGCATTGGCTCGGATTATGGCGGATAGTTTATGATAGAAATATTCTCTACACAACTCCGCCACCTGTTGTACACTCAGTGTCATTACAACATCTGTAATGGCTAACAGTTGTAGTATCATCTCTTGGCCACCAGGGGGCGGGCGACGTCGACTAGTTGTCTGCAGGCAAAGATGGCGGTGCGGAAGAAAGACGGCGGCCCGAATGTAAAATATTTTGAAGCGTCTGATACCGTTTCACAGTTTGATAATGTCCGCGTCTGGCTGGGAAAGAATTACAAAAAGGTATTGTCCGCATTTTTTATAATCATACACACTAAAGTTAGATTTTTTACTCTAAAATGTAGGGAGTACCCTCCTCGGCAAAAGGAGTGACAAAGAGAGGAGGGAGGGTGTGAGATGGGCTGCTGAACATCCAGCTGTTTAATCCACATGAGCCGGAATACAAAAGGATGCGGAGGCAACGTCTTCAGTTGATGCAGGCGTGAATGCCATTATCGCTCTGCGTTATTGTGTCTAAACCTGTCCAAACGTGAGATACGATTTGGCCTGCGAGGATGGATTTTTGCAAAAGGAGTGAAAATAGCCAGCAGCTAACTAGCTAGACTAGCTAACAGTAATGCAGCCCACGGTGCTCAAATCCAGATGTTGCCTTTTTTGTGGCGCGCCTCTCTGTCTGCAGCCGTGGCCCGGTTGGACTTATATTGCGTGTAATGTTGCTTGTCAAACTCGGTGATCAAATAAAATAACGCTTATTTCCTTCAAAATACGCATTTTCTCCACGGTTATTGCCATGTACCCACGTAGCTATATTAAAAAAAAAAAATCCATAATCCAAACAACATAACTCATAATCCAACAGCAGTGCGTCTTCCCTGACATAGCTCACAGTACACACACACACACACACACACACACACACAGAGCATCTTACACCACAGGCTGTGATCCCATGCTTGCCCTCTCTCAAGCTCTGTGTTCTTGGTCCCCTCAGTACATCCAGGCAGAGCCCCCCACCAACAAGTCTCTCTCCAGCCTGGTGGTCCAGCTGCTCCAGTTCCAGGAGGAGGTGTTCGGACGGCATGTCAGCAACCCTCCGCTCACCAAGCTGCCAGTATGTCCTCTCTTGTCTCTCTTGTCACTCGCTCACGCATTCATTCATTCACTCATTCATTTACGCTTCACAGACGTGGTAGCACTTTTCCTTGCCCGATTCACTCTTTGTTTTGTGTCTCTAGATGAAGTGTTTTCTGGACTTCAAGTCGGGAGGGGCTCTCTGCCACATCCTGGCGGCTGCCTACAAGTTCAAGAGCGACCAAGGATGGTAAGAGTTTCATTCCAGCTGGCTTGATACTCATTTCAAACATTTTGAAATGATAGGCTAGAATTACAACATTGAATGGGTTGCTGGCTGTGTTGCCGTTTCGTGTGTAACTCCAGTCTAATTTCCTGGTAGGCGCAGGTTTGACTTCCAGAATCCGTCGAGGATGGACCGCAATGTGGAGATGTTCATGACCATAGAGAAGTCCTTGGTACAGGTGAGTCTGCCTCATGGCTTTTAGTTTTTTCATGAATTATGACCATGACAATTACTGTGCAATTGTGAACATCGTCATCCATTGTAGTTTTGTGAAATTGTGAAGGGGTTTGGGGTTAAGGTTCACTCCTGGACAAACTCCTCCAATTCACTCCTACAACTGTGCTATAATTGCAGTTGTAGTTGTTATTGTTGGTGGACCTACTGGGCCGAGCAATGAGATGAACTAGGATGATTCTGTTTTTGTTTTTACCCTTTTTCCAGTTGTGGAGGCACCACCTAAATGTTTCCCCTGGGGTCTTGCTCATTAAGTCTCTGAGAGTAGGTCTGCTGCTGTGAGACTCACAGTTAGTCATAGTGAAGGGGAGCTGGTCATGTGACCTGACCAGTAATCCTAGTTCAGCAGCCCCAAGAGTCTCCCGGCGAGAGTACAACCCCCACCCCCTTCCCTCCCCCACTCAACTAATTTGTCAAAGCAGTTTGAGTTTCAGCAGAGACTCGTTTTTCATCTGAGGTGACTAAAAGCACTCGGCGGGAACACAATCTTCATTTCAATGGAGAGATATTATTAGTACCATTATAACACGTTTTATATACAGGCTCCCTGGTCCTTTCACTGTCCTCTCTCTATTCATGTATATGTGTGTGTGTATGTATGTATGTAGGCCTCTGTATGTCTCTGCTTCCCTCATTCACACATCTACTCCATTTCTCCGCGCCAGAACAACTGCTTGACTAGACCTGTGATCTACCTGAGCTCTGACATTGAGCCCAAACTGCTGGGAAAACTGAAAGACATCATCAAAAGACATCAGGTATTTTTTTTTTTTTTTTTTCAAAAGTGACATTTTCTTGTAGTAGGCTTAACCAGTGTCTCTTATATGGATGAAGCAAATTGTGAAATGTTGTTTTTAGATGACATGTTAACGTTATGGACTTGCAGGGCTCAGTGACTGACGACAAGGCCTCCAGCTCCCATGTGGTAGTTCCTATTCCCACCAGTCTGGAGGAAGGTGAGACTTTCTCTTTATGCCCAGCATGTTGTATTTATTGCAGATGATTCTTCCGTACTAGCTAGCATTGTGTGCTAATGTCCTCTTCTCTCTCTGGTTCAGAGGAGTGGGTGCGTCCTGTGATGAAGAGGGACAAGCAAGTGCTGCTCCACTGGGGTTATTTCCCCGACAGGTTGGTTCTGAGTTGAAGTGCGGTGGCGGAAAGACTGAAAACTGTTGCCTCCTTATAAAGCCTCAGTATGAAGAATTCTCTCACGCTATAGTTGAACTGGAATGTGTACGTTTGTACAGCCTTCCCACGACCTGTTTTCTAAACAGGTTGCTCTTCCTGTGCTACGTCAGCAAGCCCACACTTGTAATCTCTCCTCTGACCTTACTCCTCTCACCGTTCAGTTATGACACCTGGATCTCAGCCAGTGAGATAGAGGCTGCTGTGGAGGATCCTCCCAGCCCAGAGAAGCCCAGGAAGGTATTTATGTTCTTGTCTTGCTGTGTTGTTTTAAGCGCAGTCCTCTTCATTGTCTCTTGTCTCCCTTTCTCACTTTATAACTCTACGGTCCCTTTGAGCTCTCTAGCCATTGTTTTAAGTACAAAACACGGGCAGTTCACAATGTGTATAGAGTTCATAGCTTCCTAGTTCGGCGTCATTACTCTTTTCCTATTTGGTGCTCTGTGCAAAACATCCAGACAGTGCGGTTGCAGATTGGCACTTGGAGCACCAGTTCAAAGCACAGTAAGGCCTAGTAGGAAGAGCAGCGAAGCTTTCCACTGTTTACAACGCTACTCAGACAATGTTAAGACAACTGGCTAAATTTGCTATCAAGATTTCTGACCCTCTACAAACACAATGAAAATAAAAAAACTCTCCCTCAGAGCTCAACTTGCCTCAGGCGGTTATAATTTACTAGCTTTTGTAGCTTTTCTATCATTTGTTGGTAAGTCCTCTGTTTTAGTGTTTTACACACTGACATGGACAGACACACCCAGGCGGGGATGTTCAAACGTCTTGTTTTGAGACTCCACTGTCTTTGTCTCAATGACTATTGAAGTAGTGCGATTGTTCAAAACAAAATTGCCTCTCTCATAAAAGTGGCTTGTGGCTGTCCATCGGTTGTATGAAGACATGCAGAATTGTTTTTAATTTGACTCAGATCATTTTAAACATGAATTTTCCCACAACAGATGTTGTTCATCCAGCTGCTATTAGTTGCTCAGACTCTCTGGTACGTCAGCCGCTAACCTGACCTGGGGCCTCGAACAGACATGGTACATGGTTTACGAGACATTATGTCATCATGGTGGCGTCTGTCAATCTGTGTGTCTGCACGTCTGTGTGTAGACACAATCTCAACAACAATACATGATAGAAACGTCATACTTAACATCATCGTTTTTTCTTTTTGTTATGTTTGATATATCATGGTGATTATGGCGGGGACGTTACATTACAGTCATTTACCAGCCGCTTTTATCCAAAGCGATTTACAATAAGTGAAGCTTAGTCATTGCTGTTATTGTGGTGCAAACCTGAACAAGTCTTAACTGGAAATCCTTGTCAGAATGTGTTGAACTGCCTGGTTGAACTGGGAGTTGGGAAGACTGAGAGATGTTACTCAGGTTGGTTGGCGTGCTTAATGAACACGGTCAATAGAAAATGTGTGACATACATCCTGTCCTCTTTGTCCACAGGTCCACGCTAAGTGGATCTTAGACCTGGACCAGTATAATGAGTGGATGAACGAGGAGGACTATGAAGTGGGAGAAGGCGGCCCCAAGAGGAAGAGGATCTCCGCCAAGACCCTGACAGACGAGGTGACCACGCCTGACGAACGGAGGGACAAGAAGCCCGGCAGCGCCAAGAAGAGGAAGCGCTCGCCATCGCCCTCCCCCACCCCCCCCGCCCCAGGAGAGCAAGAAGAAGAACACCAAAAAAGGGTCTGTGACATAAATATCACGGTCATTGCAGCCGTTGCAGAATGATGCATTGTAGATCTTTGTTGTAGAAACCATCGGTGTCGGAGATACTGTGCAATGTGTCGTTGAGTGTTGAGTGTGTGACGTGCGTGTTGACAGGCCAACGACCCCATACACCAAGTCTAAACGGGGCCAGAGGGAGGAGGAGCAGGAGGATCTCACGAAGGACTTGGATGAAGCGTCACCTGTACCAGCGACAGAGGAGGGCAACCCAGCTAAGACAAGTACACAGCAACACGTGCAACACATACATACAAATACTGAGCATTAAAACGAATCCCTCTTATGCTTAAGACACAAGTAACTGTTACTAACATGACTAACTGTAGGATGCACAGTTCTGACTTCCATTCTCTTCGTAGCGAACACTAAGAAAGACTCTGATTCAACCCCAGTCAAGGGAGGAACAGACATGGGTGAGTATTCTTCTTTGAAAATAGTAGATCTAATAGATGAACCATGTCTCTATTATGTCTCTCTACTCCTCTAACTTTCCCTCATTTACCTCTCTTTTTCTGATTTGGACAGATGAGCAAGAGGATGAGTCCATGGAAACAACAGGAAAGGTGAGGTACAGGGGGAAAGTGTGGGGAAAACGGTTAGAACAGGGGGCCCCCGTTGCCTCGAGGAGGTCTGACTTTGTATGAACACGTGTGTGCACGAACAGGAGGAGGAGGAAGGCTCTCCGAGTGTGAAGGGTGAACCGGTGAAAGGCTCAGACCTCCACGAGGACAATGTGACTGAGCAGACCCACCACATCATCATCCCCAGCTACGCTGCCTGGTTCGACTACAACAGGTACAAAGCAAAGATTTCACTCTCCTCATTCCCCACTTACAGGACAGGACAGTATGAAGTGTTTTTGGAATGAACTTTCGTACTCGTGGGCCCAGATGGCACGTGGTAGGAGACCACTGCTCTGGTCTGAACATGAGTCAGATGTTCAGTCTTGCGATGCATACTCATATTTTCATCATCGTCTTCCTCCAGTGTTCATGCTATTGAGCGCAGAGCCCTCCCAGAGTTCTTCAATGGCAAGAACAAATCCAAAACCCCTGAGATGTAAGTATCCGTCAGCACAGAACATGCAATTAGACTCTTACAACAGGTATCGATCCTCAGACGTGTTCACAAAAAAAAATATTTGAAAGCAAGCCATTTCAATTTGATATGTCTTAGTTTATTGCAATCACATTGCAATCATTTCTCTCTCTGGCTCCGTCTCTCTCCAGTTACTTGGCCTACAGGAACTTCATGATTGACACCTACCGGCTGAACCCTCAGGAGTACCTCACCTCCACGGCCTGCCGCAGGAACCTGGCAGGAGATGTGTGTGCGATCATGAGGTCAGTGGAAGGTCACTGAGCCGTAACTGCCTGTACATCTACACAGTTTCTACCCACAATGTCTTCCTGAAGCGTGCTCCTTTAATTTGCGTCTCATCCTGCAGAGTCCATGCCTTCCTGGAGCAGTGGGGACTGATCAACTACCAGGTGGACTCTGAGAGCCGGCCCACACCCATGGGTCCCCCACCGACCTCCCACTTCCATGTCCTGGCAGACACTCCATCCAGCCTGGTGCCCCTGCAGCCCAAGGCCTCCCAGGTCCACACAATGAAGCAAAACACACACACACACACACACACACACACTCAGAGTATTCTGGAGTATTTAACATGTGTCCCTCTGTCTACCTCAGACCCCAGCTACCCAGCAGATACTGTCCTTCCCAGAAAAGGTGAAGGACAAGCCAGCAGACCTGCAGAACTTTGGCCTGCGGACGGACATGTACAGCAAGAAGACCGGCTCTGTAAAGGTACAAGACGAGGAATAATCTTATGCCTCCATTGCTGTCATTTACAATGACCTATTAACGTTACGGTGGTGGTGTTTTTCATGTACAGAGTAAGAGTGCAGCAAGCTCCATGAGAGAGTGGACAGAACAAGAAACACTACTGCTACTAGAGGTACAACATCAGTAATGACACTTTTTTTTTTTTGTCAACTTGTAAAATGTGATGTGGAAACGTGGAGCCCAAACGTTGCCCCCCGTCTGTCCTCAGGGCCTGGAGATGTACAAGGATGACTGGAACAAGGTATCGGAACATGTTGGCAGCCGTACGCAGGACGAGTGCATCCTCCACTTCCTGCGGCTGCCCATTGAGGACCCCTACCTGGAGGAGAGCTCCTCGTCCCTGGGCCCACTGGCCTACCAGCCGGTCCCTTTCAGCCAGGCGGGAAACCCCGTCATGAGCACCGTGGCCTTCCTCGCCTCTGTGGTCGACCCACGCGTGGCCTCCGCCGCCGCCAAATCTGCTCTGGGTGAGAAACAGCTCATTTGCGTACTAATTTACTTCATTTAAAAGCTAATGCTCAGTCTTTTCATAACACCAAGGTGTGATTTAATCTCAAAGTTATTTTCATCTTCTTAATTACACTCTCGTTCCCTCTCAGAGGAGTTTTCTCGCATGAAGGAGGAAGTTCCAGCAGCGCTTGTCGAGGCCCATGTGCGGCGGGTGGAGGAGGCAGCGAGAGCCAGCGGCCGACAGGACCCTCTCTATGGCCTGGAGGGGAGTGGCATCGCAGGCACTGGCCTAGAGGAGGGAGGAGAAAAACCAGGGTAGGATGAACACACACACACACACACACACATATATTGATAGTGATATTGCAGAAAAAAATCCCATAACTAGGCTGGACAAACAGAGAGAGACAATGATGATGTGAAAGAACGAGTCCTGACTTGTCGTCTCTCCTTGCCCTCTAGAAGAAAGCACTGAGGAAACTAAGAGTGACAACCAATCAAATGAAGAGAAGAGGGAGACCAAGGTATGACGTGATGCTCGTTACAATATGATTGCGTTTCTCATTGTGATCTGTCTCTGCTCACGATGCTGTGTCCGTGTCCCACGCAGGACAGCAAAGACGGAGCGATCGAGGAAGAAGAGAAGCAGGGAGAGAACGGGAAGAAGGAAGAAGAGCGAGTGAGAGAACCCGAAGGAGAGAGGGAGGCTGAGAAAACCGACTCCGAGCTGGGTACGAAGGTTTACGTCTGTCAGATACACGACACAATAGTGTTGTTTTTTTTCTCATACGCAGACGCTTTTTGATCCATTTCTATTAGGTGATGGAGAGAAGGAAAAGGATGGGAAGGAAGGGACGGAGGAGGGACAGAGAGAAGGAGAGAGCGAGGGAGAGAGGAAGGCTAAGGTGGAGCGTGATGTTGGAGAGGGGAACCTGTCCACTGCTGCTGCATCTGCCCTGGCTGCTGCTGCTGTCAAAGCCAAGGTAAAGTACTATTACACCACAGCCACTCGATATCCTCCGTCGCTTTTCAAACCTCATCTTCTCTTTCACATCCTCCCGCCCTCTCCCTGTGTCTTCACAGCACCTGGCCGCAGTGGAAGAGAGAAAAATCAAATCTCTGGTGGCTCTGCTGGTGGAGACCCAGATGAAGAAGCTGGAGATTAAACTGCGACACTTTGAAGAACTGGAAACCATCATGGACAGAGAGCGGGAGGCTGTGAGTGAGGCGTTCTGGGACATCTGCAACCGCAGAGGCCGGACCAACACGATAACGACACGCGGGTTATCTTAAACCCTTTTAACGTTTCTGTGTGTCTTTGTGTGTCGTAGTTGGAGTACCAGCGGCAGCAGCTGCTGGCGGACCGTCAGTCTTTCCACATGGAGCAGCTGAAATACGCCGAGATGAGGGCTCGCCAGCAGCACTTCCAGCAAATCCAGCACCAGCAGCACAGCCAGACCGGGGGCCCTCATCCCGCCCAGGCCGCCCCGGGCCCACAGCCTCAGGGCCTGGCGGCGAGTCAGCAAGCCCCCAGTACCCCGGCGCCGCAGCAGCCCGCCCCCAGCCCGGCGCCACCCGCCGCCTCCGCCCAGGCCGCCGAGTCCCAACCGCCTCCGGGTCCTCACGCCTCGCCCCCGTGCCCCCCGGGCCAAGCCCCCGCTGCCCACTCCAGCTCCAGCACTAGTCCAGCGCTCCACGGTGAGTGATGTGTCGGTGTTGCTGCTAAAGTTCGACGTTAGAGCACCAACTTTACAACTTTACAACTAACAGTTATTAATATTTAGGCTATGATGAAGGGAATATCCTGTTAGCTGCAGTGTTGCTGCAAGACAGAGTCGTGTTTCCATCAAAAGATTTGCAATACATGACTTGAGCTTGACCCTGAATAGACTTCTCATTATTGTTGCTGGTGTCTTGAACTGAGCAGCATTTACTGTAGCTTTGTCTCTACCTATGATTCATCAAACAGATAGACTAGACAGTAGCGTCAAACTCTCCTTTCTACGCATTATGCAGGGAAGAACCTTTTACTATATAATATAATATTTATTAGACTGAAACTTTGTAAGTGCAAGTAAATGTAGTTCAGGCTTTTTCACTGCTACAGCCCTACACACAAAAGGTTTCTACTCTGAACCAAATGGCTCTAAGTTGTAAAGATGTTTAACATGTTTTACCTGGTCTTACCTCTCAGAGCCCAGCGCCCCTCTGCCGGGGGATACACTCCACCCCTCAACTCCAGTTCCCCCTCCACAGTGAGAGATAGAGAGAGAGAAGTGATGGCTTGGGAAACCGAATGACTCTGACCACTTTGAATCCTGCCTGTATCATCTGAAATGAAGAAGTCATAAACTGAAGGAAGAAGACAAATTTTGACATTTCAGCTTTTTTTGACTGGACAATTGATGTGAGAAAGGAAAAAAAAAATAGCATTTCATGTAAGTCAAGCCACCTCTACTTGAATTACTTGTTGGAAAAGAAATCCCTTCAAATTTAAGAAAATGCCAATGAAGAACATTGATTTTCATACAAAAAGCCCCTCTGCCTGTATTCCCAATGACATCTTGCTTTATTACTTTAACATTAACACCAGAGACCTGGTGGATTAAGAGGGTCTGTCACCCAAGGAAATGAAGAGAAAGCAAATGGCTCATCTTGTCTTAGTGTTTTGAACATTGTTGCCGTCATTTTCTTCAACAGCTTACAACCGCTCGTAAGTTACATGCATAACAATCTTTCCAGGGGTACCTACACTATCGCCCCCCTGTAGGTACTACGTAAAATATACAGAAGAACAAAATGTTTGCACTTTGGATATATGTTTCCCCTGTCTCATTCAAAGACTTGAAGCATTAATAGAATTGAACTTAAGCACTTATTGTCCCTTTGTTGTCTTAAATACTTTTCATACGCCTGTGAAGCTCAATTGGACGTGTTACGGCCTACAGGTCTGGCCTGCAGGTCACATGTTTAAAGCCAATGTCTGACAGGAATGAAAACGTTTGAAATGACATCAAGTTGGTTTGGAAACCATTTGAGAAAATGTACTGTAAACTGGATGTTCTGTTACAAATACTGTTACAAATGCTTTTTTGAACACCTTTTGTTGTCCTTGAATGACAGTATGGAAACTATTTGAAAGTATTGATAAAATGTAGTCTCCAGCTGCCCTTGGTGATCCACATGGGTGAGGTCAGAGGTCATTTTGATTTGCTATCCTCCCGTGATAAGCTCCCTTTTCAACAGGCTGAACTGATGCACTTATGAGATAATATATCAGCGAGGGACTTCAGGTGAGGTCGTTATCGGCCAGTTTGGATGAAGTCAAAGCATCTAGGTTGTAGTTTTGTGAGGAATGTAGTATCATTCAAAGACTGAAGAGGTCTGGAAGAATCATTTAATGACCACAGACATGTTTATTCACAATTTGAATGACTTTTTTTGTCAATTGCTAAACCGTTTTTATAATCATGTTGATCTCAAGTTTACTCGATGAGTTTTTTGGGTACAGTCAGATGTGGTTGCTTGGGAGATTAGCAGATTTTAGCAGCTTCTTTTTGTTAGTGCATTTCAAGCTACAGATGGAAGGAACGATGAAGCTGTAAAACACAAGGGATCTCGCACCTTAAACAGCTGACAAAGGAGATTTTGTCCTCAGTATGTGCAACGGTATCCTCACTTTTTATCCTATCAATTTTTATATTTTTTACTGTCAGGTTTTCCATCTTCTTTGTTTGATATGTCTACATTGTAACTGTATAGTATTACCTCTGTAGCCTATATTTACCCGTTCCACTATCATGTGTATGATTCTGACGCGTCTACTTGATCTGTTATGTCTGAGATGTGACTGTGCGCATGTGTGTATGTGAATGCATGCCATTAAGATCCGCAAACCCTTCACTTTCATTTGCTCAGTGCCATTTGTTTTGTTTGTCACAAAGGCAGAAGACTCACGAGTGCTCATGTTCTCATTCAAAGCTACTTCGTTATGCACACGGCACATCATCATGTCAGTGTCCTGAGATATAATCAGATCAGATGATGAAACGTTGCAGTTATGTCCGGCTAGCCAGTATTAGAGACCTCACCACAGTCGTGAGTGTAAATGGACTTCTTTTATCTGTGTTATTACTACATTGTGTGGATTTTGTGATATGAAATAAGTGTGTCTGTTCAGTTTCTGTACGTTTTTCACTATGCTGAAGGTAGCAGCAATTGCATTATTATACCGTAGAAATCAACTTTTCCTCAGTAAATCATCACATTAGTGTTGACAGTGACTCTCGCAGTTTGTATTGAATGGCAAAAACAAAAGATGTTCAGGTTTTACTTACAAAATGTTGGGGGGCAGGGGAAATAAAGATGTGAAGAGGAGTCATTGTGTAGTTGAGTGCTTTGTTGTATTGTCCCACACGACCAGAGAGCCACGATTTCAAACTACGGTGCATGTTGATCAACACAACGAAGTATCACACACAGGAAACTGAGACTAAACCTCACTGGATGTTAGTGGTTACAGATCATCACCATCCGTGTACAATCACTATCATTGGCTGCATTGAAACTAGTTTGGAATAACATCGTTGTGCAGATTTCTATTAAGTCAAGTGTTAATATTTAGTCATCCAGCATAACTGTCCTGCATGGTGTATTGATCTGTGGTAAATCAATCGCAGATGATTGTCTGAGGTTAATTGGAAGGCTTTTGAACAGTCAAACCACCTTCCTTCTGTCCTAACCACCATGCAGTGATGTGGTGATATAACAGCATTTCATTTCTCATCAGTGATTGCTTGATCGTGTTGGAGTTGGAAAAAAAGAATGCTAGCAGATTTAAATGCAGTAACGATAGCCCTGATAAACATTTATTTTCCAGGTCTGGAAAAGTCATGGAACATGTGTACATTTGTTGATAATCTTTTCATCCAACCAGTGAAATGTTTAATGTCAAGCTTGGCTGCTTGTTGATCCTACTGGAGTTGTAGTCAGAAACAAGACATGGGACATTTAGATCAGATATTCAATGTACAAAACGTGACATTGGCAACATGGACTAACGAATAATGGTCATGGAAATTGTACTGTATGTTATGGAATGTGATCAGCAAAAGGTGTAGGAACCCTGCAATAAAAAAAAATCCATCTAAATTGTGTCCTTTGCATTTATGACTAGAGCTGCCTTGAAAATGCAAGCTCTCATTTGCTCCCTTCTTGACCAGATGTCTTGAGTGATTTGAGTAGGTGTGATGTCCACAGCAGTACAGACAGATACCCGACTTAACAAATTCCTCTTTCATGTGAAGTGTTTTCTGATAAATCAATTTCAGCACAGAGTTTCAGAAACCAAGATTTTTATTCAATACTGTTAACACACAGGACAGTATCCCTTTCATGATTGGTCACGGAAAATATGGAATTGTGCATTACAGTTTGTCTTAGCCAATAAACATGCATCTTCTCCATAAAAAAACATAGCTAGTTGACAACAAGATTGACACAAGGGTTGAGTGACAAAGAGGGAATGTGTAAAATCATCATGGGAATGTTATTGCCAATTCTGCCCACAAGATTGGCATGACACCATGCACCTCTATGTGGTTGAATAATGTCTGGAAATGAAATGGAAGGGTCTCTTCACCTTGGACACAGAAAAGGCACTTTTGAAATAAAGATGTCAAAACAAAGAAACATGACTTGTTGGGGGCAGGGTGACATGGTTGGGACAGCAAGACAAACATAATACAAAATATTTAGGAATAAAATTAAGTTGGAAGTGTTTTTGAAATCTTCAACCGCTCATCACCATCCGGACAAGTTCTGAGAATGAGAGAGAGCGAGAGAGCAAACATTAGCATTATGTCTGGAGCATGGAAGCAAGAACAACCAACTCAACATATAGTATCTGCCAGCAGGGCTACAAGCTCTCTCCTAGCCAGCCATGACAGCCAAAAGGACTTTTCCAAGCCTCAGAACCTGGAATGAAATAGGATCAGCAACCCTACTCCTTATTTGGGCTGATCCACCACATTAGAAACAAGGGCAAATGAGAAGGAGAAAGGAACAGGTGGTCAGAGATCTGGAGAGAGCCAAAGAACAACAAAAAAAACATTTTGAACAAAATCTGAAGATCTAGCGTGTCTACAGTGCCAGCAGCAGCATCCATGGGAGGGAGGTTGAAAAAGAGCAGTCACGCTATCAACTGCAACGCTGCGTTACTGCTGTGAATAGTAGAAAACATAAAAGCTCTGTTTGTTTACTTAGTCCACTATTTCATACTGAATCTGCACTCAATGATGAACAGCTGTCGCTCTACATCCTGGTACAGCGCACCCCATTCCTGGGATGCCCTTATACTTGCAAAGCCGCTGTTTACGAGGCTCAGGGGAGCCACCTAGAAACATGCAGGGATGCTACATGCAGGCTACAGCCAGGGGAGGCAAAGGAGAGAAAGGGTAAGTAGACAGAATCAAAACTATTTCAAGCCAGTCACAACACAACCACTGCAGAGGCCACAGAGTAGGCTACATCTTTTGTTTTTGGCAACTGTAATTGTAGCGCTGAATTTCTTCCCATGAATTTGCACAGCCAAGTTAGGTTAGCGTCCTAATTACATTTACATTTCAGTCGTTTAGTTGACAATTTGGACTGAAACTAAGAGCTTCCTGTTACAGGACAGTGTCTATACACAGCCGCTGTGTGTTAAGGAGTAGTAGCCATCTCATTTTATTATGGATTATCTACACTATCGAGACTAGAGGAGGCCGCTATGCAGTGGTGAGTTTCTGAGCTGGATTCCCCGACCTCCGGGTGGTGAGGTGAAGCTCCACTACTGCGTTAGGAGCCGACAGTGAAAAGGCCTTTAGAGATTTACTCATACCCTCTGCTCAACCAGACATGATGTGGCGGACAAATGCTGTGGGACAGGAACAGCGAGTCAGAGTGTGACACAATGGGACAATGACTCAAACTCACTCACCTGAGATAGATCTGAGTCATACCGTGTCGCTACCAAGTAGGCTAACACTCGTACACACATAAAGCTAGGGCTTATTTGCCATGAATGAACAAGTTCTCATTAATTACACTCATACAGTTCATGCAATACATTGTGGTGCATTTGATACAATTTGTTTTTTGTCGTTTAAATCCCTCTCGCCATACTACATGGCTTTACCTTCATAGTTGATGCAGCCGTTGGCGTCTTCGTGTCCTGCTAAAAGAGTCTCCACCTCCTCTTCTGTCATTTTCTCACCTAGAATGCAAAAAAGAATCAGCGACTGTTTTCTAAAGCATTACGTCAAAGAAAAGATGATATGAACTCACTATAACAGATGAGAGGTAGGGAAAGGGCTCTCAACTAGTTTGCCTTATAATAATTTCCATAGTCACTTTCTCTTTCCGGGCAAGGCAAATGGCTTAAGATGATTTTGCATAAGATCTGAAGCAAGTTTTTTGGTATTCAAATTAACAGAAATAATGAGAAAACCATCAGTATTGAATATAATTCAACAGGGAAACACTGAACTTTTCCCTAATCTGGGCAGCACAGGGTGTGGTCAATACAATTTCTACCTTGTGATGTGAAGCCACATCTATCTTGTATGTGTTACAAGGTTGGGAACTGATTACTGATGATGAGTGTAGACCTTTGGTACTAAACAGTAGACACAGGGCAGGCATTGTTACTAGATAAGGACAAGTGACAAATCCTATTCTGTGTTTAAAGGCGTTTGAGGCCTTACCCAATGTGGTGAGGACGTGACGCAGCTCCGCCCCCATCACTGTGCCATTCCCCTCCTTGTCAAAGACACGCAATCCCTCTACAAAATCCTCAAAGGAACCCTGGTCCTTGTTCTTCGCGATGGCCTGAAGCATGGGCAGGAACTGTTCAAAATCCAGCATCTTGTGGTTCATCTCTGGAGACAAATGAATGACAAATAAGCACATCTGCATAATGTCACTCACATTTGGAACTCATCTAGAAATGTTAAGAAGTGGGATAGACTTGCGTGGGGGTGTCCAAATGACAAGGAGATGAGGAAGACAAAGTTTTTAAAAGCTAAACAAGGAGAGACCTTCATTAGAAGTCTTGAGTCACCAAAAAGAAAGTTATTTTACAACACAATAGCTTTGAGTTAAGTGAGTGTTAGTGTGTAGAGCATGCTCAAATCCTGCTAATCTCTTTACTAGGTGTGGTCCTGACTATTCTGTAGTTTTATATAAAATATTTGTTGCTCAGGAATTTGTTCAATAATATTTGAATGTTTTTCATTAGTCCTATGGTAGTGAAGAACTCATAATCTACATGAAACTAATCTGACTTGCGTTTCTCAAAAGACCTCTGATTGAAGCGGGGCTCGTTTATGCTCAAACAAAAACATGTAGAGAGAACAGCTTCCCTCATGTACACAACTATTTTGTGCACTTTTTGTTTGCTACATGAGGAATCTAAATGTTCAACCATTTTAGCATTGGTCAAGGCAATTTGTGCAGTTACATTGCTTCGTTTCCCTGTTAGAACAACAATCACTTCACAGTCATTCCCTGAGGCTGGAGTCAGCGTGTATTATAGTACACTGAAGACACCCAACCTAAATGTTAACCCAAGCAATAGTAATCTAGTTGGGTTCGTCTGGTGAAGTAGTGTGACAAGTAACCCAGAGAGACTTATCATGCAGCTTACCTTCTGACTTGGGGTTACCCAGGACCTTGAGCACCTCAGCATTGACGGGGTTCTGGCCAAGAGCCCGCATGACATCTCCACACTGGCTGTAGCAGATCTTCCCATCACCCGTGCGGTCAAACAAAAGGAAGGCCTCCTTGAACTCTGATGGGAGACACAGAGGAGAATCTCAGACTCAGGTTTACAGTGCTTGAAAGCAGGACCACTCAACTTTACACACAATCCTTAGAGAAACAAGCAAACATACAGTGTATTTCAAATGCATGTATGCCTTTTTATGTGCATTATTCTAAAAATATATTTTTTAGTACTAGAAGATCTATTTGTAGCATTAGCTGAATAAATAATTAAATGTTTAATGTTATCAATTGAATGTTTAATTATTTTGTTAAAAATGACTAAATAAGTTTAATTATTTTGTTTTTAATTATTATTAGAAAATGTATAACTACTTTTGAAACACCCAGTAGATAAACTGTTTCCTTTTTATCTCGCAATTACAGCACACTTGTTCATACATTATTCTTTGCATATCCAAATAAGAGTCAGTCTTAAACTTCTGCTACTGGAACTGATATTGAAATGTGCCCAGGAGCGAAGCTGGCTCTCAGAACCACAATGACCCACACACACATCTACAGGAAATCTACTGAATATTGTTATTAAAAACACACAAAGACAAGACAAAACATTTTCTATACACTTAACCAATGCGCAAACTCGATCAGTGGCATACGGGCCCATAGTTAGTCTGGGAAACGCAGCTCATCATCTAGCGACGGGCAGACACAACTACAACAAGCAGCTCATTTTCCCATATATGGTGTTGAAAGCCAGCGAGCGCCTCGGTCCTGCAATTTGTCAACCATCCACCTTAAAACAAACACGGGCAAAAGAAGTGTCTCCACCACTCCTAAAAAGGCTACTGTCACGTGAAACAAGGCGATGAGATACAAAACAACTGGTATCTCGCCGGTTGTTACTGTATAATGAGAGTCAGAAGAAAAATACCTTCGCTGACGCTGAGGAAACTACAAGCAATGTTTGGTGCCACGCCTTCAAACCAGAGAACTGAAGTCTCAGGCAACAATACGCCCCAAAACACGACTGTGCCATTTCAAATTCATAACTTGCGAGTAAAAAAGGCACATCCCTGCAAACTTTAACGATTTCAGAATGTAACATTTGGTCGGATATATACACAACCTGCCTTCTGATCAGAGTATTGCTGAGTTACAATCAGATATGCCGACATATTAAACGCTGAATGCCACAACACCAGCATGCATTACCAAACCCGAATTACGACTTAGCTTAGTGTAACATTCACGGACACTCAACACGAATCACACATTTAATGATATCCGGGAGCATTTTTTCAGTGAGTCGTGACAAGCCTGCACCAACACTCACAATGAACCTCGCAATGTTCGGAAATGTTTATCTTAATCTTTCACCACCGTGTTACCTGCTGTGACCTATTGGTTTCGTTTGCAGAAACCAGGGTCCCGCTAAAGGACGAGAACAAAGAATTTACTAAGTAATTTCAAAAGAATGTCTACGACACCGTGTCCGCGACGAACAGGACATTTGGGCTGCCGTAACATCAACTGACTAACTGACGCTAAACGCTGAAGGTAAGCGATCCAAGTTGGAAAACATATTTGAACTCACCCATGATCTGGTCCTCTGAGAAGTCAGACTGGTTGAGGTAGCGTTAACGTGGACCGAGTAGATGAAAGCAGATGACAGACAAGACATGGTAATTAGTGTGATTTTCAAATACGTAGCTAATCCTCACCTAACATTAACGCTACAGTTTAGCTAAGGCTTATGGCTAACGTTACGTTAACGCTAGCGGTGGAATGAACGTTAGGGCCAACATTAGCTAAGCAGCTAGCTAGGTTAGGTGTTAAAATCTTACAAGTGAGGAACAAGTCCTTATAATTCACTATGAATCTATCAAACGTTATTCGACGCCAGTAGAATAGACTAGTGCTAAGTCTTTACTTACCATGTCTGTGTTTGGTTGTTTGAAGACAGGCGGAGGTCTTTGGTCTTACTGCTATATGAAGAAGAGCTAGCTTCGGCACATCCCTCGTGACGTATTCGTCCTCTGCACTGCAAGAGCCAATCACATACTTTTGTGTCATGTAGGGGCGTCTGCTGCCTAAGGGCTGCGTGCCTTGTGACCGCGATGTGCTGAATTGAAATCCAGCCTGTGACCTAGGTTGCATGTCATCCCCTCTCTCTGCCCCAATCTTCCCTGTCTCTCCCCACTATCAAAAATAATCTTTAAAAAAAACCCAGTCCTTTCATGTAAGTTACTTTTTCTGAGTGAGAATGATTTGACCTGCACGTGACATGCTGGTGAATAAAATGCTTTAGCTTTACAAATTAGGAAAACTTGATAGGGTGGTATTAAACTCTCCTAATTTTCACTGAATACACATTTCTATAAAAAAAAAAAAAAAAGGATCAAAAAGCCTACTATAAATTGAACAGACCATATAACATTCTTTGCATTGCCACACTAGTCACTCTTTAAAGCCTATGGCAGTTTTGTACAATCCAAGAGTCTGCTGGCTTTCCTTTCAACCAAATACTCCACCCACTAATTCCACTGATTAGCTTGCCTTCAGGCAGAGAGGGAGAACTAAAGTAGTTAATGGTTGGAAGGAGAGCCTGCAGACTGTCCTTTTATAGCACATTTTGGACACAACTGTTTTTTTGGCTTGACTGCTGATGTCCTCCTTGTGAAAGAGCGGTAATTTATGACTCATAGAAAATATAATACATTGATATAGCAAGGAATACATGTCTTGTCTTAAAACGATTTAAGAAAATAGAGGGAACCATATATAACCGCAAGTTGGCCTGAAATTTACAATTGAGCACATTTTATTGTTGGATGGTTCATTTCAGTGTTGGTAGGCCTACATATTCTGCTTACAAATTCATGATGACACTACAGGACTGCATGAATGTTTGAGACTGAATGTGTAGGTGCATTTCATCTTCATATTAAATAAAAACATGATAAATCCGTTGATAAACAATTTCCCCCCTTTCATTCTGCTCCTTCACTGGCTGTCTCGCCACACTGAAATCTGACAAAGTCCAGCACTCTGGCCTCTTGACCTCTGAGGAACTGTGCCACTGTTCTGCTGGGGTCTGGTAGGAAGGCCTGAGGCAGCAGGCGTGTCTCACTCTCGCCACAGGGCAGGTCATCCATGTTTCCCAGGGACACCGGTGCCTCTCCCACTATATGTTGTCCCAGCTTGCGTCCTAAAGCCTCGTGAGCACCCTCCTTTCCACCATGGAACACCACCAGGGCACCGTACCGCCCCATGGCCATGTCAGTCTGGCCAGCCACACCACCGTGCACGTACGAGCCGATGTGCCACCCAGCAGGGACACCCACTGTCACCGCCCGCTTCATTGACATGTTCTCACCAAGACGACCTAAGAAGAAAGAGGGGAAGATGTTACACTGCTGAAATTGTGCAGTCATACTCAATACTCTTACGACGAAGGCCCAATGTAGGTGAATAATTCACGTAGAGCTGCTGCCACCCACTCAAACTGGTCACTTCTGGGTGTGTTGACTTGGTAGCAAGTCAAGTAGTGAGTCAAACAACTTTGTCCAACCAAAATATTTGGATATAAAATTTTAGCTTCATACAAGTAATTATACTCTTATCTTATACAAACTAATACATAGATAAGGAGAGGAGATACAATCAGACAATTTGGGAAATCTGGACACAGCTATACTTAATTTGCAAAACATGCTTGGACAGCTTATGTTGGCAAATCCTTTGGTGGGGAGTCGCTGTGAAATTTCAAACTGTGTGGAACACACAGTATCAGTTAAATGCAATTTATAAAAACAAGCCTTCAGTTGTGTTGCAAAAGATACGTTTTCCAAAAGCTTTTCCTCAGGCAGGTTTTTCAAAAGGTTTAATTGCCGTCAATATCTCCTAGTACATCTGACTGAGGAAGATCAACTTACAGTGGATAAAGGTCATGTAAGGTTATTGATTGGTCACAAAGCTCCATTTCAAAAGTATTTCAAGTCTGTATGACCAATTTATCAATACACAGGATGTGATGTAACAATCCCTTGTATCATAATGACTGATTGTTATCTGGCATCCTGTAGTAAAACAATTAGAATCAAAAGACTCTTAAAACCTGTCGTGGCCATTATACCATTAACTGCACTTTGTCTAGTTGGAGCAGCTCAATGAATATAACACAATATATGTCAGAGACCCAGTCTCTTAGTTTTATTAATACTTGCAATCAGAGCCACAACAACACACACCAAGTGAATGCAGAAAAAGCTACACAACATAATTCATGCATCACATCTATACATGCAGGGGCGGAGTTACAGTAGGGTGGACAGTCTTAGCTTTGTACGCAGCGCCTCACAGGGCCGGTTGTTTCTGTTTCTCACCTCGTTATAATTATCTATGTACACTCCCTGTACGAAAACGGAGTAGTTGACTTTGCAACATCTTGTTCAAACCCTCCTGTTGACCTTCAAGAGGAACTGTCTGTGCACTCAGTAGTTTTAGCATATGATAAAAAACATCTTCTGCAAACATGTAAGGGTTACATGAGGACATCATAAAGAGGAAATACACACCTCTCAGCTCAGTAGTTTTACACTGCTGTGACTATACTTATACACACAATTTTACTGGACATGATAATTTTGATAATTACCCTACAAAATGTTTATGCACACGCATTATGAGCTCGCATCTAGATAGGGTTACCAGTTCAGGTTGAATTCATCCTGGGAGATTTACACCCTTCCCCAAAATAACTGCTGCCTTTTGCTTTCCTGCTGAACAACAAAATTGGAACATGGCCAATATCTAATTCTGCTTTTCCTAATAAGCCACAGGTTGCAGTCAAGCACACTGTGTGTCCTTTTCTTTTTTTTAGTGAACTAGTAAAATAATTAAGGTCTCTTTTTAATGTTCAACAATCTAGAATGATAGAGCTCAATTTCAGGAGGGTTCATGGCAACCCTATGTGTCGAGCTTCCAGTGCCCTTACATTTGAGCGACTTGACCAAAAATTAGACAGAATGACAGAAGAAATCCAAGTGCCAGTGGAAATGGTTTTGGTGTCAAAGGAGGATGCCATTTCAGTGGTCTGGACATACTGTAGATACTTTTGTATGTTATGGAAATTTCTTTGACACGCTTATAGAAAGTAACATTATCTCAATTGTTTTGATTATTTATTGTATTGTATTTGTCGTTATCATGAAAAATGGGTCAAATTATTGTGATAGATTTTTGTCCATATCGCCAAGCCCTAGTGGATGAGCCAAAAACTTTAAAAAGGTTCCCAAGGACTAAGAACTTATTCACTTTACAATAATCTTACATTACATTCATTGACAGTACATTCATTTACATGAATCCAAAAGCTTATCTGTAACTGTGAGCTATAAATAAGTAAAAAATAGAAAGGTGTTTTACCAACCTATTGTGAGGGCCAGCTGGTCAGCCAGAGAAGCTCCTTCACCCACATTGAGTTTAGTTAACTCATCACCTGCCAGCAAACTCTGAGACCAAGAACATTCAGCACATTAGTCAAAGTGGTGCAAAGGAAAGAAGGCTGATACACATTGATGATGTTCTAGCTCAAGTGAGTTACCGTTGTTGAGTTACAGTGTTTGACGTCTTGCATTCTTGTCTGTCAGCATAGACATTTAGAGGTCTTAGCCCACAATCCAACGTTTGTCCTGAGGGTTTGCTTCTTACCTTGACATATCCTGTCTGGCCTTGGGTTTTATTCCGGTGGTGAGCCAGGGAGGCAAATGCTACATCCTTAACCAGCTGTTGGAACTTCTCATTACGGGCAACAAAGTCTGTCTCACAGTTAACCTGCATCACACAGATATGAGGAAAGAAAAGAAACACTACTGAATGCCACCTACTGTCTTTATACTAGAGAACAATACAGGGTACGTCAATTAAGTAGAGACAGGAACTGACATGGTAAAGCTGGAAATGAGTGACAATATGACCAAGGAGAGACATATTACTGGGTTTACCTCCACCATAACTGCAGCTTTATCTCCCACAAACAGACCGATCAGACCCTCTTTGGCTTTTCGACCCTCAAGCTTGTTTGCTTTGCTCCAGCCCTCCTTCTGGGCCTGCTCATGTAACCAGTTCTCGGCCTGAGGTTTTGGCAGAGAGGATTACAGTCAGTCACAGAGCAAGTGCGTCCAAGCTTTATGCTTTTCAGGAACCATATTAAAAACATCTCGAGTCAATTGTTGTAGTAGGACCTGGATGGATCTTATTAGTACCAGATCAGGGGAAGGTTACCTGTGTTATGTCATTCTCAAACTTCTCCAGTGCTTTCTTGCAGTTAATGAAGGTGTAGCCAGTGCTTTTCCGGAGTTTGATCAAGAGGGCTTTCTCGGCAGCCAGAAATTGACACCCTGTGTGTAAGGACTGCACATGCTTGCAAATGCTGACCTGAGGGTGAAATAAGTTGAGTATTAATTCAAAAGCTGTAGGCAGACCGTACCATAGGGGTTTCACACCTAATGCCAGTTGCAAGAAATACATTTGATTATGGTTCTTAGGATCTACTTGGAAATATTCAGTATGACTTAACTTATTGAATTTGTAACAACCTGTCCCAATGTATATATAAATATTGGTTAATGAAAACTAAGTAACGTTAACGCTAGCATAAACCTAAATCAAATCAGCTAACTACAGCTCAAATTCTGTGTAAAACGCCACGGTTAAAGTCGTAGTAAACATTTACTTGCCCACCTTTGACAGTTGTGTCCTAAGTGTTTTAAACACGAAGGGCAACGACATCCTAAATATTCGTTAAAATCTTACGAACGGTCAAGTCGGAATGTCATTGAGGTCCACGCTGTGTAAGGCAACTGAGTAGGGCCAAAAATAGCAAAGCGCTTATTTTTGCTCCGCGCCCCCTAGAGTATGGGAGTATACCTGCATATGTGAAGGCCACGCAGGGCCTCCCTCACCAGACAGGAACTACATTCACTTATTTACAGTCCTCGAAGTGGTTTTCACATAGGTCCTCCTACTTACCACTCCATTTAAGAACCGATATGTTATTATTGTTTATTATTGCGACCATGAAAAACGAACTGAACCAAGACTATAATATGCTGTCATCATGCTGTAACATCTGGTGCTGCTATCAACGGGGGACTGCGTTTATTTGAACTTTTACAAATGGGCTTCATGATATAACAGTGATATCCCATTTGAATGTCCACTAACAGGCTGGACTGACATGGGGCATCAGCTACTTCCAGGAAGCCCGAGTTGATCCTGTTGAAGGAAAGACACCAATTCCCAAGAAAAGGCAACCATACTTTTCTTGTTTTAGTGCATAGTTCTCCTTCATCCATTACAAATGGACAAGCATGATAAATTGCAACATGGTCTCTGTTTTATACATGTTTGACACATAATGCAACTGTACAAGAACACTGCATCCATCCCCTTCATTTGGCATGTGCCTGAGGAGGAGGTGCTACAGGGAGCATGTGCCCTCAGCATGATCAGGGACATTGAAGCAGGAAAGCTATTCTTAAACCCTGTGAAATTAAGCATCTGGACGCTCTAGCAGAAAGTAAAAATAATCTGCAAAGTCAATATATAATATATAATACTATATATAACAGTGCTTCAAAGAGCCCATGTGTATTAGACTATATATTTCACCTGGAATGGGCTGTAAAACAGATTATTATTTTTTTGCTCAAATGTATAACTTCTAAATGTGTGATGAAAATGTATTTAATCTAACTTAAGTACAATAACACATATATTAGAGAACACACATTCAAATAACTGAAAATGCAGTTGTTATCACTGTTCACAACTTGAGGTCTTATCTTAAAAGGTCTTATTTTGATACATTCAAGCACTATCTATGTGCACAGGTGTGCAGTTTCACGGAGTGTGTGTGTGTTTGTGTGTGTGTGTGTGTGTGTGTGTGTGTATTTATTCACTTCTATTCATCCCTTGTGCTTTCAAGTCTAGTTCTCCTTACAACACTTGAAACTTACACTGACTCTTAACAAATAGCTTTCAGACTCTTAACATTATATCAGGGATGGCCTTCTCCCTAGATGCATTATACTCCATTTGTGCAGTGGTATTCATTGCCATTCATTACCATGGTGAACAAAATTCAGTTCAAATTTTAAAAAAATATCACATTTGAAACCACAATTCAGAATTCAGTGTTCATTCTAGTTCAGTCACGATGAATTCACAGACACCTTGACTTGGGGGGTGGGTTACTGTCAGTGTTGCAATTTGATTGGCCAGGTGAAACTTTAAAAGGGAGACCATTAGTACCGACAGTGCACGGTGTTTTCAGGTTCCTGAGCTACGATGAAGATCATTCTTCTTTTTGCAGTCTGGGTGACCCTGTTTTGTCAGGGATACAGCAGTAAGACATTTTGACTCTTGTTCTATTGCACACAAATTATTTCATATTTCTTACATTTCCCCTTGCTCTATTATCACGTTAACCCATCTCTACAGGTTTATGTATAACCATGTAATACAGTTACGAATGGGATATTCCATATGCCCTTGTACTAATCTGTCCTGTTGGTTCCCAGACACTCTGGACTCCTGTGAGGGTCGATGTGGTTATGGGACAGACAGTAACTTCCCCTGTCAGTGTAACCCGTCCTGTGAGCGCTTCAAAGACTGCTGTTCGGATTACGCTGACTTGTGCAAAGGTGAGTGAATACAGCAGGCCGTATTTTTTTTAATTAACTGAAATTAACACTGTCCATTATGCATTATGGTTTTGTGGGAGTTTTTCCTTGTCCTCTGTGAGGGGGGTGACTGTCGGGTGTCATGTCATTTATTGTTTTCACACTTTGGGATCCTTTGAGACTGTAACTCTGATTAAGGGCTATACAAATAAAATGTGATTTGATTTGATTATCAGTTCATCGACACATAAAGTTGGTAAATTTACTCCCCAGTAGTGTGCCTCAAATAATACGTGTTTTTCTTTTCCTTCCATGAGCATCCACATCTTGTAAGGGCCGATGTGATGAGAAATACAACTCTCAGAACAAGTGCCACTGCAACTCCAAGTGCACCCAGTACAACAACTGCTGCAGCGACTACGCAGACCTCTGTGATAGTAAGACAAACCATGTGTCGCCTTTCCTGACCCCCAGGCACGTGCTACGGTGTACCTCACCACTGTTTATCAGCTCAAATTCAGCTCAAATTCTCAATTCATAATTTATGAGAATAGCAGTAATCAGAAATGAGTTAATAAAACTTTTGTTCACCATTCTGTATTTTCCTGGCTGTATAATGCACTGCCCGGTCCAGTGCTTATCTATGCATGCTGGCTTGTGAGGGCTGACTTTTTTTTTTTTTTTTTTTTTCTCCTTTGAGTGTGTAACCAATGGGTGTCGCTGTTGTGCTGTATAAGTATTAAAGCTGACCGGCCTCAGCCTGGCAGTTCTGTGTAATGCTTCTTATTGGTTTTCTGTAGCACCATAGCTATTGCACTTCACCACATTGCACCTTTCCCATCAACCAGTTCTTCTACAGAGAGAAGTACAACTATATATATATATATATATTTCTATATAAGATTTTAGATAACAAGGCATGTGTGTGTATCTGTGTGATGATGTGTGTGTGTCACACTGTGCAGGTGGTGGGGAGGGTGGTGGCAGCAGTGTGATCGGTGATGCTGAGATCAAGGCCCTCTCTGAGGCCCTTTATGCTCTGGACTCAAACAAGGCTTCAGCCTCCGAGTTGATTGTTGACGCTCAGGCCCTGGTGCCCTACTCTCAGACAAACTCCCAGATAGATCTCTCCTCTCGCCCGTGAGAAGACAACCTTATTGGAACAGCAATCTTTCATTAGTTCTTCTGCTCCTTGTTCATTTATTCCTATTGTAACTCTGCATGTTACATATCTCTCAGACCTTTGTCTCTTTATTTATCTATTCATTTTTGTTTTTCTCTCCTTATCAACCATTGTCTTCTTCCCTCCTTGTTCTATGTGATGATCTTGTCATTGGGTGTTTCCAGCTTGTTCCGCTACCTGGATGAGGCGGCTCTGTTCTCCAGGCCCACCTACGCTGCTCTCGTGGCTGTACTGGACAACTACCAGAAAATGACTGGCCAGGCGGAGGACTTCAGCCCCCAGCAGCTGGCTGAGCAGGAGACCTTCATCAGGGAGACCATGTCCAACACCGAGCTGGGCAGAGAGCTGTTTTCCTTCCTCTACACTAAGGGTAACTGGGTCCACTTATAACTGTCTATCTTTGCATTGGTTCAGCATGACCCTATCATGCTGGAGCTCTTTATCTGACAGTGTAAATGTAATCGTGTGTTATTACGGATTCTCAGGCTTCTATGCGTCAGAGGAAGAGTTCCTTCAGGACCTGAAGATGATGTGGTTTGGTCTCTACTCCCGTAACAACAACAAGATGGACTCCAGTGGCTTTGAGCACATCTTTGCAGGTTTGAGAGACTAGATGTCTTCAAAACACTGTAGATATCTTGCAAACATATTTTTTGTGTTTATAAAGATCATATATTCTACTTTAGGGGAGGTCAAGGGAGGAAAAGTGTCTGGTTTCCATAACTGGATCCAATTCTATCTTCTGGAGAAAAATGGTCTGCTTGACTACTACAGCCACAACTATAATGGGCCTGTAAGTATCCACCACTCAACATGTTGGTTTATGTTGTGACATGTGCACTACTGCCTTCATTAGTTTTCTTTCTTTCTTTCTTTCTTTCTTTCTTTCTTTCTTTCTTTCTTTCTTTCTTTCTTTCTCCCTCCTGGTCCCAGTGGACTACCTACCCTGATGTTCTGGCGATGCAGTTCAGTTGGGCTGGCTACTTCAAGCAGGTCGGTACTGCTTTCATTGGCTGCAGTCCTGAATTTGACTTTGCCATGTACAGCCTCTGCTACATCACTCGCCCTGGAAAACAGTAAGTATATCTACATGTCCTGTGAAAAAGGGTGCCTGGTGTATTCTTGACAGTGTATCATTTTGGATTTTGATTTTTTGATATCCTTCATTCTCAGGTGTCATCTGAGCCTGGGTGGAAAGAAGCAAGTAATCCAGACTTACACTTGGGATAATTCTTTCTATGGTGATGGGAAGAAGTTTATTGGTTCTGCTTTTCCTTCAACCAACTGAACTGAAGCAGCCAACTGCTAAGCAATAAACTACTAATAAAAACAGTCTATCAATCACAATCACTTTCATTACACTCATAATATAAATATATCACAATAATATTCCCAACAGAAGCACTTATATTGGTGATAAGTACAAATTTTACATTTAAATTTAAACGATTTTGCTCCTGCTATTGTTTCTATTCAGAAAACTCACAGATTTCAGAGGTTGTCTATTCCATGCATATGCATTTAAATAAAATAAATAAAATGAAATACTGTTTATTAAGCTGCAGTAAAGTCTTAGTGAACAGAGCACGAGAATGCAGCACACTCCCAGGGGCATCATCAAACTGTGCCTAATGGGGCAAAAAAGGGGCTTTTACACACTCTGTGGGCACAATACTGACACCCAACCATCAGCAGTAAGGGCATGTGTGCATTTGACCCAATCACTTATTGTCTTATAAATCAACAAAACAAAAACAAATGCAGTCTTTTGCAGTATAAACTACAGAAACAAAAAGACATTAACAGATCCTGTTCTGCTTGACCTACTCCAAACAGTAGCCACTATAGCTAAACCTGTTCCTATCAGCTGTCTGTAAAGCTGCGTGTACCTCCCCAGTTGGGGTTAAGTGTGTGTGTGTGTGTGTGTGTGTGTGTGTGTGTGTGTCCAGCTGGGGTGGGGGTTTAGTTTACTCTTTCACTCATCCAGGGTGACTAACAGGATAAATTCTGGGTCTGCTGACAGAACAGGGAACACACTTGCACCCCTGTTTAAAGAAAGTATTACAGGAGATGGATCTGCCACTGATCCCATTGTCCACCAGTCTGTGTGCATTCATGCAAAACGAGAACACAAGACCAGTCACTTCATAGGAAAACCAATGCCTTTCAGTGATGCATCTGATTTGGGCCTCACATACTGACTAAGTCTCAGAACAAAATGACAATAAAGCTAGCTCAGGGGAGAATTTCTCCATTGCAATTTTGTCAGACCATATTTAATTTTCTGAGCTGGTGACTAGAAATTAGAAAAGTAAATCTTCCCTCTTTTCACACAACCCTCTTTTTAAAACCCAAATGGAATCAAATTAAATCACAGTGGGGCAAATGAAAGAAAAAGATTCAATTGTTTCTTTTGTCACTCACACAACTTCATAATCGAATTATAGCTGGCCACCCGCCAGCGTGTCCTCACATCTCCCCCAAATGGGCTTCTCCTGGCAGATCTTGTGAGCCACCTGACTTTTGTTTTGTAATTATATTATCCCGCTCTCCCTTTAGCGTGTTGTGGCTAATGGTTGCGCGGGCTAGCCCAGCTGCACATGCAGAAACAAAGCTGCTTATGGGGCCAGACAATGGACCCGTGGAAAAGGGACGCCCGAAGGCGGTCAGCCAATGAGCACGCACAACAGGGGGCCAACAGAGGGTTTAGGGAAGGGTTAAGGGGGTTTGAGGGTTGAGGCAGAGGGGGTGTCTACTTTACCCTATGAGGGGGGTCGATCAGTGAGATGGTTAGTTGGAGGACACATGGTCAACATCACCCCTGTCTCCCCAGGGTTGGGGCTGGGTTGGAGGGAGGTTCAAGTTTGGCTCTGATGCCGACCTTTTCTAAAGTTGATGGGGGACCATGAAACACAGAGTAACGTTCATTCTCTGTCATTCAATCTTGTTTTTTTCTATGCTTTGCAAAACATCTGACGAGCCTATTGTCATTGTTATTAGAGATAGCATATATTTTGAAGTGAATATAGAGAATATACAGAGTTATAGATCCAGTATAGATCGACTGAGGTGACCTTGTTAAACTGATGGTCCAGTGAATGTAAAAATATATCCAAAACTTCTGATATTGTTAGGAAAAAAACTTGAAAATTTGATTGCTGCACGTGAAGTCTATCCACTTCCCCCAAACACACACACACACACACACGCGCAGCGCGCGCGCACACACACACACACACACACACACACACACACACACACACACACACACACACACACACACACACACACACACTCCTCATGCTGTGGTATTGGCATCTCTCCTAGGACTTCCAGTCTGACAGATGGACAAAGCCCACTTTTCCCCACTGTCACATACAGAAGCGCTGGGGATTCAGGAGAAGGTTATGTTTGTGTGTGCTCTGGAGTGAAGGTTCATCTGTTCCTCATTTCCCATTACAATAACAAAAAAGTATATATATAATACATAATAAACATCCAAACATACCTACATAAGGCCCTAAGGGGTCACTGTATGAGCAATGTGAGGACGTTATGTCAGGTGAGTAGCCAGTAGAGAATAGATGAGCATCTGAGCCACAGACATTTGAAATGAGAGACATGCTTAACGGATGACCATCTGCAACAGGAGATCGTGGTGCATGGCCAACGCTAACCTGGGGACCCGGGGACATTATGGCATACATATACACTTCAGCACTACTCGTGGAACATGAAGATTGGACTGTCTAATTGGGTCACACTGAGAAAATCTAAAATATAACAGGAACAAAAACGAGCCGTTTGCAGTTTTCAGTCTGATTATCATGATAAAAGTGATATTTAGCAACTTGGCAACTTAGCAACACAAAACAAAATACTATCATAAAGTATACTCTGAGATACTCTGAGAATTGTTGTATCATAAACTCTGATGCCAGAGTACAGGGGGACCGCGGGGCCTCAGCTAGGATATTCCCCTGCTATTTCCACTCTGGGGATGCGAGAGGCCGGGCTCTGCTATTCCCATTTTGGGCTGCAGGTGTGGAATAGGAAAGGCAGAGACCCAGGGGGAGGAGCAATGGATAAGGCAGTCGGCTAGGGAGTGAGCCGGGTGTGAGAAGCGCCTCCTTTGGGTGTGCAATTAACCTAACCCACAATCCTACCGCAACCCTCTCTATTAGAGCACATGGGATTTTGTTTCTCATGAAATTATGTATCATCTTTGTCTCTTTCCATCCCTCACTTAGTGGTGATGAGCATCAATGGTATCCTCTATTTCTATGCCTCTAGAGCTCCATGTTTCCCACCTATTTATCATTGTACATCGTTGTGGTTCCAGGACAGATTATGACCATTCATTTGTGGTATATATTTTCACCTGATATAAATGAAAACAAGATAGGTGACTCAAATTTTACTTGCTGTAATCTGACAAGACAGACCAAACAGACACCATCACAATCACCTCTCCAGTTGTTCAAAAGATATCCAAAGTAATTGCAAAGTAGTTTGTCTTGTGTTCTTTTCTACATCATAATTTCAACTCAGTCATGGTGTGTCTTTGCCTAATCTACAAGATGAATAACGTTTCTTACAGGATTTCTTAAGGATGTAGGATTATCTTACTATGACTTGTGTATTCAGCCTGCCGATCAACAGCTTTTCAGTAAAACCCACTGAGAGAACTTTTAAGCTTCTTCAGCGTCTTTCAGACATTACATTACGTTTGGTAATTTACATTGTAAAATCCTGCTGTTCCATATTTAGTTAACACAATTTGTGTCAACACTGACGATAGAGCCTGGATGATTGCCACAACATATTTGTTTTGTGAGATGGTTAAGTTCAAAACATTTCAAGATATAAAATGATGCTTTCTTTGTAGGCTTACTAAATGGCTGCTGTGTATCTTGTGTAAAGGACATCTGAGAACTGAATTTAACTGGATGAATATATATATATATATATATATATATATAAGTATCCTATATTAGTAATAACATATTATAGTACCACATATATTGTTCTGAATTGTGTGTGTGTATGTGTGTGTGTTTGTGTGCACTTGTTGTACATAGGAATAAGGTTAACCTTGGCTCTCATGGAAGTACAACTTTCACGATACTGAAAATAATATGCATAATATGAGTTGCATAATATGCTCTGGAACAAGTTACTGATATGCTATGAAACTGATGCAACAACAAAAGTCTCCCACTAGAAGTGGGATAACATATTCAAGAGTGTTGCGGTGTTCTATGTATCAACATTTCAGTAGGTTTAAGTATCTATATCCTGTAGAAGGGAGGGATTGACGGCCCAGCTTTTGAAATGGGTCCCAAGACATGCTACTCGTCCTGAAACTGCTTTCCCTCATGTGACCAACACTCCTGTCCCGTCTGTTGAGGACTGTCTCTTGGGCGCAACTCGGTGAAATGAGCGCATGTCCAATAGCGCATCTGCGCAGTGCGCAGGGATGGATAACTGGAAGAGGCAACGGCTCAAACACCTGCTCACATGCAACTTCAAGCTGTCACATGCAGTTAAGCTCACCCGAGTGAGCGCGTCTCCCCACCGTTCAATGCAAAAGTGCGGATTTAGCGGCCGCCCTCGCAAAACAACAAAGGCCCGGGCCTCCGCTTGTCTGGCGTATTTCAGTCCAAAGTGAGCTTATGCACATCCCTGAGCCTCTACACACCCCTGGCCTCCACACACCCTCGACCCCCCAAACACACACACACACACACACACACACACACACACACACACACACACACACACACACACACACACACACACACACACACACACACACACACACACACGACGAGATGAGAGTGGAGCTCGCGGGCTCTGGCCACGGGCCGGCCACGCGCAAACTCAAACACGTAATATGAATTGGATGTAAGTGGGAGGAGGAGCTATCTGCGGGTTAAAACCAAGAGCCCCTGCCGAGTGACCCATAGAGAGACTATCTGAGACACACTGACAGTTCTGAAAAGGCAGCAGAGACAGCACAAAAGTTCATTATTGTTTGATGGACAGGAAAAAATTATAATCCGTTGAGAAAAGAAAAATATCATCTGCCAAACTACCATCAACTCATTGGACGTCTTGGGACATCAGTACGGGTATGTATCCAGGCTGATTTAGCAAATATATAGTAAAAAGTTATTCAAGTCATTTTAAGTCAGTAGCACATGTTGTTGTTTGGATTGATTTTTGTCATTTCTATCTGACCCTGTCAGTAAAAAGTATGAATTAATTCAGATTCGTTTAAATTGGCTCGCCGGCTGCTCAGAGGAAGTAATAATATACTGAGTAGTATCTCAAATTATGTTTCATCAATCACTACAACAATGTTTCGTTATTAATTTTGAGACCATCACAGCTATAGTAAACCTGAATTGTAGCCCTAGCTTTATTTTGTCCTCCTACCAAAGCACTTACGTGTCTACATGCAATGACTATACATATGATACATGTGGAAAATAGGATTAGCCTAATATGCTTCAGTAGGTATTTAGTTTTATAATAGCTGCTATTTTACAAATTGCTGCTCCACGCAATTGGTGGAGAGACATAATATTTCTCAATTTTGAAATGTCAGCCTTCTATTCCAATTCATTCTTCTATGTCACTGATCTGGGGATGTCGATCCTTGAGTTAATCCCATGGTCGCCGCTTCATCCACGAAGCAAATCCTGCAGTGCCCCAGATTGAAGTCGCTGTCACTGTGACTTCATCTAGCCGCGGCATTACTAGTGTAGAAGTTCCCTGGGATTAGTCGTCTACTAACCCCGTGCTGGATAGAGGGGCGCGAGGGAGACAAGAACCAATAATAGATAGATGCATTTTTGAAAATCCAAAACCCATCACTTATGACTGATGGGCTGTAGTATTTGCTGTGGTCTCTCCCTACCTGGATCTTCCCAGTAGCTTCAGCCACGAGCGACACCTGCGGCTCCAGAGCGGCAGGAGGCTGGGAGCTGTCCGGTGCTGAAACTGTCTGGGCCGGTTTGAAGAATTCAAACTCCCACAGTTTACAGAATAGTTATGCTACTGGTAATGGAAAATAAGAATCACAGCCTCCCGATTACAGTCTACATAATTGACAATCAGTGATATATATTTTAAATAAAGGCCAGGGAAGAGAAACATTTGATTCATTGATCTGTAATCAGCTACCAACTAAGGCTTGACCTTGATCTCTACTTGGACACAAGCTTGGTCCTCATTAGATTAGGGGATAAGAATGGATATATAGGTTGCTCCTCAACAAGACTAGGTTTCTTGGCCAGGAGGAATCCCACCACACTGTGAAACTAAGTCAGACATACATATGGCATATGTCATCAACAGGCTAAAATATCCATGAATTAAGACTGAAAGGGAGAAAATCAATAGGGTGGACCTTCATGGATAGAAAGTAGAATCTTTTTCCTACATGGTGTGGCACGTCCTGTCCATGTTCTTTTTGATATTAAATATTTCAGCCATTGTTGCTCCTGAAGATCATTTGAAAATCTACCAGGCACTGTACCACAGTGTGGTTGTTTGACAGAGATATTCTCTTGTTTACAGAGTGCTATGATGGCCAAGCCATATGTGGGAAAAGAAGAGGGGGAAGAGGTCGTCAGCCCCCTGCAGTGGATGGATGGTGATATAAGTTCACCTGATGGAGACTCACCAATCACATCACACCGCTACAGAACAAGTGGATTGAACCGTCAAGGCAGGGAGATGGGGAGTGAAGATATGGAGGAAGATGAGGAGGAAGAAGAGGAAGGACAGGAAGATGAAAATGGGCCCAAACGACGAGGGCCTAAGAGAAAGCGAATGACCAAGGCCCGGCAGGAGCGTTTCCGTGCAAGGCGTGTGAAGGCGAATGCCAGGGAGCGCTCACGGATGCATGGTCTAAATGATGCACTGGAAAACCTTCGCAGCATCATGCCCTGTCACTCCAAGACCCAGAAACTGTCCAAGATTGAGACGCTGAGGCTAGCCCGCAACTACATCTGTGCTCTGTCTGAGGCCCTGGAGGGGGGCCAGTCCACAGAGAGCAGGGCCTTCATGGAGACCCTGTGTACGGGCCTCTCTCAGCCCACCAGCAACCTGGTGGCTGGCTGCCTGCAGTTGGGTCCAGCCTCTGGTGTGGGTGTGAGGCCTGAGGACAGACACGGGGCTAGGGGACCTCCTGTTGCTCTGGGTGGGGTTGGCATGGGGGCTGGCACCTTGAGCTACTCCTCCCCAGGCCTGCCAAGTCCCCCGTACGTCAATTTAGACTCTGCTCACCTGCTTCACTTGAGGGCGATGAAAGGGGGTTTGTATGAGAATCACTCCCCAAATGAATATAGTGGAGGTGGTGTGGGAACCCCTCCGTACGACGGCCCACCAACACCACCTCTCAGCATCAGCAGTAACTTGATACCCAAGCAGGAGTCTTCGCCCAACTACCTGCCTCCACACCACTATTCACCCTCTTCTATGGACCAGACAGCAACCCAGGGCCAGCTCCTGTATCAGACAGCTGGCTATGAGGTACACTTAGAGGTGCCGTATGACTCCTACCATCCACCCCACATGCCCCCCCGACAAATGACTTCAGTCTATAGAGACTAGGAAGGATTCTGCTTTAGCCATCAATCCAACCTGACTGGCCATCTCTGCTCTTTGGTCCTTCATTAACACTGACTGACTCTGACGTCAGATACTTGGACTTTAGGACCGGAGAACCGATCTATCTCAGTGGACAGCCTGCTAGTTGAAGCTGTAGATTAAAGTCAGTTTGTTTACGTGTGTGTGGTGCTCGGCCACTGTTTACAGTAGACTAGCACTAAACATTGTTAAAATCAGTTAGAAAATGTTTTTTTTTTTTTGAGTGATTACCAAAAAAGGTCCTAATGGGAAATCTTGGTTTGGCCATTATGACCACTTAGGCTTCCATGACAGATTATCTGCCATGTCCTATTACTATAAGCACTTCTAATTTAGCTTTGGTAACATCAAACAGATATTACACATAAATTCAAGTACTTTTATTTATTCTCTAATTTAATATATATATGGGCATTTGTCTGTTCTGATGTGCTAGTAGTGTGTGTCTGGTTTTCCTTTTGTATATAAATATTTGTGGTCTTGGCCTTGGTCCGTTTGCGATTTATGTTAGATAGATAGTATATCTCTTATCTTTTTTTTGTTCCCAGTTTTCTTTGTTGTCTATTCTTTCATGTTTTGCACTTAAAAAACATATTCTGATGTAGATTTGTTAGAGTGATGTAGCTGCTCTTTGTGGAGTGAGACCTGCAGAGAGGAGCTGCTGGGCTATAGCTATAGCTGCTGGAAATGTAAATTCAAGTTCAAGTAAGGGAAGCATCAAGGTAAAGAATTAGACATGACATTCTCAGGTGAACCTTGTGAAAATGGATATAACATCCGATAGAAATTAAAATGATTCCAACACATATTGCATTTGACACCATATATTATTTTGTAGTCTTGTGTCCTTTTTTCTTTAGGAAAATGAATGTCATTAAAACATTCAAAATCCAATTAAATGGATTCTGGGCTTGTTTTGTGTCTAAGATAAATATTAACGTGGTTAATGATGCCTGTCCTGTAATTCAGAGTAAGTGAAGGTGCGTCTCTCTCTCCCTTTAGATAAATGTAATTATTATACATAAACTCATTCTATTGACCTTTCTCAAGATATACAAAATGTATCTTGACAAAGGTCAGCACTAAAAATTGACTTGGAACATATGGGACTTTATCCTTCACAGCACCATAGACTCAATGGCGTAGAGAACAGCGTCCTGTTCCCTATTTAGTCACTACTTCATCTCTCATTTTTCTCTGTGGATCTCATGGTTTAGCTGCACTAATCCTTTGGCTGTCTCTTAATGAAAGGGTGGACGTGCAAGGCAGGATTGCAGGATAAAGGTTTATGATTAACATGGCTGCATGGCCACAGGGCTCAGAGACATTCTTCACCGACACTGGGATGGTATAATCCTGTCCTGTTCAACCGAGGCCGCTCTGTCACTCAGACCTCAATTTAGAGGGAAAATCTACCCTCTT
This sequence comes from Hoplostethus mediterraneus, assembly GCA_034670385.1. NCBI lineage: Eukaryota > Metazoa > Chordata > Actinopteri > Trachichthyiformes > Trachichthyidae > Hoplostethus > Hoplostethus mediterraneus. The sequence continues at coordinate 886,851 of JAXDDW010000062.1, forward strand.
ACCCTCTACTCTTACATTATAATATATCAGATGAAGTATAATTTACCTTTTTGTTGTACCCACTTTCCCTCAACCCTCAGTATTTTTATTGAAATTGTATAGGACAGAATTTCCAAATGCAGGTAAGTATAATCAGGTATAATCCCTTCCCTAGCATCCCACCCATCCCACCACAAAAAAGAAAAAAGAAAGAAGAAATAATAATAGTATTAATAATAGTAATGGTAATAATAATAATAATAATAATAACAGTCCTTATAGATTTTAATCAACACTAATGCTTTGGTGCATGTTACAGATGCTCAGTGTTCCCCTTCTATCAACACATTTATAAGAAATAAACAAAAGGACTTGGTGATTTGGTGAAGGTGATTTCCTACATTTCCCAGAATTACTTTCCACAACCTCGGGAGAACCGGCGTGAACGTCCATTCAGCTGTGGGTTATATATGTTGGTGAAGAGGACAATAGCAATAGCTAAAGTGGAGTAAGAGCAAGAGAGCGAGAGTTGTGCTCCTATAACGCAACATCTTGTGGCTGCATTGCATTCTGGTCTATTGAGGCTACTGTCAGTGGCAAAAGCGGATTCTCTTCCTCTTCCCTGTATGATCATTGAATGTTGGTGCAAAATGGTGAGTCTAGAAATGAGA